>CM029111.1:6459213-6646713 GCA_016859345.1 Istiophorus platypterus
AAGTATTAGCAAATGGTTGTGAGAGGCGGTTCTTGATTTATCAACCGAAACTGTCATTTCATCAACTTTCCTCTTGCTTTGACTGGCCCTGGAGTGTGCGTTCGGTTGTCAGTTGTTAAGAAAGTACTGGAGGGAAAGTTAGTTCTCTCAACACAGTGACTTAGAGGTCATAGACTAGAAGACCTGAGCTCATGGGGGATAGAGTAGGATTCAGGGTCTATTCAGGCTGGAGAAGGGGAAAGTAGTGGACTAGCATGAAGGAGAGAGGCTGAAAACCTCAGATCACAACTGTAAACTGTGTTTCTCTTAACTCCTGATTCAATCAGGATTTAAGATTTAATGGCCTGAGTTATGCCACTCGGGGAATGTTTCAGGCATTACAGCAGTTTTTAATTTTGTCTGCTCTTTTCTATGGTAATGCTGAAAATCTTTGTTGAATTTTTGAGCATTCAAAAATGTTTCAGCGGCAGCTCTGATAATTGATAAATTGTTTTAGTCAATTATAAAGCAAAAATGCCAAACTGGTTCCACCTTCTAAAATATGATGATTATCTGTTTTTCTTTTATATATAGATCTTAATATCTTTGAGTGTCCCATTTGTTACTGTTTTCTGACATTTTATAGACTAAACATTTAATTGTTTAATCGGAATCAGTTAGTGACAGACTTATCGATAATAAAAATATCTTTACTTTTAGTCCTTATCTATAGCTTACTATAAAACTATATAAACAAATATCAGTTTAAGAAGAGTTTAGTTCATGTAGAATTAAAGATTGTTTCAGATTGTTTCACCTTTATTTGTCGTCAGTTATAAAATAGAAAACATTTATTTAACAACTGTTTTTTGGTCACTTACAGTGTGCAGTTTACAGTGTTTTCACTTAGTACATGTTTTACGATTCACATCAAGAATGTGTTTTGCCCACTGACTCTGCATTTGCACATAAATGAGGGACATGCTCTTAACTGTTATGTTAATATCTTAATAAACAAGCCTCTAACTGAGCCTGTTTATATTTGGTTTGTAAACAAGGACCAGCGTCAAGAGGAGTAGACATCGGGGGTTGCTGAAAACTTAACTTCTCCACCTTTTAGAAAAATATCTTCTCCTCTTCGTTCTCAGTCCCTCCTACCTTCAGTCTCTGTCAAGGGTGGGTGGTTGCAGCTACCTCCCGGTCCTCCAGCACCTTTGTGCAGGACTCATGCTTTGTTGTGATTGCCTGGTTCGGGTTACCTCACAAAGGGGTGATCGGATCTCTGCTCGGAGAAAGGGGGGCAGTGTTTTCTCACACTTTCAGTAACCAGTAGCAGCTTCATATTTGAATCATTCATTCATATGTACGTAAATACATTGTGGGAGTGGATGTGCAAAAACACACGCCCTTATTACACATAACAGCTTTGGAACAAACCTAACATCACTCAGAGCAGTTTTTGATTTCCTGAAGAGTTAAGGAAGTCCCAGTGACGACAACAGCTGAGACTCTCATCCTGTCTCCTCTCATTGTGTTTCAATAGCAAAGAAAGGGAGGAATCTCAAGAATAGTGCTAACAGCCACAGTCTTTGATAAAAAGCTAGTGTGATGTGCGTAGATGCTGTCATATGCAGAGTCTGATTCGTACTTCCATTTACCATGGTTGATGTCATTCTTTCAGGTCATCTGGCTTGATGAGCCCCACCTCATTTACTCATAATCTACTGTAAGGGTATGTGACATACACAGTAAGAAAGACAAACGCCCAGAAGTTGGTTCTGTACTAACCTTCCTATCCTCTCTAAGTATATTTGAGAGTTTAGGCAGTTATTTATCTCTCTTACATTTTTCTGACGGAGACATTTATTTTGAACTTTATCAAGCCACCTCTGGCAGAGTAGAGACTGGTGTCTCACTTTCCCTTTTAAAATACACTCAGTTAATATGCTTAAAGAAAACATAGTCATGCCAGGTTCTATATTCATTGTGTTTTCTTTGCCTCCTTTTTGGCTCTACTTCCTGACAGGGATCAGTGGTCTGGCATTTTCTACCCTCTTCAGACTGGTCCCTTTTTAAAGATCTACAGGTCTTATCATCTCCTTCATTGGCGGGTTCAGTATTTTCCCCGTTACAAGATAACTGAAGTCTTTTCTAAATGTGTTCGTTTTTCTGATTACTGTATAGCTGCAAGAGAATATGTTGTGTTTACTTCACATTAAGAAAAAAGAAAAGCTATACAATCATTTTTCTCTGTATTTTTAATGATAACATTTTTACATTTTGCACACATTCTGTTTGCAAGTTTGGCAGGAGTCTGAGTGTTATCCTAGACTCCAATCTAAATTTTAGCAGCTATATCAGATACGTTGTTTTATCCTTTGAAATGCATACAAACAGGATCTGGAAAACCTGAATCGTGCATTTATTTAAGTAGGTTAGTAACTGTTTCTTTTCAGGTTTCAGCTGTTAAAGTCTGAACAAAAACAAAAAGAAATTACATTAATTCTCAAGTCTCTAAACTGGCAACTAAAAGGTCAGACTTTTTAAATTGGTTTTGTTGGCACTTGTTTTATTAGTTGTAGCCATATAGTTGTATAGTAGTTTTAGTAATAGAAATAATCCAACATTATGGGAGTTCAATGAGAAAATTGATAGGTCTTACATTTCTGTGCATTAATACGATGTTAAATATCACCTACAGTAAGTCTAAGCATGACAGCAAATAACTTGCTTCCCAAAAATGGACAAACTATTCCTTTAATATGCAAATGTTTAATTTTTACCATAGTTTTTTTCTTATTTGTTTTAGTTTATCTTTCTATCCTGCACTGGCTTTCTAATACACAGTCTGTGAACCACCCTCATTTGTCATTGTGTAAGAAATGTTCTATCAGTGAGCAAACTAACCCTGCCTTTGTTTCGAATGTGTGGTCTAAGCTCCGTGCACTGTTATGTGTGGCTGTGACCCTTGATTATGTTGGCGGGACAGCTTCCATTGAGCAGCGCTGTAGCTTCTTTCTTCCTGGACCCCGCCCTGATGAGCAGACTGGCAGACTTGATGGGGTTAAGGGGTTGTATGGACATCCATGTCTGTCCAGCATGGCTAGCTCTGTAACCACCCTCTCCTTCTCCTCTAAGCCGATGACAACTAAGTCTGGCCTGTGTAAACCTTTTAGAGAAGAAAAGGACACAGCTTCTGCATTTACAAACCCAATGATACAGCACAAAAGACAGAATCACATTGAATGCATTTGCTTAGTAGGCCTCTTTTAGGGTATTTTCAGTCTGAAAATGAGATTTACATTGGATATGACAAGGCACACTACCTTTTTATTGCTTTGCCTAGCCCACTTGCAAGACACTGCTAATTCATTTTTGCCAGATCCAGAATGCTGTATATACAATTTCACACATTGCTACAAATTAAGCCAGTAAATTAAGACAGGTTGAATCATTTTCACAATCTCCTTTTGAGACTTTTCATTCTTCACAATAAATTTCATAAATCACTGACGGAAACATTTATGATATATAATACTGGACTACATACTGGTTAAACAGCCCATCTTCTCTTCTTTTACAAGCTTTAGAGGCAAAGTTAGTAAACTTCATTGACATTAACAACTTTTCCAATTTTAGATCATCTATACACTAAAGTATTTCAGGGTTTAAGCCATTTCATGAAAACTACATTTGTAAATCAAAGCAAATTCAGTTACATCTTTACCACAGAGATCTTGCAGAATAAACTTTTGTTCCATGCATAGTAGCAAATTAGGGATTGAATTTGGCAACGCAGCGTCCTTTACAAAAAAAAATAGGCTGAGGGAGTTCTGTGGGGAGAGTAATTTAGTTTGGACTAAGGTGGTGTTATATCTCATCCTGACTGAAAGTGTGAAGCTGTGAGAAAGATCAGGGAGGAAACATCTTGTCACTCGTTTCCATTTGTCTCTCTGGGAGGCTGTGGCTGGAGCTGCAAGTCATAAATACAACTCCAGGCTAATTGTAAATCAGCTTGGATTAGGAAGCTGTCCAGCGGAGGGCAGATGGAGTTGACTTGGACATCTGAAGTGACCATGGGCTTT
The DNA here is from genome assembly GCA_016859345.1 of Istiophorus platypterus. Lineage (NCBI taxonomy): Eukaryota > Metazoa > Chordata > Actinopteri > Istiophoriformes > Istiophoridae > Istiophorus > Istiophorus platypterus. The sequence goes on from CM029111.1 coordinate 6,463,278, forward strand.
ACAGCGCTACCCCCCCACTACCCCTCCCCCCTTTGTGGGTGTGTGTGTGTGACTTGAGGGTCTAGCTGAGTCCCTTATGGCTCCTTAACCATGCCTCCTTAACCGGGAAACCTGACCCCATCAACTACTTTAACTGTTGAGTCTTAAAAACCTTAGTTTTCCTCCAATGTCTTCCTGATTTAGGGTTCATACCCTCTTGGTTGGCCTGTGCTGCTCTCCCTTTTATTTTTTACCATTGAGCCAGCTCTGCGTTTCTATACTTTGTGCATGATACATGCTCTTTTTCAGGTTCCACACCTATTACTTATCTAGGACCACATCCAATAGCTATTCTCACTATCAGTTAAGCCGCTATTCTTCTTTTTGAGTGGTCTTTTATTCATACAATATATTTGAAAAAATTGGAAACTGCCCCTTGTAATTTCTCAGAGACCATGTAACATCCTCAAATTGTATGTTTTGTCAGAACTCCTATTAAATTTACAGTAATGTAAAACAGAAAGCTATACAATTCTCACATTTCAAAGACTAAAATCAGCCAATTACTTTTAAATTATGAATCACTGAATCAAACTTAACACTGATTAATTTTCTCTCAGTCTACTGTTGTAATCTTCTCAGACAACATTTCCTCCATCATATCTTTTGTCACCACAGTTTTTTACTTCTTTTCTGGAACTGTGATTTGTGTGCAAGAGCTCTATAAATTAAGAAGCAAAAGAAAGATTGATATTATGTCATTCTTGTCACAAATTTAAATAAATTAGACTTTAATTCACTGGAATTTATACTCTTTCTCCTCAGTGGACCTTTGTGGTAATTCACTTTCTTGTCCTGGCTCACAATGGGGCCCTAATGATCAGAGAGATAGTGTTGATAATAGAACCAGTTCATCTGGTTGTACGCTGGTGTTGTGTTTTAGCCGGATTTTGCTCCACGCAGCACCAGGGGGCATACACTCATCCTGCCAACCAACTATTGTTAGAGATTTTCTATGAGGAAAAAAAAATGGCTCAAATGTCAAAGGATGGGAATGGCACAGCACCAATTCAAAACAAAGCTCCACATTGAATCTTTTGTCAGGCCAGTCTCAGGTCAAACAAGAAAGGCCTTGCTGGAGGAGAGAGTATGTGGGCAACATGGCAACATAACAAGCACCAAACATTTTTGGCATTTCTGTAGTATTTTATCCCTAAAATGGGCCGGTGAATCCAAAACCACAGCTCCCTCGACTCCGTAAAACTACTTCTTTTACTTCTTATAAACACAGGAAGTGCAAGATTGTATCACTGTGGGAGAAAGTGAAATGAAATTAGCTAAATTGGGTTACTTGGCTCAAATTACCCAAATCTAGTCAGAAAGGAAACATCCCCTCCACTTTTTGCCTTGTTGGAAGAGAAACCTCTTTGCTATCCCCCTGTGTTCATTTCAGCAATAGCTCTTGTACCTGGTTTTTAGCAGTTTTAACTACACAAACAACTGTGCAAAGTCACACTTCTATTTGTTTATGCCACCTGAGGCTCTAACTGACAAATAGCTTTACATTAAACATCAGTCTTCAGTGTGTGTTCATCGCCATATTGAATATGAATATGTCTTCTATGAGGCAAGGACAGGGTTCCTTGTCCATATACTGATCATCACTGAAATTCTATACAGTTCTTCACTTCTAATAAATATATCTGTGACTGAAATCATTTTCAAATCTCAGTACCAATGGCAAGGTTTTGACTTTATTTTGCTCTTCTGTCTTTACTAAATGGATCAACATCTGTGTGTGTGTGTGTGTGTGTGTGTGTGTGTGTGTGTGTGTGTGTGTGTGTGTGTGTGTGTGTGTGTGTGTCTGGTCTGCATGCTTTCCACTAATTCAGAATCAAATCATTACAAAAGGGAACCTTGCTCTTTGCCTGTTTGCTCCACAGCTCTACTTTTGTATGCATGACTGACCAAGAAAACAAAGGAACTCGGCTGTGGGCCTGGACAGATGCTGGAGCAGATATCTGGGCCTATTATTTCGTTTACCATTGGATGCTTTGTGTCAAAATCAAGCCTATGGAACATAATCTGGAGAGTATTAAAAGTGCCCAACTGTAGTACAACTAATGCTTCGAATTCATTGCTTAATTAATATGATTAATATTATAATTAATATGACAAAGCATAATTTCTTTTAGTTGCACATACATTAAATTAGGGCTGCTAACTCACCAAATTATTTCCATTCTGCTGATTGTTTTCTTGAGTGTCTCGTTTTGTTTGACCAGTGGTCCAAAACAAAAAGGTATTCCGTTTGCAATAAAATACAACAGAGAAAATCATTACATCCACACATTTGAGATGCTGGAACCAGCAAATGTTTTTGGCATTGTAACTTGAATAAAAGACTGAATTGATGAGTCTCTTATCAAAACAATTGCTGTTTGATTTTAGCTTTATGGTAATCCTAATGATTATTATTTATAGAATGCATTCATTTAATTAATAAAAATGTGATATATTGTAATCAATAAGTGAAATATCTTTGAAGATAGATCTTCGAATATAATAAGCCGTTGATGTTTTCTTAGGATTATCGCTAACTAATTAAATTTTTGTTTTTTTAAACTTTTTTATATAAATTGTGGGAGGTGTTCAGCTTTTTTAAAAGATATTTAAAGACAGATAATTTATTAGAGACAGATACAGATTTTTTTTTTTTTTTACCTTTCCAAAGACTGTACTGTTGGTAAAATCTGTCCTCAGAAAGACAGAGGACGAGAGAGTAGCTTGGGGGTCGGATAAGAGAGAAAATTGACAACTATAAACTACTAATATAAACAGGACACATTCCTCCTGTAATTCTGGACATCTGGTATGCATGTTGCGTCTCTCTTCTCTCCTGCATTAGGTTTATAAAGGAGGTTAAATCAAAGGCCACATATGTACTGGCACTGTTTTCCAGTACAATTATAACCTGGTAAAGATTTTTTAAAATTAATTACATTATTTCATTTTTGCATTTTTTAAAGGGCTTTTCAATGGCATCTACTGACAGTGCATTTTGTAATTTTCAAATCATAAAAATGTACTTTTTAATGTGAACTTATTAGTCCACTCAACTTTTATGGACCTAACTAATAAATCTTTGTGTAGAAAAAATACAGGCGCACCATGCCTTTACCTCAATACCAACATGATTCATGAGTGTGCTGTTGGAGTGAGCAATGTGGTCCTGATGTGGAAAACTAATTTTAAAATAAGTGCATGTGGTATTCCACCATGACCAGAGACTGAGTGGTTGTCATAGAAACAAGTATGTGTTATTTTCCATCTATAAAACATTCCACCAGTGGCAAATTAGCCAGTGGGAAAAACACGTCTGGCCTGGGATGGGTTAACAGGGCAGGGTGTTGCGTTTGAGATGGCAGGCTGAGTTATAGCTACAGGTCAAGAGTCAAGCTGATAGGTCGTTTGTGGCCAGGCTTATGGGGTACTGTTGATACGGGTGTAAATGAGGGTTCCTGGTGTAGACAATCCCTCATGTCTCTTCAAAGAGAAAAGCTAAGACGATCAGTTTCAGGGGCAACAATATGAGCTCCCTTATATTGTTGTACTTCCTCATTTTTAAGATTTCCACGTCAACCCCTGTTTATAAGTTCTTTGCATGGCAAAGGTAGTAATTAGTCAAAAGCTTGTGTTATATAGTTTGTGTTGTTTTTTTTACAGCAGTTAAAAAGACATAAAACATTTGACTGGGTTGGTCTCCAAAAACAAATTGGAGCATTTATTAGCTAGAGTAAACTGGCTCTGTTATGGCATCTCATGCGGTATACAAGTTTGCTGGATTAGATGACAGGTCTGGTACTCTGACAGTGGCTTGTTTTGGTTTAAAGCAAAGTATTGCCTGAATGATACTGAGAATCGAGAGCGCAGAGGAGATGGAGATCATCTCCTGTGACAGGATGCTAAAAGTCAACACAGGAAGTGTGGTCATGGCGTAAGTCCTCAAAATTTCGTCCTCTCCTCTGCCGTTGGCGCCAGATGTCTATAAAAATCGAGTGACATGCACCTATGTAACAGCACAGCTACTATAAATAATCAAATAAACAGATAAAAGGAAGTATGTGGTTGTACATTGAACTAATGTTTATGTTTTATATTTTCAGAATTCTATGAACCTGCCTCCAGACAAAGCCCGGCTCCTCAGACAGTATGACAATGAGAAGAAATGGGACTTGATCTGCGACCAGGTGTATTCATACATTCTAATTCAGAAGTTGCCAAACCTGCGCTGAGAATGTACACACACCTGTTCTTATAACCTACTGTGCACCAACACAATGACTTCAGCAAACACATATTACAATGCTTACTCTGTGGTGTGTCTCCAGGAGAGGTTTCAGGTGAAGAATCCGCCTCATACCTACATCCAGAAGCTACGAGGATACTTAGACCCTGGAGTCACGCGCAAGGTGGGACAGTACAAATGACCATTGTTTGGCTCCACTTAAAGGAGAACTTCACAAATTTTACACAAAGTCTGTTTAAGAGCTTATTAGTTAACACTTGGAGTAAGATAAATCTGCAGCAAAACTCTCTGTATTCATTATGTCTTACAGAAGTTTCGCAGGCGGGTGCAGGAATCTACAAAAGTCTTGAGAGAGCTTGAGATATCACTGAGGACAAACCACATTGGGTAATCAATTCTCAATCCCACATTTCTTGGCAAATTATACAAGTCTGTTTGTTGGTGCACGCATCTAAAGGAAACACATTATTGTTTTCCCTTGAAAAGAATTGTCCTTTCTGTATTCTTGCTGCTGCAGGGACCCCGAGCTCTCTCTGGTGCTCCAATCTCTCCCATTGTTCTAACTTGCCAAGCTCTGCAGCTCCACTTCATAGAGTTGTTCTTCATAATGCCCAGATGGTAGCCATTGTGCTGCTGCCTTGTCCACTCCCCTATAGTGTTGAGCAGGAAGCTTTGTTGTGTATGCCAGAGGGACAGGAAACGTGGCTGACCAATGCTGAACCCAGTGAAAAGCACAAAAACACACACAAGAATACTTTTATGTTTACACACTTCTCACATACTAAAGCAAAAAATCTTTTGTATTACTATGCCATATATGGTCATAGAATTAAATATTATACAGTTAACTGTACACCCATTGTGTATATGGATTTTATATTAACTCTTTCTAGCCTTTGTCATCAGTGTTGCAGACATAAATTCTGACTTTATAATCTGACACAGATACTTCCACATAAAATGAGCTGTAACGGCATGTTGCTGAACCAAACCAAAAAGAGTCCTGTAAAAAGGTTTTGATTTTCTGTAGCATTCATGGAGCTCCAAGAAAAACTCATATTCTATTAGGCTTCATCAATAAAGGTCTGTTTCAATGCATTTCCCAGAAAGACTCACAGGCAAAGAAAAAAAGGAGAGCTATTTTCAGAAAACTTTTGTGGGTGGGATTAAGTGTAACAGATGCTGGTTTATTGTGTGTGACTGAATCCTGGGCCCTTTCTGATGTGTTATTCCTGAGATTGCCAAGAGAATCTGAAATAGCAACTGGTTGGACAGAAGTAGAGGGAGGGAGAAGGAGCAAGAGAGGAAGGAGTGAGGGGTCAGAGGCAAGAAGGGTTGAGAGGGAAGGCGGGGGGGGGGGGGTTATAAGACAGGAAACTGATGATCAAGCCCGCCTCCCTCTCCACCCCCTCCTCCTCTTCCCCCCTGCACCCAATCTTACTGCTTTGTTCATTATCCTCTTTTCCTCTACCCACCTCCCTTCCCTTTTCCCCTCCCACCTTCCCTTTGCTACTTTGAGACTCTTGATTGCTTTCCTGCCATTGGCTGACTAACAGTCTGTCATCATAACCAACACTTAAAGACTATTTTAAGAACCTTTTACCCAAATCCCGGCCCCCCTGGAGTTCCCTGAAGAAGTGGGGAGGCAGACTAAATACTGTTGGCTGTCAGAGATTCGACCTGAGCCCAGCTCCTTCGGCCTTATGCCCTCTGCATTCTTTCTCTCATCGCAATGGGAATTCCTTTGTTTGGAGTTGATTCTCTCTCCAGAAAACTGGAGTTAAATGTGGGGGAAATCTGATGCCTTGCTCTAGTTTTCTTTCCATTGCATTCTTGCTGTTTTCTTGCAGTCCTGGTAGAGGAGACCCCATTGAGAACTGTTTTTAATATAGTGAAATAGGAATGCAACTAATGGCTTATTTTCAATATATTGATTAATCTGCCAATTATTTTCTCAATTAATTGAGTGATGGTTTGCTCTGTAAGACATCACATAACAATTAAATATGACCATTACAATATCCTAAAACCCAAGCTGATTTCAGTAAATGTGTTGTCATTCCTGACCATCAGTCCAAAACCCAAAGATATTCAAATTTCTGTCATGAAAGACAAAGAAAAGTAGCAAAGTCTCACATTGGAGAACATGGAGTACCATCAAGTATTTGGTATTTTTGCTTGAAAAATGACATATATGTTTAGTCAATTATCAAAATAGCTGCTGATTTATTTATTTTTTAATCAACTGACTGATTAATTGTATAATCATTGCAGCTCTATCGTGAAGGCCAGTAAGCATTTAAACTGATGCATCAGGAAAGATGGGGGGAGATGTACATTTTGCGTACTTGTATATACAGTACATAGTTATACATGCATGCAGATCTATGTAAACATGCATATCTAAACATGTATTAATACACATCCATCCTTGTTCATATACCTGTAAACTTTAGTTTCATTGACTGCCTCCATGATTTCACCTCATGTGGTGCAGTCATTTAGCCTATCATGTTTTAAAATAGTAAATATTTATCTATATCCTTTTTTTAGTACCTATAAAGAACTTTCCCAATATTTCCAATATTCTAAGTAAATATTCAGCATTTTTATCCATAATTTCAGAGGGAATTAAAACTAATAAAACAAAGAAATGTTAATTTTAGTTATTATTGATGGGAAGAATGAACAAAACATGACCTAAGTTGTTAAAAAGCAGATTAATCCTTTAAGTAAAAAAAGCCTGATAAGAAGGCTTCCAATTAGCTTAGGAATCACACCAATTTCAATTTTATCTCTGTCCCTTTAAAACTGGCCTTTTCTCCATTAATAGGTAAAATCTAGTCCTAAAGGATAAGGGTGTGTTCTTGCCCTACTAACCCCTTTCTGTTCTCATACATCACAGGTGGGTCAGGGAGTTCCTCAATGATGAGAACAGAGGTCTTGACATCCTTGTGGAGTACCTCTCCTTTGCACAGTGTGCTGTCATGTGAGTACTTTTGTAAAGTACACTTTACACACACACACACACACACACACACACACACACACACACACACACACACACACACACCCACGCCTCCTGACTAAGAACCTGGGTTGGGCAGTAAATCCAGCTGCTGAGTTAACACGTCGTGTCCTGTAGAGCCTGTAGTGAACTGCTTTTGCATCTAAAATGTGCTTTTGGCACATAGAATTCTTTGTATTTGTTTATATGCCTTGTTGCATACGCAGCAAACTGAATGTGTTTCTGGAAAGATGTTGTTTGGTGTAGTCTTGAGCTATGCCTCGCCTGGGTGGGTCAGGGTCTCTGTGCTGAGCTTTATTGTGCAGCTTGATGACAGTTCTTGTGATAACCCCTGGCTCTCTACCAGGCTGCCTCACTAACCCAGCCTCCCCTGTGCCCCTCATCTACGTCCCTTTGCCTCTGTGTTCGCTTGTCTGTCTGTCTGTATGTGGCCCAGGTTGGATTTTGAGGGGCTGGAGAATGGGGAAGATGGTTTCTTGGACAAGGCTAAATCTTGGAGCAGGTCCATTGAGGATCTGCACCATACAAGCACCCAACCCTTCTGCAACACACTGGTGCGCTCTGCCCGCCAGTCTGTCCTCCGGTATGTATTGCTAAGCCAGCTTCCCTGCTATTACCCTCCCCTGATACTGCCTCGCTCTGCTAACCTTGGGTGCTGTAAAAATGTATCAGCATGCAAAACAGTTGTCTTGGTGCTATTTTGTTTTCGGTAAAATGCCTGAATGGATGATAATTTATTGGTCTGCTAACCTCTCTCTTGACCTCAAGGCTCTGTATAAATGCAATCAGGTGATGAACTGTATCAGTCGGAAACTGGAAGTCTCTGACCTTTTGCACTATGTGTCTCACTTTGTTCATCATCCTGCCTCATCTCACCAGATGTGCATTTGCACTATCTTGAGATGAGAGCCAGCTGTAAGCAGCAGCACATGTTGGATAATTGTGATTCTCTTTTTCGTCACTGAACTACACACAGATAAACAAAGAGAAATTAGATTAAATAAGCATTATTAGAGTATACTGAGAGAAATATTCTGCAAGAAAAGCTTTTAGGCTTTATAACATTTAGAAGTAGATTAACACTGGATCTTTATTAGTATAACTCTATTTATCAGATAGTATTTTTCTAGAAAATGTTGTATATGATTTAAAAATGCTGGATCATGAGACATTGTAAAAGCCAATTATAAACTGCACAAAAAATAACATTATAGGCTCATGATGACTGTAAAATACAGTTACATAATAGCAGTCTGTGTGCATAGACCCGGTCTGTTGACAGCAGCAAGAAAACCAGGTTTCCATAATACATCTGTAACCTTAAAAGCTATTGAAGGTTTTTTTCTGTCAGGCCCCATTCTCTGTAATTTTCTCTCTCTGTTTCTCACTGTGTGACACACTTAAAACTAGAGTCATACAAATAGCTGATAAACTTCCAAAAAAAAAACAAAACAAGCTCTTACTTATTACAAATTAAAAGTGAGAAAAATTTGATTACTGAATCTCTACCAGATATTGATTTCTGTCATCTGTTGCAGGTATGGCTCAGTCTCGAACAGCAAAACCATCAAGAACTCCCGCCTCGTGAGCCAAAAGGATGATGTGCATGTGTGCATCATGTGCTTGAGAGCAATCATGAACTACCAGGTAACAAAAACTAACACTCCACTTGAAGGGAAAAGTAATAAAGAGGCTCACACATAAACTGACATACAGTAGATAACGTCACATTGTTATAAACATGAAGATTATAGGTTTCCTGTGCAGTCAATTGCTCTATATGTAGACAGGTTTTTCTAACCACATCCTGTTCTCCCTCTCTCTGTCTTTCCGTGTCTTCTTCATGCAGTATGGCTTCAATATGGTCATGTCCCACGCACACGCAGTCAATGAAATTGCTCTTAGCTTGAACAATAAGAACTCACGGTAAGAACTGGGGGCCCCCTCATGCAAAGGGCTGGTTCAAACAATAGGGGAAACCCTGCAGCCAGTTCATATGATATGCTTCCCCCTCTCCATAGGGCTCGGCATCTCTGTGAAGTCCGGGCTCAGAGGAGCATATACAGGCTGTTAAAGGAATGTTTACTAAAGGGAGATTAGTGGTAAACCACTGGGGCTGATCACTTCATAATGAAGTCTGGGAGGGTAAACACTTAAAAAGCTATAAAGACATACCCTGGCTTCAGACTTGTGTATGGATTATTTATCTCAGCCCACTTACGTTAATGTATTTGTACTAGTTTTCAGGATAACATGCATAGACATTCATTGTTGTAGTGTAAATAATACAGAAACTGTCCTTTTCCTGTATTAATTTGAGATGGATTTAGCTTTTGGAGTTGAAATTTATCTAGATATGTTGTCCTGATGAATGTCTCCTGTACTTCTAGGACAAAAGCTTTAGTCCTTGAGCTGCTGGCTGCCGTCTGTCTGGTCCGAGGAGGTCATGAGATCATCCTTTCAGCATTTGACAACTTCAAAGAGGTGCCCAAAGGAACTTTAAAGAAATTTGAACCCATATAATCTAAAGTTACGCTGTTTACAATTCAGTGGCAACACATTGCTTGAATATGTTAATAATACATATAAAACTTATAATAATTAAATTGCCATCAGTTCCCACATCACTGGTGTGCGTAAAGGCATAAAGGGCCAGTCTAGAAGAATGAAAGTTGGGGAGTTCTGAGAATTTATATGTCTACTGAGGGTGTAAGTGAAGCCCTACAGTGGGCCTGTCTGAGGTTATTAGTCTCATTATTACACCAGATGTGAGCCAACCTTGAACAATGATAAGGATCAACTCCCTGATGGGAGCCAGTGGACCACAAAGGTTTGCTTAGCCTCTCCGTTTCTGTCTGCGCAGTCATCTAAACACCGGAACAAGACAATTACCTCGCTGTCTAAAGCCCCAGAGAGACACAAGAGCTATTCTATCCACTAGTCAAAACAAGAGAGTATTTCTGTGGGGATATTCTCCAAGATTATACATTAATACAAGGTGACGGATCTTTGAAATCTCACAAGAAAGCCAGCTTTGGTATACAAGGACAGCTGGACCAGTAATCAAAAATTAGGTCCACAACTATATCTGTGTCTAGTGAGAATTAATTGAAATGTGTGGGATCTTTTTTGCAGTCCTAAAAAAACGAGAACTGAGAGAGCAGTGTTTGTTTTCTTGTCTTTTTCCAGTTCTTATTTTTGTGAAGGAATTTGGCAAAAAAAATCTGTCCAGTGACTTTATCTTTTGCTTGCTTCCCCTCCCATGAATTATGTTAATAAAAAGAGCTTTTTGTTTCAAGTAGAGTAAACTGTTCTTATTTCTAAATGCAGCTAAGATCTTGGGATAGTTTATGTTTGATCTTGGAATTTGTTAAACTATGAAAAAATACTATATTCATTTATAATTAGTTACATGAAGTAATACAATACAGTATAAACTATATATTGTTGTTCTGGCATAATTCATAGGCACAGTGATGCCCATTTACTATGTCGAAGTACCCAAAATCAGTCTAATCTCTTTTTTAACATTATGCCAATATTGTTTGAATTTTGGGAAGAAATATATCTAGGGAAAATACACTACTATGCCGCATCGCGTCCAACATAATTTAGATTATTAAGTATATTTTGACAGAAGAAGTTGAGAAATTTAAAATATCTCATTTTAACATTCTACCAAGTTCATCTCCATTGTGAGGTTTTTGCTATTCTATGCTAGTTTCTTCCCACATTTCGACTCATATTATTATATCATATATTAATTTTTTTATATACTTTTATAAATGATGAACATGGACTAATTGAAAAACCTCTGTATCGCTGCATCATTTGCATTTTAGGTGTGTAAGGAGAAGCATCGCTTTGAGAGGCTGATGGATTATTTCCGCAGTGAGGAGGGAAACATCGATTTCATGGTAACTCAAGCTTCATCATAGACTTAAATGTATTCTTTTTTGGTTTCACTGTGTGTCCAACTATCCATGCAATTAAATACATTTGGATCTAAATCTGTCTGTCTCCAGGTTGCCTGCATGCAGTTCATCAACATCGTTGTCCATTCAGTTGAGGACATGAACTTCAGAGTCCACCTGCAGTTTGAGTTCACCAAGCTGGGACTGGATGACTACCTGGAGGTAAGGAGACAATATTGTGGTCAACATTTGCATAGTCCCCTTACATAGAGACTATTTGCACAGTACTGTACGTGTAAAATATCTCGCCTTCTTATTCATTCTCTCCTCATGTCAGAAATGTAAACATACAGAGAGTGACAAGCTGTCGGTGCAGATCCAGGCCTACCTGGATAACGTGTTTGACGTGGGTGGTCTGCTGGAAGATGCGGAGACCAAGAATGCAGCACTGGAGAAGGTGGAGGAACTGGAGGAGCACCTGTCCCATGTAAGTGCACCACCCAGTCTGGACCACCAACAAGGCTCTCTTGGCCCATTTATGAGATTGTTGTGGTTCACCAGCTATGTACTTAACTTGGCTGTTTCTACGTGGTAATTAGAAATCGACGCAGTGTTTGCATTTCACAAGTGGTTCAGGATAATGACAGGGTGGAGAACGCTGGAAAATGCTGTTCATGAAACAATCTGAATATTGTTCTAGTGTTGGCTTGTTCTTTCTGGGCAGTCGCCTATGTATCCCACGCAGCTTTGCAAAGACCTTCTTCACATGGAGAGATCGTAGGCAGCCCTGACATCACTCGAGGAATTTCATAACAAACTCTGCTCTCAGGGGTCATGAATGATGGGGGAGGATGAGGGTGAAGATACCTTGTGAATTCCTACACAAACAACATGTGTAATCTGGTCAAAAACAAAAGTGAAAGCCTTCCCATGCTGCGTCATGCTGCTGGACATATCTTATTGCTTATTGATGCTGCAAAGTGTATATGGGGAGAGAGTGGGAGGGAGTGGAACTGGGAGAGATGCCCATGCTGTGGATCGATTCTTTCATTCAGCTCCTCTCATCTCTCTGTTGCTCTCTCTGTCCTCTTCCCCAGGTGACGGAGAAACTGCTGGAAGTTGAGAATGAAACAATGATGAAAGTAGCTGATCTGGAGAAGCTGCTCCTTCAGAAGGATAAGGACCTACAAGCAATACGGGTGAGCTGGCAGTCATATTGACGTATTATTGCTCGCAAGCCTTGTATAAGAAAGGCTTCAGTTACTCTGTGTGTTCTACCCAAGATCAGTTTCAGATGCTTGTAGCTAAATTGCTATGATAGCAAATTAGGTCAGCAGGAAACAGGATGTTTCTTCCTCCTGTAGAGTCATGGTGTTGTGCTCTTTATCCCCCCCTGGTGACTGCTCAGGAGACATACGAGTCGACAAACACCCAGGTCACCACCCTGAGGAGGATGATCAAGGAGAAGGATGCCGCCTTCCAGAGGCACTTCAACATCGAGAGGCGGCTGCTGGAGCTCGAACAGCAGGGCACCATCCGTCTGCACAAGAAGCCTGATGGGGACATCGCAATCGAGCCGCTCGGTGTGGGTGGTGTCGGGGGTAGCGGCCTTGGGATCCCCCTGGGTGATATCGGGCAGCTGTCTCTGGGTTCAACAGCAGGGCTAACAGAACCAGGGGCACCAGATACCACTTTACCACCAGCTAGCGAAGCTCCTCCACCGCCGCCACCACCGCCCCCGCCTCCCCCTCCTTTGCCCTCTGCCTCAGGTGACAGACCATGAGTCACAGTCATTATGTCTGGTCACACATATATGTGAAAGTTTACTTAATTTGACTATAGACTCTCAGCAGAGGTCTATATTCAGTTCCTCTTTTTAATGTTCATTCATGCCAAGCCAGGTGATGGGTCACCGCAGTGTTCTTCCACCACAGACAGGAAAAGGAAACACAAGGCTTGTTTCCTTTGTGTGTGTCTGTGCAGGCAGATTATCTCTTGAGACCCAAGCAGTTTTCCGCTCTATATGATAACTTAATTTAACAAGGACAGGACTTCACTAAGTTTGAAAATTCTCTTTTACAGGGCTGTTGAGTCAAGATAACATAGAACACATAGAACATTAAACGCAGAGGTTAAAAAATGTATAAGACAGGATTATAATCAAAGAGATAAAATATGAAGAGGATAATAAAGAATGACAATACACATAAGATCAAAATATTGTAAGACTGATAAAATGACAACAAAAAAATATATACACAAACACACACACATATATATATATATATATAATTATATATTTTATATATATATATATATATATATATATAAATATAATATATAATCCTAAAACTAATTTCTTCTGGTTTTATGGTAAAAATGTTTTAATATTGTCTTCTACATTAATTACAGGCCTGAGTGCACCAGTGCCACCACCGCCGCCTCCTCTCGCTCCACCTCTGCCAGACGCTTCTCCTTCCGTCATCCTGAGTCTGGGTCTGTCAGGTGAGAGTGGACAGAGAAGGACATGCTTTTGTTATGCACTTTGAAGCTTGAACATCTCTAAATTTTTTATTCTACTGCATGTAGTAAAGCATAAAGTGGATATATTTACTGTATATATTTTACAGCTATCAGAATCAAGAAGCCCATCAAGACTAAGTTCCGCCTGCCTGTGTTTAACTGGACGGCCCTAAAGCCCAATCAGATCAATGGCACAGTCTTCAATGAGATTGATGATGAACGTGTGCTGGAGGTAAATCAAACAGATGAAACTCCTTTCACAGTTAGCTCTGATGTCTTTAAAGTCCCTGAAAATTGGTTTGAAATCTTTATAACATTAAATATTCATGAATATTCATGACTGGTAACAAACAAATCACTGCTTCAAATCAGTGAAAAAAAAGAAGTACAGAATTCTGTCATGTCAAATAACTAAAACCTGTTCCAGCTTTAAAACATAAGTTCAGAACAAGTAAGTAAACTGTCCATCATCTGCAGGAGCTTGATCTGGAGAGGTTTGAGGAGCTCTTTAAAACCAGAGCCCAGGGTCCAGTTGTGGATCTTGCATGCACAAAGAGCAAAGTAGCCCAGAAGGCAGTAAACAAAGTCACTCTCCTGGATGCCAATCGCTCCAAGAACTTAGCCATCACACTGCGAAAGGCTAACAAGAGCACAGAAGAGATCTGCAAAGCAATAGAGAAGTATGCACTCATCATGAGGTTAAAATACTTTTATTGAACCCAAGACAAGACAGAACAAGTTACAAATACAAATTATGTTTATTCAGGTTCGACCTCAAGGCTTTACCTGTCGACTTTGTGGAGTGCCTGATGCGTTTCCTGCCCACGGAGGCAGAGGTCAAGGTGCTGCGTCAGTACGAACGTGAGCGGCGTCCATTGGACCAGCTAGCGGAGGAAGATCGTTTCATGTTATTTTTCAGCAAGATTGAGAGACTCACACAGAGAATGAACATCATCACCTTTGTCGGGAACTTTGCTGATAACGTGAACATGCTCACACCTCAGCTCAATGCAATCATCGCTGCTTCTGGCTCAGTCAAATCCTCACCGAAGTTGAAGAGAATGCTTGAGGTAAGAGGTTTTAACTTTGTCTGGTGTTTATCCATCAACATTTGTGTTTCATGTTCACTGACTTTTCTGGTTTACCTGTAGATCATCTTAGCTTTGGGGAACTACATGAATAGTAGCAAGCGAGGCTGTGTTTATGGCTTCAAATTGCAAAGTCTTGACCTGGTGAGTAATATGCAGCAGAATTTGGAGATCTTGTTCGAGCACTCAGTGTATTTACATACCAATCAACACAAAAATATTCCTGCCATTTTATTGTTGCAATGCTCTCACTGATAATGCCAATGCCATTCATTTCTTTTGTTATGCAGCTGCTGGACACTAAGTCTACAGACAGAAAAATGACATTGCTCCACTACATAGCTCTCATTGTGAAAGACAAATACCCCGAACTGGCCAACTTCTATAACGAACTGCACTTTGTGGATAAAGCTGCAGCAGGTGAGTTTGCACCAAACATTAAACTGTAAGTCTCTCAGTGACCATCTGAACATAGAATAGGTTTATAGAAATGTCACATATTTTCACTTAAATGAGAGTATTTCTGTAGAAAAAGTCTGTAAATTAGACATATATTTTATTTACCACGTGTGAAGTATCTCTGGAGAATGTACTGCTGGATGTTCGAGAGCTGGGGAAAGGCATGGACCTGATCCGGAGAGAGTGCAGTCTCCATGACCATTCAGTCCTGAAAGGCTTTGTCCAGGCCAGTGATGCACAGCTGGACAAGTTGCAGAAGGATGCAAAAACAGCAGAAGTATGCAACACTGTCCTCACCTCCTAAATCTCAAAGTATTCACTAGAAAAACTGAAAATAGACACAAAGCAAAATTTCAATCCCACATGTAGCTCACTCACCTCTAACACATGATAAAAATCATCACTCCTAACTCAACAGTGTTTACAAACATTACTCCCACTCTGGCACTGTCCTCCCTCCCAATTCTAGGAAGCCTTCAACAACGTGGTGAACTACTTCGGAGAGAGTGCCAAGACGACTCCGCCCTCAGTGTTCTTCCCCGTGTTTGTGCGCTTTATCAAGTCCTATAAGGTGAGGACACCGAGCAGAAGCAGCATCTATTTATCTCTCCTCACCTCTGCACGGACAGGGTGCAGCTTTCTCTGCTGGTCATTTAGGGAGTTCCCTGGTGTGTCTCACTTAGAGCAGAGCAGGGCAGAGCTTTGGCTGCCTCTGTGCCACAGGACGTGGCGCACAATCTGAGGCCAAATAACAGGAAAGGCCAGCTGGGTCTGACTCTGGAGCTGCAGCTGTGGTGTTTAGACTGCCCCCCCTCTTTCCCTCCTCCCTTTTTACCCCTGGATAGCCTCGCCCTGCCTGACCACAAAGCACATTTCCTGAGATTGTTCTCAGCCTGGATTTATGAGATCTGCTGAAGGAAACGTGCAGCACAAGGATTTGTTTGTGTGGGGGTGTCTGTCTGAGTGTTTATATGCATCTTAAATGAATAGTTAGACATTTAGCAAATAAGCTAATCCACTTTGTTGCCGAAAGCTAGATGAGAAGATCAATACCACGGTGTCTGTGAATTTATATGAAGCAACAGCAAACACACGATTAGTTTGGCTTAGCATAGAAATTGGAGATGGAGAAAAAACTAGCCTGGCCCTGTCCAAAGGTTACAAAATGTGCTTCAGAAATACTGCTAGACACATTTTCCTACCTTTCGAAAAAGCCAGGCTGGTTATTACATATTTTTTCCATTTTTTATTCTAGGTTAAGTTAATTGGCTAAAAATGATACATATGCAATGATTGGCTATATTAAAGTGTGTGCTACCTGTTCATGTTCAGGTTTTGGAGCTCTTTTCTCTATTCTTAGAGGCCATACAAGTGTATTAACTTGGACTTATTTGAGCTGCAGTTTCTTGTCACAGAGTGGTCACCTTTTTCTCTTCTTAACAGGATGCAGTGGAAGAAAACGAACAAAGGAAGAGGCAGGAGGAAGCAATGAGAGAAAAGTTATTGGCTCAGGAGGCTAAACAGCATGACCCTAAGGTACAGTCCAAGTGCAAGTGACTACGCTGACTGAAAGCTATCAGATGTTTACTCAGTGCTAAATAAAGCTTTGTGGTGTGCCAAAAAGCACAGTGAACAGCACAAATATCCTCTCCGCTGGTTCAGGTCCAGGCTCAAAAGAAGAGGCAGCAGCAGCAGGAGCTGATTGCAGAGCTACGCAGACGGCAGGCCAAAGACCACCGGCCTGTGTACGAGGGCAAGGATGGCACTATTGAAGACATCATCACAGGTGGGCCAGACAGCACCCCAAAAAGACCCGATGTGGGTGCCGGCAGTCCCGGTTGTCCCAGGTCGAGGATGACTGTGGTCATTCACTGCTCGGCTCCTTTGAAGTGCACCTTGTGCTATGTGGTCCAGACACAAGCACATCTGGAGTACAGCACATAGCAGCTCAGGAGTCATTAGTTATTCCATGATGTGCTGTCTCCAAGTTCTGATATAAACAACACTAAAGCTGTTGAGCCTCAATATGTTGATAGTCAGACATTCAGTTTGAATCCAAGTGTTCATGAAATTAATTATATAGGATTTTTAGTTACAGGATCCAATGTGATTATAGTGTTTTAAAAGTATTCTGATGACTATTTTGTTCATAGAAAGATAAGACAGTCTCAAGGAAAACTGATGGGAGATTATGCAGGTGTCCTTCTTGAATCTGCCACCAGGAGTAGCCAGACAGACAATTTAAAGTCCTACAGACAGGGTCCTTAATGGTAGAAAAAAGCAGCATCTACAGCCTCAGGAAACGATCAGGGATCAGTGCTTAAAATGTAAATAATAAAAATGTTGTATCAAAGTCATTTTTATTAATCTTAATATTGCTTTTATTCCACCACTATCAGAGCTGTAACATCTTATTTTGTAGTTGATGCTTTTCCAGTAGACTTACTCAGTGTGTCCTAATCCTATTAAAAACCTCCTGAGGCTTTTACAAGGTTTGCTCCAATAGATCTGTGCGACAAACGGCACAGATTCATTATAATCTCCCGGATGAAATATAAAGGTGGTCCAGTGTCACCCCCCGCTCCAGAAGGGCAGTGTCTCAGGTGTGACATGTTTTCTCTCCCTCCCCCTCCTCCCCCAGTACTGAAGAGCGTACCCTTCACAGCCCGCACTGCTAAACGCGGCTCACGGTTCTTCTGTGAAGCCAACCTCTGTGACGACGCCAACTGCTAGCCCTCCCCCCCTAATGCCAAGGTTGTCCAGGTGTCTCACGTATGCCTCCTGACCACTGTGCATGCAGCATGATCCTTGCCACCCCCCCCCCCAAAAAACCCCTATCACTACAATTACTGTGAACTAACTTGGGCCATCATTGGTTGTTTGCTTTCTACTACTAGAAGACTCCTATCAGCCATATAGTGATAGGAGGCAGCCAAACCTCTTTGCCTGGCACAGAGCTACATGGAAAAAAAAGGAAAGTTGTACAACATATTTTGTGCGTGAAAAATATGTTGACACCTTCATTGTATAATCAGACATGGCTTTGATTAAATTATCAAGACAGAGCATCATGCATGACACTTTTAAAAGGCTGTGCATTATGATGGCATATTTTTTAAGGCATTTTTTTCATGAAGCTGAATTCAAAGAGGTTTGGCTAATTTACTGGTTTTATCAATGATGCCTTGTTCCATGAGACTAACTTGTTTGGTGTTGGTTTTCCAGCTAACATGTGACTCTTCTTTCCTCAACCACCACTGTTTATTCTACCCCCTCCAGCTGAAAAGAAGATAATTGACAGTTTTTCCCACTCCTAAGAGAGGGTAAGGAAGGTAGCCTGGCTGAATCCCGGCCCGCTTGGCCTTCCAGCTCCTGTGTGCTGCTACAGTGATGTCAGCTGCTTCAGCTAGTGCTTTGGACGCATACAAAAAAAAATGCTTTACAGCACTGAGAATTGCTTTACCACACAATAGATAATAATAATAATAATAATAATAATAATAATAATAATAATAATAGTGAAGATTAATCAAAAAGTGAGTTATACTATGTTTATTCAGGAGACAAGTTCAATATCACTTGCCCCAACAGCGATTAAAAAATGAAATCGCAATATTGTTTTTCCACAAAGTCTTTTTCTCATGAATCCCCTGCAGTATTTTCAGAACATTATTGATCAGTTTTATTGAATGACTGCATCCTTAAATACCATCATCATTATCCTCATCCCTTCCCATTACATGTTGCATGTTGTTCAGTGTTCATTTACCCCTCACCTGTCAACAGTGTCCGCCATGTTTTGTCTTTGCTATGTGTCATCTGCGGTGTGCTGAACAGCTATTTGGTCAACAGGCTCTGGAGAAAAAAAAGACACACTTTCAGTCAGATATACAAGAACACAGCCTGCATTCAACACTGTTATGGAGTTAATGGTTTCCTTTCACTTTAGTGGCACAGGAACCTTGATTGTTGCTCCACAAACTGAAGAGCTTGTTGACCATTGTACTGTAACTGTGATAATGATGGCTACTTTTTTTGTACTGCTGCAATATTAGTGTTACACGGTCACCATAGCTACATTCCCAAAGCCTTGAATTTCACTCTTTTGTGTATCACTACTACCATCTGAATTGCAAGGTTATGGGAATGTATCCCTCAATGTTTAGTCTGCATTGTTTATGCTCTTATTAATTAATTTGATTTTATATTTCTAATACACAGATAATAAAGTGTAGCTGCAGAAGTTATTGCAGATTTTCTATAATTGCTTGACTGAAACATACTACAATATACACTCAGTTGGCAGTTTATCAGGACTACTTTGCTAAAACTAATGCAGTCTAATGCAGCAGTCCTGCAATGAATCCTCCCTTCATGAAGTTTATAATGTTCAGTTTTAGAGAGGTGTTGATTCAACTTATAATATTTTTGGAGGATGTAGTTTGTGTTGCTGTTGAACTGTATTGCATCATACAGAGAGGTGTTGCTGTTTTTTTAGCATACTCTCATTGATTTAAATGGAGTGGCCAAAATAATAGAAACAGGCCAGTTTATCAGGTTAACCTAATCAACTCGCAGCTGAGTGTATGTCCGTTATATGTATGGCTTAAAGACACTCTAAGTGCTGCAAAAGAAAAAAGAAGCTAAAGTAAGTAGAAGCAAACTCACAGTTTGACCTCTTAGTCCTCTAATGTGTGTTTCTCCCCCTGTCCATGCCTACTCACAGATCTCAGGAACCAGCCTTTCCTGCGAGCTGATGCGTTGATCCGGAGCGGTTGGAAGAGACCCTAAACCATTATTCATCACTTAAACTCCCCTCCCCACCATAACCATCCTCCCTGTGTACCGATGGTCAATCTCAACCCTGAGGCTGCAGATCACAAAGACTGAAAAGGGAGGACAAGCAAGAGCCCTTGTTTTAGTCGGGTAATTTATTTATTTATGGAGGCCCTTAACAGTCACTTTAAGTGAAAAAGGCATCATTATAGAAGCAAAGTGGGTTACTCCTCTCCCACCGCAAGCATAAGACTTTCCCAGCTCTGTTGGTGTTAAGAGCTAGACCGGTCAGAGGACAACTACATACACCCAGATGAGGTGAGTAGAGAATTGGCGGACCCACAAATCAAGAGGAACGGTGCTTTCACTAGCAAGTGCCTACCAACATGTGGATCTTATTCCCAAGACTATTAATTTCCTCATATTATGCAGTCATAGCAGGACTTAGACTGGGAGGCAGCCCAACGAAGATGCCAACGCTGCTGCTGGGATGTTGGCCTCAAAGACACTCACAAAACCTTCTTCCGAATAACAGAGAAGCTTCAATATTAGATATTTGGGGACTGTTTCCCAACATAAGCCAAGTCAGCACATTCAATCAAGAATTAAAAATAGATTTCAATTGTATGCATCTTGGAGGAAAGACCATCTATTCTGCAGTACTGGTTCTTTTGGACAAGGTAGCCAAACCAAACTTTCTTGATTGTCTCATGTTTTGCTTAAGAAGTGCCTTTTTTGTGTAAACTGTGTTATTTCTCATGAGTCAGCCATAAGTAGTTTATTTGACATCTGTCATTTGTTAAAGATTGTATTTTTTATTGCCTTGTATTTTATTATTAGCATTATAATACTGACAACAATATGCAAAATTGAAAATTCCAGCTTTAACGGCACACAGCAACTAGAAGGTAAGGGGAATATTGATTTTAAGATTACTCTTATTTACCTCTCTAGTACATCAGTTTCTTAAAGCTCCTAACATTTAACATGAGAGTCATTATGTCTTTGTGCCTTGTCAAAGTAGTTGTTAAAAAATGAATGTCTTATGCCTTGACAACACTTTCTGTCACACTTTAAGTGACATTTGGGAAGTGACAAATGTATGAAGAAGATTCCACATGGACTGCAGTTTAAGGTCTCAGATGAATTTAATCTGCTATAGATGTGGTGATGGATGAAGGACGTTTCCATTCCAATGAGGTCTTTTGTTTTAAAACTTTTTTTTTTTTTTTTTATCTTCCATCTCAAAAGAGATGAGTTTCCTCCAAACAGCTGTTACAGCTCCAGACTTATTGGCTGTGTTCTAATAAGACATTGGCACAAAGGGAGCGATACATCTTTACACTACGTAATTTGGCATACATTGTATGAGACACTATCCTTTAAGTGTACATTTATATTATTGTACATTGAAATCAAGAAATTTTACTTTTTAGAAGAAATGATCCATGATATTATCTATTGATTGAAAGATGACACTTCCTTTTTAATAAATAAGATAAATTATGTAACTAAAAGACCAAAGACTGTTATTACAGTGCTGGAGTATTTAGGCAAAGACTAGTTCTTTGATGAAGCAACATTTAAACAAGCACTTACTACACGTTCATGTTTTATTTCAATCTTTTACTTTTTAGGATAGCTGATATTAATTTTTCTGCTGTTTTCCAGGGAAGAAATAATGACTGGTTGCTTTTCCTCTTCATCTCTCCAAATGATGGACAGAGCCACTGTACATTTCTACTATAAAAATCCATTTAATTTCTTATATCAAAAAGAAATGGAATCATAACAAAACAATCAGAACCACAAATATCTGTGTGGGTTTTTCCCCACTAAAAGAATTTCTCCAACTGAAAAATGATTGTTCTAATTTACATGGTCGGGTGAAACTAACAGAGTGGGATGTAAAAAAACAAAAAACAAAAAAACCAAACAAAATTTTTTTAAATGTTATGAATACTGTCAACAAGTGAGGGGCAAAGCAAGAGCGTTTCCTCTAGGATGGGTGTGTGAGAGCACCATGCAGAGTGATATGGCAGGTATGGCTGAGAAGCTCAGTTAAAAGCAGCATGGAGAGCAGTGAGACAGAGAGTAACACTTCACTAAAAAAACCAGGCTTACAGACAGACAGATGGTTAGTGTTAGCAGCAAGGCAAAGGAATTAACAAAGGAATGCTTATCAGGAAGCTGATCAGGCTCCTTCCTGGGAATGCACTTGACAGTGAGCATTTAACCTAAATTACATGTCCATGTAATTACATACAATACAAAAAAAACAAACAAAAAAACACAAACAAACAAACTCAGTCTCCCACAGAAGAACGTACCATCAAATGGTCTCCCTGGCCTTTCCTGAAAGTACATTTACAATCAAAAGACAAGGAACAAAACCTAACTGTTACCATTCTCAGCTATTTATTTGTGGTGAATTATTTTTCAGTGATGACCAGAAACACACTGGAGCTTGTTGTCACCCTCAAAAAGAATTTTTCTAGGACAGTTTCAGAGCAAAATCCACCTTCTATTCAGTGTCCTGCAGTAGGCTAAACCAAGGCCACGGATATCCATCCCAGACTTTTCATCCTGGAATGTGGAATTTATTACAATCATCTTAATCCAGCACGCTCACACACTGCCACTGACTCATTCATTTCTGACACAAAGTATGTCAATTATACAATGACTTAAGAGCAAAAACTGTTAAAAAGTACAGACTATTTGTTACTGATGTTTGAATTCCTGGGTATATTTTCAAGACACTTTGTTAATAGGTTTATATATATATGCAAATTATATATATATATATATATATATATATATATATATATATATATATATATATATATATATATATAAAAAACTTAAGTCTGTGCAAGGAGGTAAAAGACAATCACTTGAATGTAGTTCTTTGAGACAACGGAACAGACACTGTCTTGGGTAAAGAGTCCTCCATGTGTACATGTGCAGTTAAACAACTTCTCATTTCTCCCTTTAGACCTCAAGCAGCAAACTTACATATACACATAATATGAAAGACTGAGCCAATCCAGTATCCAGGAAGCACACTGACACTTCTCCTTCTCTTTCATGAACAACAAAGACTTAGCAACGTTCTCTACGATGGAACAATATTCTTTTTTCCCCTATACAATTCATACAAAAATAAAAAATTAAAATTGTTCCACGGCCATTTGTATCTCTCTATCTTTTACATCTGCACAGAGGTAGTGGCTATATGCGTGAGAGGGAGGGGAGAGTTGTGAGGAGGAGGTGAGCAAAATTAAAAGGAAGAACTGAAAAAATGTCTATAAAATGGTTCCTTTTTCATCACCAGAGATTTTTTTTGTCAAAGAACAAAATATAATACTGCAATCACTTAAAAAAGTAGTCCTTCATTTTATACATTTTATACAGTGTTCTTGCTTTTTTTTTGTTGTTTTTCATTTTAGTTGGTAAAGGCATAAGATGAGAGAGCTTGTTGGCTCAGCACTGGGTTGGGCAGGGCAGGGCAATGTCGGCAGAGTTCAATCCTTGCTGCGCTCTATGCTAGTGGGTCACTCATGTCCTCCTCGCCCTGGGAGAGCAGTTCCTTCTTTTCATCCGTGCTGGCCAGAGAGTTGCGGCTGTTGTGGGCACCCATGTATAGGGTGGCATACACTGGGTTGGTGAAGTTGGTTGGCTGTGGAGCAATGAAAATTACATGGTGACTCAAATAGCACAAAAAGGTTCATACGCTGAAGTGGAAATGCTGGTGTTTTGATAAAAGCAAAATCCGACAAAGTGCAATTGAAACAGACTAGATGAAAAAATAATGTGCATGAAGTAAGTGACTTAAACATCACTCAAGCTTCTAGTCCACCAGAGAGAGAAAAAATAGATCTGTGATCTGCGTGGACGAATAAGGAGACTATATCCTCATATTGATACATGAAATGCCATATTTCCATCACATTTCTACATTGTTTTCCGCAATGTCTTGAGGTTTGACTATAGTTCTCAGTCACATGATCTCATTGTACCCTCTTCCACTGCAGCCGTTTAATGGCACTCAACTGAAGAATTAGCACCACCAGCTGTTTATCTCAATTAACCAAATCCTAGTATTCACACATAATGTAGTGGATGGAAATGCACGGTAATTTATTTAACTTTAAAAAAATAAATAAATAAATAAAATTAATTTTAAATTTGGTTAAAATTTGCACCACATTTTAATGGGAACCTGATTTGTGGCACCTGACAAGGCTACTACCTCAGGTTTGTGTGTAGTCGAACAATTCACATTGTAACTCTTTTCTACTAAATAAATGGCAGTACAAATGAAATTACATTTCCCACATGTATTTGGGTGGTGGCAGGAGTTTCAGAAACTCATATCACAAAACAAAGGTCCATAAATCTGGAACTATCAGATTGGCTAGATACCACTAAAAGTAAGTGGCAAGGTATGTTTTTTTGTGATTTGGGTCAAATGACTCTTGAGTGCTACCTTGTCTGGGTCCAAAGCAAAGTCTGAATCCAGGAGCTCCCCAGCGTCATCGTCAGGGTCTCCTTCATAGATCTTATAGGCAGGGTTGCCAATCTCAACATTCATGGCTCCATTTGTCATTCGGTGGTGCTGGAAGCCCTTGGCACTGCAGACCGACAAAGATAAACAAACTCAATAGCCATCTAAGCAATAGACCCAGACCTCTGTTTAAAACAGATGATTATTTTGGGGAGAAACCCTAAATTAGACAAGTCAGAGTAGCTAGAAAAGTATCATAACTTGGCATGAGTCAGGTACTGACTCAGCACCAGCTACACACAATTCACACAACGAAGACAACACATATTAAAAGGTTGTCAAATGAGCTTTTTTGTCAAAAGGCCCTTTGATCAATCCAAGAGAATATATTGCAGCATGTCTATGGTGTAGAATGCTGGATTTTTCGCATTGCAAATATTCAGCTGTTTGCAAGCAGCTTTCATAGATGCACAATTGTATATTTTACAATGCAAGCACATACCATAAGCCTAACATTTACACATGTAAACAAGGGAAGGTATGATGATGCAAAAAGGATGAAACCGTTCAATTATTTGTGTATCACCAGGAAAAGTACCATAGATAAGAGTCAATAGGTCCCTGTGTTGGAGGAAAACAGGAGATGGCAGGGAAGGACAAACAGACAGATTTCTACACTGACCAAGAGAATAGACAAATGGACTAACAAAAAGCACAGGAAATCCTACTTTTAAAGACGGGAGGGGATAGGATTTGGGGGTAAACAGGTTAGTTATGTAACACTATAAAATTACCGCGAGCACTGAGAACGAGATTTGCCTGGGCATAGAGACCTGGGAAACAGGAAATAGATGGTTATCATAGGTAAAAAGAAAGGAGAAGCTGGATAGCGTAAGTGTGAGGAAATGATGAAAAATGAAGTTTGAGAAAAAAAATAAACAAAAAAAATCTGATATAAGGGCATACCCGCGCATTCTCCGCTTGTACCACAAGATGGCACCAACCAACAGCAGTGCCAATAACAACAGCAGAAGCACTGGGATGATGATGGAGGCTGTACCTGTGAGAGGGTAAAAAAAAAAGTGAACAAACAGGACCAGAGTGCTTGTCAGGCGAACAAAACTGTCTGTCAGGAACTGAGCGACTCACTTCCACCAGAAGCAGAAGAATCCATAGGAGCAGCTGCAACTTCACATCTGTATCCTCTCCATCCAACAGGACACCTGGACACACCATGAGACAGAGTTACAAAGTGTGTATGTGTGTATGTCAATGTATGTACATAGTGTGCGAGTCACAAAGACAGAAAAAAGACAGAAAGTATATTAAGATGTGGGTTGGTGTCATATCTTACTTGCACTGAGGCAACAAAGTACGACTATCAACTGAACATTGTCCATTTGTGCAGTAGTCCAAACAGGAATAGCAGCTGGGTTGGGTCTGACCGTTGGGACAGCTACACACACAAACACACACACAAATTGGGTTGCTTGATGATATCCCCTCAGAGTTCTGATAGCAGCACATTACTTCCTGTGGTTTTAGAATTATCAAATATGGATGCAATGTTATGATGTCCACATATTTTTGGCCTTGTAGCTCACTTTCCAATCCCTGTAAGGTGCATGATGTGCATAGGCTGATGTCTAAATTTGCCCACTTGTTACTGAGAAGTCCAAGAGTAAATGTTAACAAATATTTACAAATCTAAGTCTAATTTATTTTGTGAGGAGTCAGCATTCCAGAGTGTACCTACCTGCAGGAAACCTCCCCAGATGATGATGTCAAACATTTGCCTATTCCGCAGAATTGACATTTGTCCAGCTCACACTGGTGTCCAATGTACTGAGTGGGGCACAGGCACAGTTTGGTGCCATTTGAGGTTTCTAAGCAGGTTCCACCGTTCTGGCAGAACCCTTCACATTTACCTGAGGATGGGAAGGAAGAGTTGTGAGGGGCTCTTTTTATCAAAAACGATTAAAGATCATTTTTCTGTTTTGCTCCAGTATGTGACAATTTTAGGCATGCCATTTTTTGAAATAGCACACATCAGAATATTATACAAATTTTATCATCCATACAATCTAAAGACAAGACAATGAACCAGCAAATGCTGCCACTTACTGTACTGGCACTGGTCTCCCTGGTACTGTGGTGGGCAGCTACAAGTTGGCTGGTTGCCCATGTTGACTGAGCAATTGCCTCCGTTCAGGCAGTAGTCCTTACAAGTGTGGCGGTTACAGGTGGGTCCTGTGAAGCCCTTAGGGCATCTGCAGGTCGGAGCCCCTACAACCCAGGAAAATAGAAATTTAGAGTTAAAAGAAGTCTGGGACATGAATTAATAAAACTGCATTTGCTTAGACGAAGACTGTGGCTATGCATCTCAGCAACTTCGGTCCCTTACAGCATTTTGGACCTCGTGATTTTTCCCAACTTTCTTACTTTAACTAAAAACACAAATTGATTTTACACACAAAGTAACAGAATAAATGTAAGAGCATTGACTGAGGGTTGGGACATGTGGAAATCCCCTTCACGTCCTTTCCGCTGTAGGCTTTTGGCCGGTGATTGCTGTTGCTAATGAATACTCCAGAGAGCTCTTCCCAGACATCAAAAGAATGGCTCAAAATATTCAAAACAAATAAAACATGTCATCTGGCCTAAATTACTTGCCAGAGCAGCATTATAAATTTACGTGAAATTTAACATTTGATGTTTGTTTCACTTAATTTAATCAGACATTTTTTCCAACAAGGAAAAATGGTAGGTATTCACATCACAGTAAGTCTATGCTAAATAAATCAATGAATATATATAAATGTGTTGTGCTCTTACCTGTATGAGAAGCAGCGCAGGTGCCTCCATTCTTGCAGTAGTCCCTGCACTGGTTGATCTCACATCGTTCTCCAGTATAGCTGGGCTGGCAGCGACACTTGGCCACCTGACGGGCATTAAGGAAGCAGCTCCCACCGTTCATACACTGAATATCACAGGGCTCTGAGGGGGGAGCTGTGGAAGGGGAATTCTATGATGAACCAACATTATATAGGAAGCGTCTGACTTTAAACCACCCATGTGCTAAATTGCTAAAGTGAAAGTAGGGATACAGTTGTTTACTACTCAGCTATCTGTATGAGGATGGTGAATGTACTGTATGTGTGCAGGCTTACAGAATGGTGACTGGGTGGGGCTCAGTCTCTCCACACATGTACCATTGTCAGCCACATAGTTGTTAGGACAGGTACACACCGGTCCACTGGGGCTGAGCAGACACAGCCATTCACACTTCTTCCTGTCGCATGGGTTAGTCACTGATGTAAAGAGAAACAAGACATGTAATGAGAAAAATGTGCACGGTATTTATGCATACGAAAGTCTCGAAAAACCTCTTATTTTTCTCGGTATATAAGACATGCTTTTAAAGTATTCAGATCAAAAAAAAAAAAAAAAAAGCCTGGGACAACTCAAGAAACAGCATTTTTTGACACTTACTCTCTGGCTGCTTGTAACGGTGGTACAGGACAATGTCAGTAGCGTGGTTGATGCCTGTGGTGAGATTCTCCATGGGGCCTTTGCCAAACTTGTTGACCCGGAAGACAACGTTATTGATATATGTGACCCCGTATATGTAATCTTCAAATATATCTATGCTGAATGGATGAAGCAGGTCTAGAAATAAGAGAAAAGATAAAAGAGACAAAAGGGAGTAAATACGCAGGCATGTTAATGCCAGATTCCTCAACTGTGATGTTTCATACGGTTTTGTTTTTCGGGGTGCAAAGAACTCAACTGTTTTTGATGCCAGAGACAGCAATGACAGGATCAGAGCCATCCAGACGAACACTGCCAATGACTGAGAGTTTAGCATCTGCCCAGTAAAGACGCTCGTTGAAGTAATCCACAGCCAAACCTGTAGGTGCAGAAAGGAAAAGCCTTGTAGATAAATCAGCACGTTGCTGGGAAAGACAATGAAATGTCAGCTGACTTTCTCTGGGGCAATCAGGGTTAAGATAAATCATTCAGTGCTGCTGTAGTACTCACCTGTGGGCCACTGGATGTTCTCATGGACTAGTGTTTGTCTCAGAGTGCCGTCCATGGCAGCTGTCTCAATTTTAGGGTGGTTCCCCCAGTCTGCCCAATACATGGTACTGAGAGGTAACAGAGTTTGAACACAGACAATTATAAAACAAAAAACAGAAAAAGCTACGGTAGAAATAATAGATTTTATGATTGTTCCACTGAGGGCCACTGTCAAAGGGCACAGCACTGTCCCTTACCCTCTCTGTGGATCCACCACAATGGCATAGGGCTCATCTATCATGCCAGAGATGAGGGTCTTGCAATGTTGGCCTGACATCTGAGCCACTTCGATCACATCTCGACCAGAGTCAGTCCAGTACAGATTACCAGCCACCCAGTCAACGGCAATACCACGAGGCATCTTCAGCTCTTTGATCTGAATATGAGCATAAAGGCATTCACAGCACGTTCATGTGTTTGCGATGTGATAGTAGTGGTATGATAGAGAAATGTTTGTTACGCACACAAATGAGCAGCTTTACCTGCAGGTTTGTGATCCTGCCCTCACTCTGCCGTCGGTTACGGTGAGAGTTTGAGGAGGATGAGGATGATGATACGGGCGGTACTGGAAGCTCATAGGAGGAGATGCGGCCTGTGTGCCAGTTGGTCCAGAAGATGCGACTGGTCTTCACGTGCAGGTCCATTGCATCAATACGCACACTGGCATCACCTTGGAAGGTCTGCTCATAGCGCCAGTTGGGCATGCCAGGGTCCAGGCTGCGGATTTCATTGTCGTCAGCTATGTAGAGAATCTGTCGACTGCTGTTCATGTCTGGTAGGAAAAGATGGAAAGTCCCAAGGAAGGCCCTTCAATTTAAAAATGATCATGACAACTTAAAAAAATTGCCTAAAAGGAGAAACACTCACTGTCAGCTTTGCAGGTGTCATTGATCCTTGTAAAGTATTTGTGGCAGCTGCATTTGTAGGAGCCTTTGGTGTTGTTACAGATGTGGGAACAGACTCCAAACTGCAGACATTCATTCTTATCTAAAATATGAAGAGCCAGACGGAAAATAATATTAAACAGAAAAAATATTACAAAAATATTTGTAATATTTTAAACATTTTAAGTGAGTTATTATTTGTCATAACAGTTGTAGTTTTTCTGCATGTGTACCTCCACAGGTGTGGTGCCCTGTCTTCTGGAAACCTGGTTTGCAGGAGCAGAAGGAGTCTGTTCCATTTGTGACACAGTGGGCTTCGTCTCCATCACCACACTGAGTCCTGTTACTCCTACAGTCATTCAGCTTGGTATCTTAAAATAAACATGTAAGACGTGAAAGATGAGTCAGTGCATTTTAAGTTTAAACATTAGAGACCACGGATCTGTGGTCAATTATGATGCAGAAATCAGCTTTGACATGAGGCACCTGTCTTGCAATTGATTTCATCAGATCCATGGTCTTCACAGTCGTTAAAGAAGTTACAGCGCAGAGTGGAGCTGATGCATCTACCATTGGTACATGAGAACTCATCCTTCTCACATGTGGGAAGAGCTGGAGGAGCCTCTGTAAACATAACACACACAGACACACACACACAAGTCAAGGAGTTGATGGAGTTGACAGAGTTGACAGAATAGGGGTTTTCCCACCGATTTGACTGACTCCACAACTTACTGCAGTTCAGTTCATCTGAGTTGTCACCGCAGTTATTGACACCGTCGCATCTCTTCGACACTTGCAGGCATACGCGGTCATTTTGGCAGCGGAAAGCCCTTGTGGGAGGACACTGAAACCTCCCTGAGAGCCAAACAGAGAGACAACAAGAGGAAAGGGGGGAAAAATAGGTCAGAGCCATAGATGAAGACTGTGAGCATTTCAAGATGTGTGTGATTCACAAGGCTGAACTCACTGCACTCTTCAGGATTCTCGTCAGAGTTGTCCCCACAGTCATCCTCACCGTCACACTTCCAGGCAAGGGGTTTGCACAAAGTGTTGTTACACTGGAACTCATCCTGAGGGCAGTGACGACCAGCTGAGAAAAAAAGAAGACATTTTTTACTACTGATATGTGTTTGCAAAAAACTTGATACACCTTCTTTTCATGGTATTTAACATCTGGGTGTTTTGTCTCAACAAGCCAAATGTGTGAAAAATCGCAGTCACACATTTCTGTCTCAAAAAATTTAGACATTTTTTCAAATAGGGGGAACTTTGCAGACATGTTAAAAAAAAAAAATTTGTAAAAAGACAACTAAACTGAAAACAGCATATACAGACACGACCATAAACTTACCAGCACTGCCACAATTCTCTTCATCACTGCCATCCATGCAGTCAGGGTCAGCATCGCACCGCCAGCGGATGGGGATACAGTGTCCGTTCTTACACTGGAACTGGTCGTTGTCACACTTCAGATCACAGCCATGCTGCAGAAACATCAAAGCCCACAGGCATCCGGGGATCAGCTTTTATACTCACAAACTATACTGAACACCTATTTTTGCGTTAGTTTCAGATAACATTAAATGTTATTTAAAGGTCACCTAAACACCCAAACAAAAAGTTATTGTACCTCATCAGATCCATCGGCGCAGTCATGGTCTCCATCACATTTCCACCTCCCAGCAATACAGCGACCGTTTGTGCAGGCAAACTCACTTTCTGAACATTGTCGAGGCACTACAGAAGAAGAAACACGAGGTTAATGTTGATGGCATCATGGACAAACAAGCTCAACAGCACAAACACAGGACAAGAGCTGAAACATGCGCAGGGAAGACTGTCGACACTGAAGGAGATTATGCGAGAGAGTGAAAGAGGCTCGATAAAAATCTAAATATTACCTTAATGTATTTTTAATATAGCTAATTAAATGACATATGTTATACCCGTGGTAATAATTACGTTAGCATTAAAAGTAAAGCCTTGTGCAGTGGCATCTAATGGCAAGGGAAACAGTACAACACTGTTAAAAAAAATGATTCTATTTAGAGCTCAACCTGCAGACTCTCACAGGTGGGTGGGGATCACAGGTGGATAGGAGTGTGAGAATGGCGATAGTTTGGAGTTTAAAAACAAAAAAACACAGCTGAAACACACTGAAAATGGATGCAGTTCATATGGAGGTGGAGTGACTTACCTTGGGCTCATGCCAACAGGACAATGTGAAATGAAACAAATATCAGATAAGGTAAGGTGAATCAAAAATGACAGGGAACGGATGTTAGTGCTAAACAAGTGACTTAATATGCACAGTTAACGAGGTGAAAAGTGAGTAAATTACCAGTGGACAAGGCATGAGCATGAATCCAAATGACAACGGACAAGGTGAGATAGCAAATGTCGAGAGTATACACTATGAAGGTGTTGTTTCCAGGCTAAAAGTGACACATACTACACTTGTCTTCATCC
Source organism: Istiophorus platypterus (assembly GCA_016859345.1). NCBI lineage: Eukaryota > Metazoa > Chordata > Actinopteri > Istiophoriformes > Istiophoridae > Istiophorus > Istiophorus platypterus. The sequence continues at coordinate 6,495,300 of CM029111.1, forward strand.
GAGTTGTCCCCACAGTCATTGTCGTAGTCGCACTGCCAGCGGCCCGGTACACAGCGGTTGTTCTTACATCTGAACTGGTATGGCTCACATGTCCTCTCAGCTGCACGAAGCGCAGAAAAATGTTAAGAAAAATGAAAACAAGAAAAAAAAAAAAAAGGGTGACAAGATTCTTACCACACTCCTCTTTCGGTTCGTCTGACGCATCGCCGCAGTCGTCCTCGCCGTCACACTTCCAGCGAGCTGGGATACAGCGTCCAGAGTCTTTACAGCGGAACTCATCCACACCACAGGTCATCTGGGCTGGAGAGGGAAACGTTTGGAGGTGGTTACATGAAGAGCTGATCAGGATGAACCAGAATTAACAGGATGAAAAATAAGTTGGGGGTCCTACTGCAGTTGGCGGGTTCATCCGATCCATCCACGCAGTCATTGTCGCGATCACACACCCAGACACGAGGTATGCAGCGTTTGGTGATGGCACACTGGAACTGGGTCGGGGCACACGTGACCTCAGCTATGAGAAGAAACAACAGATTTTTAGTTATTTAGTGAAATCAAACACCAAAGTGACAGGACAGCACATCAGAGCAGGCACTGTATTATACATGTTGTAAATGAAAAAAGAACAAAGCTTCTACTCACGGCAGTCCTTCTCGTCCTCTCCTTCTCCACAGTTGTCCTGGCCGTTACAGCGGAAGATACCTGGGATGCAGCGACTTGGGTGGGAGCATTTGAACTGGCTAGGCAGGCAGACGTGAATGTCTGCAGAGAAACAAAGAAACAAGCAGCAGAAATGTTGCAAGTCACTAATGCAAGAATAAAATGGTGTTGATGACATGCAGATTATTTAAATTAATGCTAATTATTTGTTGGTGAATGGTTGTGTATGAATAGAGAGACATACCGCAGTTGGCCTCATCCGAGTTGTCCTGGCAGTCATTGTCTCCATCACAGATGTACGCGGGGTTGGTGCAGATGCCTGTACCACACTGGAACTGCCCCGGCCTGCATTTGAATTCAGCTGTCATGGAAGTAAGAGTCAGAGTTTATCAAAATCATGCTTAACTTACGTCAAAATTTTTTTTAATTTTTTTTTTTTTAAATATTTCAACTCCTGCCTGCAGAATATTCCCTTTCATGATGAGTTAGAGTTAAACCTAACCCCATGCAACTACCATGCTAAAGGATTTCTGGTTATCTTTTCTCAGACACTTACGGCAGTCTGCTGGCTCGTCCGACCGGTCACCGCAATCATCCTCCGTGTCACACTTCCACCAGAAGGGAATGCACTTGTCGTTCTTGCACACAAACTAGAGCAGGGAATGAAGTCAGTCAAAATGATGATGGGGCATAAAACCTGAGCTTCACTCATTGACAAACCAGAAGCTACTGTAGCTACTGTAGCATTAGGCCATCAGCCAGCAGTTAAACAAGCCACACTTAAATATTGAGATATGAGAAGCCACTTATCAACTGTAACCATTAAGTCATATCCCCACTGATCATGAGAAGCTTGCCCAGCCTCCCTACCTGGCTGGCTGTGCAGTTGGACATGCAAGTACGCTGATCATTGGCCAGGTAGAAGTTTGTGGGACAAGCACACTTGTAGCCCCCCCCAGGAGAGAGGAGACAGAGGTTACTGCAGCCACCATTGTTGACCTGGCACGGGTGGTTGAACACTGGGATATTAAAAGAAAAAATGGCAACTGTTTGAACCTCTGACAGCACAAACACGACTTTCAATACAAGACTGAGGTTTTATGATATCTAGATAGAAGTAGGGGAGATATAATATGCATTTCAGACTTTGTGTGTCATTGCATTTATAAATTTCAATACATATAATGCATTCCAACACCTAAATGCTTTTTCAGATCTTCCTGGACTAGATGATCAGCTGGTATACATGAAGTAGGGAACATATGCTTGGCAATAGGGTTGTGAAATTTGATTTGGAAGTTGAGAGAAAATATGATATAATAATGTTTACACCAATGGGATTACCAAATAAAGTTGTTAGTTAAATCGGGTTTTTCCACTGTTTCCCATCTGGCCTTTTTTGCCTGCGCTCAATACAGCACCAATAAAACCCCAAATGTTTACTAAATGTGAACAAACATTTATTAAGTAAGAACCAAGAACTGGTCTCATCTTTTCATATATTGTCAATACTTGGGCCATAGCTTATAAACTAAAGATTTTATTTGCTTATGTAAATTTCTAAAACTTTTCACATCAGCTTCTTGTAGAATGTGTCTCTTACCTTCAGGCTGCCGGTATGGATGGTAAATGTGGATGTCCATGGGTCGATGCAGGGTGCTGATCAAGGTGGTCTTGTTGGTACCCAGAGTCTTGTGAGCTCTGTTAATGGACTTTGTCTCCCAGTCTGTCCAGTAGATATACTCCTCAAACAGAGTCATGGCAAAGATGTGGGGGATGTCGTGGCTGAGAACTGTAAAGGTAAAATAAACAATAAACAATAAATCAGTCACATTGTTTATGAGAAAATAGTTAAATCATTCATACTGATGGTTTCCCATCATGATCCTGAGTAAAATTTCATGACTTTTCATGACTAATCTGATAACTTCCGTAATAAATACTCTTTGACAGTAAACAGTCTGCTTTACAAAACAGAGCGACTTGAGGTGAATTGTGAATTCAAAATATAACAGCCAGTGTCTAATCAAACAAATATGAGAAACAGGAAAATATATTGTGCAAGAATATAATTCTTGCTGCTGTGATGTTGCTGTATCCCAGAGAGAAACTGCTGGGAAACTATTGTACTGTTAACGTATAAGAAAAGGAAGGTGGGGTCCACGGTTAAGGTGGCTCCACTAAACATTATCTGTGCATTATATAATGGGTTCTATGCCTCATTAGACTTTATACTCCAATTGCACTTTTCTGCTCCCATATTCTGTCATATACCGTGTTTGCTGTTGGTGTTTGACGCTGGAGCATAATGGAGGCACACAGCATTATTTTCTGTTGTAAAACCCAGCAATCAGAATATACGACACATGCATGGATAGCAACAGGCAGGACGACACACATGAAGCAATGCATAGGCACACACACACGCAGGCACGCATGCAGCCACGCATGCAGCCACGCATGCACGCAGCCACGCATGCACGCATGCACACACACGCCAAGTCCTGAACTGAGATATTAGTCAGATTAGCATGAAGCGCCCTTTGGTCAAGCTTTATCTGAATTCAAACAAGCTAAGTCTTGTTCTGCAAACACACACACACAAGGTCAGCCTGGTGTTTGTATGGTGTGTGTATCGAAAGAAAGGTGGAAAACTCTCTGGACATATTACTGGAAGACTAACACCACCAAGCTAATACAAAACTATATGACCTTCTATTATGAAATGCCTTTGTAATTTAATACTAATAGTAGTTTTCCTTTCAACATGCTTCCATCAGCACTGCTTTTTTTTCTTGCTGGAACAATGCATTGATTGAAAACACAGCATGCTCAAAATTTCCATCTAACACAATGTTTTCTCTCACAAGGGAATTCTGTAGATTATATACAACCCCATACACCCACAATTTTACACTGCATATATTCTTCATCCAAGGAACGATGGGATGCCATAGCTGTTTGTGCGCTGAGCAGAGCTTAGCGAATGTGAGATATTTCAATACAGATGCCTGCTGAGCTCCAGAATTCCTCCATACACCCGATTGGCTGACAAGGAGTACTATTGTAACAAGAGCGCTCGACAGCTGAGATCTATGCAGACGTCATGCATGCTAGAGGCTTCACTGATCAGAACAATCTTCCCCCTATACACTGTTTCTGTCCCCTGGGTATGTGTTCTAGGACTCAAGCCCTGTGTACAACCATCTGACCGGCCTGCTCATTCTCAGCGGCTCTACAACAAGGATGTGTATGTATTTATTTGACAAGAAACTCTCTCAGACTGGTTTTGTGCACTTCCTTGTTTAAAAGATTAGCTGTTTGATCATCATTGGTTTAAATTTAAGAAAGACAAACCCCTTAGAATACACTGAATCCCACACACAGTACATATCTTATATTTATACATACTGATATAGAAACGTATACATGAGTCAGAAAAGCGTGACTCATGAGTCATGTTATTCTCAGTGTGTAAAAGGAATAAGAAAAACACATTTATTTGTCTGAGTGTATGCTGGCCCAATACCTGTGTGTCTGTTGGTGCCATCCAGGCTGGCAAACTCAATGTAGTCCTCCCTGGCATCAGCCCAGTAAATACGGTCATTGATGAAGTCCAGGGTCAGTCCGTTGGGCCAGGTGATCTTATCCTCTATGATCACACTTCTGTTGGTGCCGTCCATTCCAATTCTCCCAATGTGAGGACTGTCACCCCAGTCAGACCAGTACAGGTACCTGAAGGTCAGATCACAAAGACAGTGTTCAAATCACAATTACTTCTTTAAATCTTAATGAAATTTATTTTAAATTCCAAACACAAGTTACATGTCAAAATTAATATAAACATGTGAGCTCGGTTTGAGGTGAGCTATGCCTCTCACCCATAGCGAACATCAACGGCCACAGCACGAGGTTCCCTTAGGCCGTTGTTGACCAACACAGTCCGATAGGCCCCGTTGAGTTTCGACACCTCGATGGTGTCACGGCCTTTGTCGCACCAGTACAAGTTCCCTCCAACCCAGTCAACTGCCAAGCCATCTGGGTTACTCAAGGAGGTCCGGTGTAATACCTGCTAGGTCAGTCATTTTAACACTGACTAAGTTTCCAGTGCTTACTTACACAACTTTCATAAAAATATATAAATACTATGGTTCATGCATTGGCTGAATACCACACACCCGCTACCGACACATATTTTCCATTGGATAAAAGGGCTTTTGATTTCCCCACTGACCTCCATGTTGCTGCCGTTCATTCGCATGCGTCGGATCATGCTGCCTTGAGTGGTCACATCTGTCCAGTAGATCATCTGCTCTGCATAGTGGAAGTCCAGCGCCACTGCATTATTTAGACCCTTGAACAGTGATAGGTACACTCTTAACAGGTGTATGGAGGGCTAACAATAAGGACTTGACTTTGCTGTGCTTCATTAGGTCAAACTGAGAACCAAAACGCTTGAGACGCTAACCTGTTTTATTAGAGTGTAGTTGGAACCATCCAGGTTGAGTTTTCTCAGGTAGTACCGGTTGGCAAAGATCAAATAGGGCTCCTCTTCTACACACAAAGGCCAAACAGAAATAAAAAAATATACGCTTCAGGAATAAATTGGCCATGAGCAAACCAGCAAAATGCAGAACATGCACATTGTGTGCCTTACCGGATGTGGACTTGCAAATGGTGGGGTCGTTAGGGCTGAGTTCAAAGCCATCCACACAGAGACAGTGGAAGCTGCCATGGGTGTTGATGCATCGCTGAGAACAGGGGTAGGTGGTTGTACACTCGTCTATATCCACACATGTTTTTCCATCCCGCTTCAGTTGGAAACCAGGATGACACCGACACTGGGTAAAGAGCACAGGAGATATGTCAAAGCCTAGGCATGTTGAAACTTTACACTTTTAGTCTGGACCAATTACAAGGGCCTGTCACCACCTATGACGAAACTTCTGATACATGTGTTTCCAAAAGCCTTTTTTTTTCCAGACTCCTACATAAAGTGGTACAGATATCTAACACTGACACGAAATCCAGTTGCTGTTGTCAGGACGCATAAATATCTAAAACTCCCATTTGCTGAGCTGTTTTACAACAAAGAGCACAGGTAAATGATAAGCTGACATTAAATGTGTCTGTAAAACAACAGGCATGAACACCATGTTACCACAAGGCAGGATGAAGGTGAAAATACTTCATTAATTCATTACCGGTAGAAATCAGTTTGAACTCAAAATTCTCATAAGCACATCTGTGTTGTGAAAGAACTCCAGGGAACACTCACACACTTCCAAATGCTACTCCATCACTGCTATATGGGAATTTGCTGTGTAATGAGCTGGTATACGCACAAAGGAAGTCACACACCAGGGCAAGTCTGTGTCGGCGAGTTGTATACAATCGTATGTAGGAAGTCAAATATTTAATCAACATGCAATAGCTTAGCCACACTCTCGCCAGAATTAACTATATCCTTCTGAATTGCCCCTTATCATTTTCCAATGAGTCTCTGACCACAGCCTCAAGACAACAGACAGAAAAGTTCACACAGAGTTCAAGCTGTTCTAAGACTGGCCTCCTACTTTCGAGAAAGAGAACCAAAACATGTTTTTTTCTTACATAACCGCATGCCTGAAGTGAGTGGGTCCCAACTTTTTCTTGCTTTAGGTCCTCACTAACCCTCCCTAAGCAACACTAACCCCTTTATTTTTGAGGTGACTGTGTGCCTTTATAACTTCTTGTTCATTTAATTTCACTGTGTTCCTGAAGTAATTTGATCTGCTTTAGTTGCACTTCAGCAGTTCTTCTAAAAGACCTGTGAAATTGTTGCAAAAAAAAAAAGAAAAAAGAAAAAAGAAAGAAAAGATGGTCTTAAAAAAACAAATTAGATAGCTCACCTTGAAGCCAATCTTGAGGTCATCACAGAGCTGTGAGCAGCCACTCAGCTTACTGTTGAGACACTCGTTGATGAAGCAGTTGAGTTCATCAGAACCATCACCACAGTCATCGCTGCGGTCACACAGCAGAGTTTCATTCACGCACCTCCCATTACGGCACATGAAGGCCGACTCATTACACGTCCTCTCTGAAATCCGAAGAGAAAGGGCTTGTTATATTAGTGTGATTCTGAAACAGCTGCATCAACAGCCTTTTCTGAACAAGAAGTTATTCATATCATAACTAATACTTCATTATATTGCCGGCAAAATAAAAATGATTTAAAAAAATGGTAATTATAGTCACTACCTGAGTCGGTGCAGCGAGGGTTCTTGGGAGCCTCATCGGAACGATCCTGACAGTCAAACTCTCCGTCACACTCCCATTTCTTCTGGTTGAGGCAGCGACCGTTGGCACAGCGGAACTCATCAGGACCACATGTTGGATATTCTACACAAGAGCAAGACACTGTTGACTAATAACCTTTGACAGAACAATTCCATTGCTTTTAACATGTGCTTTTGTTTGCCATGATTCTTTTATCCCCCGATTCCGGTATGTCTTGTGTCTGTTTTTTGGGCTTTGGTATTTTTTTTGTGGTGTTAACTATCCCCATGTGTAACTTTATATAAGACATGTTTTGTTTTTTTTAATCTCCCTGGCAGAAGAAATACTGTATCTCAAAGGAACCTTCAAAATTAAATAAAGAATTAATAAAAAAAATAAAATAACCTCAACCCCACTTGGTGGTACAACAGAGATAATCACCAATCACATTCTCTCATGACCCATTTTGTAGTCAGATTTTTTTTTCCTTCCTACTTAGTCTTCCTTGACTTCTCTTCAAGGACAATTAAAATCACGAAAACTCACCACACTCTGGGGATTCATCTGAACCATCAGAGCAGTCAATATCATGATCACACACAAAGTGCTTGGGGATACACTGTCTGTTCTGGCACATGAACTCATTCTCTGCATCGCAAGTGTTGTTGGTGTACACTGGAGAGAGAAAGAAAGAAGCTGGTGAATGGATGTTGAACTTAGTTGGATAGTTTCTGCATGTTTTCCTTCAATCACAACCCAAACTGGACAGGTTTTTCCATGGTGTTATTTTGTATATGTCCCACTCACTGCAGCCGGCCTTGACACTCTCATCTGCTCCATCAGGACAGTCCTTGTCTCCATCACACTTCCAGCGTTGGGGCACACACATGTGGGAGCCAGGACACTGGAAAGCCTCAGGACTGCAAGTCTTGGATTCTGTGACAACATTATTTGAAAGTTACAAGATGACATAACATCAGGAAATCTTACAAATACAATTGAATGCCTTAACTGGATGTGGGGAAAAAAGTATTATTACATTGATGAGTGGAAGTGCTATGTCACTTACTGCATTTCTGGTCCTCATCAGAACCATCACCACAGTCATCAGAGCCATCACACACCCAGTGGCTGGAAATGCAGCGATGGTTCCCGCATTCAAACTGGGTCGATGTACAAAATTTGTCTGCAGGGGCAAGTAGAGAGCTCAGCATTTTGGAGAAATTATTTAATTCACCGTAACCGTAAATCATTTTTTCACATGTGCAACAGGAAGCCTAAAGAAAAACAGTCTTGCTTTTCTGGTCTGCTTTGTGTGTTCAAGAAACGTGGGTATTAGAGGACAACTTTGTAGATGACTGACCACAGTGTGTCTCATCAGCCCCGTTCTCACAGTCATTCTCCTTATCACAGGTCCAGCTCATAGGAATACAGCGACCGCTGGGACAAGCAAAGAAGTTGACTGGACATTTATGCTTCCTTTTATCTGCAAGACAATAGAAAAAATATTACGGTAAGATCTTTGTCAATAAAAAAAACAAACAAAAACAAAACAAAAAAAAAAACCCCGGAGAGCAATAAGATGGGAAACAGAGTAGGAAACCTGGGCAGTTTCTCTCATCGGAAAAATCTCCACAGTCGTTGTTGCCATCACACACCCATGAGGACAGATAACACAGAGTGGTTTTTTCACAGCTCTGGAAGGAAGCTCCTTTCACTCCCAGGCGGAAGAAACGGGAACAATCTGTGGGCTCTGAGAAAAAATGGAAAATACTTTTTAAAACTACCTTTAAAACTGCCTCATTGTAAAAGCCTTAAAGGTAATCATAAAATTAAGTTCATTTCACCATGTTCATATCCTTCTTTTCGATTCATAGTGGAAAAAGAACTTTTACATTCAATCATTTTTTTGAATACATGGTGTAAAAGCAGGGAGAGGAAGTATTGTTGAAATGGAATTATGGTCAATTACTTACGGCAGTTCATTTCATCACTGGCATCTTCACAGTTGACCACCTGGTCACAGCGGCTATAGTTGGAGATGCAGCTTCCGTCTTTGCACTGGAACTCTCCTGCTTTGCACAGGGTCACTGCAGGAAGCACAGGAGTTTTTCAGTTCACAAATGGGGTGTTAAGTTCACCCTCAAAAGCCATGAAACCTCCTCATTAAGACTTTACAACTGCGTACCTGCCGAAAAGCATTTCATCAGGCTAACAAAACCCAATCTATAGCTCCTCTCTAACAGAACTAATCCAGTTATGGTGTCGTTTAATTGTGCAGATAAGGAAGTTTGAACAACAAAAACACTGCAGTGTTGTGTTGACTTTTTAAAATATACCAGAATATGATAACATGTAAGCCTATAATAGGGCACTAACATAGTTTCTCTTTGTGCATCTGTCAAAAGCTTAACTAATGACTTTTCAGTGAATTGCACCTATAAAAGGGACATAAATTACTTACTGTTGCAGGGTAGTTCATCTGAATGGTCACCACAGTCATCCGTGCCATCACACCAGACCTGGTGGCCAATACAGCGGCCATTCATACAGCGTCTATAGCCTTTCTTACAAATTCGATTGGCTGTGGAGGAGGAGCAGTTGATTAGAATTAGCTGAAGTGCCGAGTCCTTTTTTCATATTTTAAACATGGCCTAACGAGACAAATCAGTTTCTTTTATAAAATAGTGACTTGTTGGATAGTCTTATATTCTTTATATTTCTATTCCATATTTTTTGGTATATTTAAACTGATTACTTGTTTTCTCTTTACCCTTCCGTTAGCTCAAAAAGTAAATTATTTTCCCTGACATTCATTTTCTCCTTGTTTATTCTATAGTCACATATTAGCGCATGTTCCCCTCGTGATCTAATAATTTTTTGTGTTTGTGCTCTCATTCACTAACAGCTCCATGGAAACTCACCACAATAGGACTGTTTCTCATCAGATTTGTCCTTGCAGTGGGCCATGCCATCACAGGTCAGGCTGTAGTTGATACAGTCACCGTTTCCACACTCAAAGTCATCCACACTTCCACATGACATATTAAGTGCTGATGAAGTAGAAACATTTGATGGATAGGCCATTATCAACCTTTTAATCAAGGAGTCTTTGTACAATTTGATCCTGAAATGATTGAAGACTTTATCTCTCTTACATGAGCAGGTGTTGTCTTCCAGAAGTTGTCTGTCTCCACGGCAACTGCAGTTGACCCGTCCATCGGATGTGGGTAGACACAGGTCTTGACAACCCCCATTATTGGTTCGGCAAGGAGAAAACTCACCTGCGCAATTTATAACACGGGATGTCAAGGAGATGTTTCTCTTTTTGTGTCAAATGACTGACAAAATCCCACTATTGTGTAATTCATCTAATGATATGAGGTCTCAACTCTACAGCACAAAGAAAATGACATAAAAACAGAAAATTCTGCATCCGCTATTTTCTTGATCATGTTTATAGTCTGTGGAAGTTTCCCGTCATGATTTACAAGACAAGTCGAAGACTCTGTTGTGATGCTAATGGCTCTGTGAGGCCAAATGCTATCACCAACAATGGCAACATGCTCACAATGATTCCAAGCAGGCATTATGTATACCACATTCAGCATCTTGGTTGATTTTGTTAGTATAACAGCATTTTATGATTAGCTTTTAACACAAAGTACAGTTGAGTTTGATAGCAATGTCATTCGTTTTGGGATTTGGTAATTTAAAAAAAAAAAAAAAAAAAAGGACAAATTAAAATTTTGGCTTGGTGATGGCTCGAGAGGGAAAGTCAGGAGATCACCAAAGAGATTACAGTCCTGATGGGGAGAATGTCTATCAGATTTCATGGCAATCCATCCAATATTTCTAAGATATTCCAGTCTGGAGCAAAGAGGTGGAACAGACCAATCGACTGACAAAATTGGCCACCCGTAAAACCACGCCTCTAGCATGGCTAAAAAAAAATGCTATAAACAGCCCTTTTGGAAAATTGTGAAGGACCAACCTTAAAAATCATGGCAGGGAATGATACTCACAGCTGTTGGTGTCATTAGCCACAGCAATGATGCCCATTGGCTGCTGAGGGATGTCGGCACGCAGCACTTTCATGTCTCCCCCTGTGTACTTGTCCGCTCTAAGGACGGCCCTCCTCACCCAGTCAGTCCAAAAGATGTAGTCGCCATACACAGCCAGGCCAAACGGATGGACAGGCTCATTCTTCAACAGGACCTGGAGAAAAATATTGCAGACGTAGTTTCACAGAACACTGAAACTTAACTCAACCATCTCAATGATTTTTATAGCCAAAAGAAAAATAATGAAATGGGTATCTTACATAACGGTTACTTCCATCGTATTCACAGCGTTCAATCTTGTCCAGGGTGGCATCAGAGAAGTAGAGTTTCTCAGCACGGTGATCTATGGCCAGGCCATTGGGAGTTTTAATGTCACTGCCGATGATCACCAGCACATTGGCTCCATTCAGGGAAGCCCTCATGATGCTGGGAGCCTGCTCATTCCAGTTGGTCCAGAACATGAGACTATAGTTGGGAACAAATACAGGATAAGCATTATGATATACAGTGGGAACCTGCCAAAATTTCTTACAGTTGAGTGAACTGAAATAAATCTGCTGTTCAAAAGGAAAAAAAAGGAAGAAACACTAATGGAACTGGGCCCTAAACTCGCAGTTTCAACATTAATGACTCACTCCTGACACTCGTCCAGCACAAAGGCTCTTGGGTGGTCTTCTCCAGACATTGTGACCACAGTGTTGCGGTTATAGGCCACAGAGCGGCTCTGGTCCACAGTGTGGCGAGTGATGGTAGAGGTTGTGTAACTGGTCCAGTACAATGTATCCCAACCACGGTGGTACGCCAGACCCTCAACTGACCCAACATCTGTGGAACAGAAAAGGAAGAATTTGGCTCTTGGTGAATATTTTGGACCCTTGAGGATAGTTTTTCTGCCTATGGTTCCTTAGTTCCTGAGCAGCCAGACCTTTAAGAGGCATAAGGCTTGAGAACAAAAAACTTTTTATTTCACTAAAAAATATTTCCTTTCAGGGGTAGTAGGAGCTTTAATTAGGACCTTCAGTGAGAATTAAACAAATTGTTAAAACCTGTCATACTTGTAACAAGTCAACCTCATGGTTAACTGTGAGACCTAATCAAAGAGGCAGCAGTAAATGCTTATAAGGTTTTCCACATCACCCCACATCCGTTCTTGAACGATGAAGCACTGAGGATGACAGACGAGGTTAAAAAGAAAAGTTAAAAAAAAGAAAAGAGTAAAATGGAAGCAGTACCACGCAGATCCAAGTATTTACCACGCCTGCTGTTCTTGGAGAGAGTTTAAAGAGTCTGTATCATCCTGTCATTTCATGGCTGACTGCCTGCACATACAAATAAAGCTCCCCGTGGATTCTCTCATTCATGGTGACTTCTTGTTCTGGGGAGACAATTACAACTAGAACAGCTTGAGTCACTTTAGGGACACAGGCCACGGAGAAGAAGTCAGCTGTGAATGGCAAAGATAAAGCAGCTGTTCTGGATATCCATCATCCTTTCATCCTGCGACCCCCTAACTCATAGCATATATAGTAGTACAACTATTTTTATCTGTGCTGCACACAACACAAAACATTATGGAAAAGGACATCGTACTGCAGTCTTATGGGTTCAAAGGTGTGCAGCCATCTGTTTTTAGTCACTCTAGCAACCACATTTATGACCACTTACACATCCCAATAAAAACCTGAACAATCCACACGACTGTTTGCTCCTGGCTGAAAGTCAGTATGTACCTTTTAATCGATGTTTCAGACAAATAACAAAGTGCCATAAGTAACCCTAATGCAGGACAATTTTAAGGCCAAATATGCTATTAACCCAACTTAATGAAACTAAAATATCAGTTTAGGTATGAACATGGAGTCACGCAAATAAAGCCACACGTGTTTTTTTTTTTTTTTTCCCTTTTTTAATCTCCTATCAGACTGCAGATAACAGAAATAATAAAAAGGTGTGCATGAGCAGCTAATTGCTTGGATTAAAGGGAGACTGTCTGCTCAACAGGAATGACTTAAGTTTGTTGGAGCCAGTATTATGCAACTGAGAAGCAACACAGTCTCTCCTCCCTTTGCTCAGTTCAGCTCAGCCCCTGGTTACTGTGCAAACAAGGGAGAAACCCTGATGGGAAGATTATTGCCACTCAGAAACAGAGCCTTTCTAACAATCACAGGAGAAATGCCATAATCCAACGTTCACCTGAGAACTACTAAGATTTTGTTGCCATTTATTTTTATAACTACTTATTTGTTTTTTTCCTTCAATGATTAAATGTCATGTAAATTGTACAGTAACTCTTCTGCTGGTGGAATCTACAGATTACAAGTCTCTGAAGAGCTTCTAAATGGATAGTATGCTTCCTGCCATGGTGACCACTTAGCATCAAGTAGCATTGACTGTTTTTAAAGTGGAATGTCTGTTAGCAACTACTGGGATGAATTTGTCCACTGTTGCCTGGTTTCAAGAAATCAATACAGCCTTTGAGCAACTGCTGCACTGATATCTCCTCGATTTTGACACAAACTGCTCCTCGCTGGATTACAGAGGAGATGCTGATGCAGCCAAGGAAAAAGCCAGCCTGCTCTTTGAGGTCATATTTTCATTCTTGTCTGAGTAAAATTGCACATGTTTAGAGTTTTTCTGAGACTACTCCTTTTTTTTTTTTTAAGAAAAGGAGGGTGCTGTGTGTAATCATCTTTAAGTAGTTTATTTTTCTTAAAACAGCTGGAAAACAGTAAGACTCTCAGATTTATATTTTTAGAGGGATTCTGCCAGACGGCCACAAGGGCACATGTGACTCAAGAGGCAGTGAACTTGACAATTCAACTATCTCTGGGCACTTGAAAATGAATTTTGACCACATAATGATGGACTGGATATTTTTGCAGGTCACATTTACAGCTCTACAGACAAACTAAAAATAAGCTGCAATATATTCTTTCTATTCTGTTTTCCAGACAGAGCCTCGACTATCATGATGAGAGTACTGGCTGTCTTAATGGAATTTGGTCATGCCTGTGACTAATAAAAGATATGAGGTGGAGAAAACAAATGCATCACCCAGACACTACTCAATAGACTTTTATCGTGAATGCATGGAGACTTTTGGGCAGCAAGTAAACAGCAGCAGCTTTGGCCAAATGAGCCTGGCAGATGAGGAACTGATTAAAGTTGCAGTGCCCATCCTGGATGGGCTAATTCTGGTGACTGGCATTGTGGGCCAAACCCTCGTGATCACCATCCTTACTGGCAGGAGGAGGAAAGAAAGTCGACCCCCGCACGGTACAGACACCCTGCTGCTGGCTCTAAGTGCTGCTGACCTGCTGCTGCTGCTCTGCCTGCCTTTCCACACCTCCGCTATCACTCTGGGCCACTGGCCTTTCGGCAGCTTCCTGTGCAAAGCCATCAGCTTCCTGGGTGTGGCCTGCTCAGCTGCCTCAGTCTTCACCCTGGCAGCTCTGGCTGTGACGCGCTACCTCACAGTGGTTCACCCCACCTGGGCGTACCGTTTGAGAATGCACAGACGCATAAAGCTGACAGTAGCTCTGCTTTGGGTCCCTGCATCAGCCTTGGCAGCGCCGCAGTTTGCCATCCGCACAGTTACCAAGTCCAGGGCTGTGTTCTGCTTTGCCTTTCTCTCAGACTTCAGCCAGCTGGTCTACAGCATCACTCTCTTCCTGATCGGCTTTGCTTTACCACTAGGTGTCATTGTGTTGATGTATGCCAAGATCTACTGTTTTCTTCGACATGCTCGACTCCTGGGGAACGCTCCCCAGCTGGAACGCTACCAGAGCCAGGTCACTCACACTTCAGCCCTCCTGGTCCTGGTCTTCACTCTCCTGTGGCTGCCCTCCTATGCCCTCATGTTCTCCTTCATTGGAGGAACCATAACAGGCTCACCTGGATACAACACTATTGCCATCCTGGCCAGACTGCTGGCATCCTCAGTAGCAGTGGTAAACCCTGTACTTTATGGCTTTATGTCTCAGAAATTTAGACGAGACCTACTAGAGCTGGGGAGAGAGCGCTGGACATGGTGCAAAAGCTGTCTAACAGGTTGTCCTCATGTGATGGGCACGGACATGGTACAGCCCTTTGAGCTGGACACAACCTCAGAGAGAGGACGAAACTGAGTCTCTGACCAGAAGAACAAAGGTGCTATTTCATTACTTACTTAATCCTGGAATTAGGAATACTTATTGTGGCCAAAAGCAAAATTGTTATATTAATAACAATATTTTTATCCATATTATCCATATATATTTACTTATGACTACACATAAGTGTATGCAAGATTAACAATGAAATAATCAAAGGTGATGTTAATGCAATTAACTGCCCTCTATGATATATAATAAAATCAAGTAAAACTTTTCACGTGTTATCAAAAACCTCCATAAATCATTTTGTTAATTTTTATCACAATTTGATTTGAATTATTCATTTTGCCATCAGAGCAAAGTAAAAAAGGAATAAAATATGATAATATCATCATGTTATAATTCTAATATAAGTCGATGTATGATCATTTTGATTTACTGTAGATGTCTCATCTGGACAAACACATTCCTCTAACATTGGCTGAATTAACTCTTTGTAATGGAACAAATTCCGTAGTCATTCAATGAAAAACTCAAGTTGAGAAACTAGCCATCATTCTTACAGTCCATTCGAAACCTCAATCTCACGGCATCATTTATAAACAAACTAAGCTTATGCACTTTACTTGTTTTCCTGTCTTTTTCCTATCAAATAGTTAAGGTTTTGAAAATTGCATGCTAAGTACAGCTTTGGTCTTGGGCTTTTACATCCAATGTTACTGTGGACAGAGTTCAACAACCTAAAACTGAAAAGAGAGTAATTTAAAAGACACTTCAGTGCTGAAACCAGCAAAAAAAAAAAAAAAAAAGTCTATGCATGTGTGTTTGTGTGTCAAAGTGGCAGCGCTAGGTGATGTCAGTCTCATCTTGTTGAGAGGCTGCAGCTGTGTGTACATTACAGTGGATTCTGCTGGGTGCTTGTGTTGTCAAAATGCATGACAATGGTTGTTTGCAGTGTCAAGGGGACAGGGGACAACATTCAGTTACGAATGAAGAGGATAAAGAAAGGATACCAACCAGGCAACGCAGTTAAAATTGAGTGTATGTATCCAGACTGAGTGGAGGGAAAGGTTAGGGTGTAGTACTGAGTGATGCTTAGTGGAGATGGTTGATATTCCCATGTAAAAAATGAATGCGATCAATGACTCCACACTTACTGTCCACCACAATCTTGCGGTCTGTGCCGTCATCGTTGATCTGTTGGATGTTGCCAAAGTGAATGTCACTGAAGAAGATGCGGTTGGCTCCCTTCCCTCCTCCGCCATGGTAGTCGAAGCTCAGTGCAATGACGTTCTTCATGTGATCCGGGTCCTCAAACGGCTTGATTGGAGCGTTAAGGTTCGTCTCGTCGGACAGGTGGATGCTCTTCAGTATGGTACGCTCTGAGTACAGCAGGTATCCGTCATAGTCACGGCAACTGCGATTGTCCTCTGCCAGCATGCCATGAGCGCAGGCGCAGGTGCGCTCCCCGTTGCCACGGTAAAGACACAGCTGTTCACAGCCGCCGTTGTTGTCTTTGCAGACGTTGGTCCCTGGATGAGAATGTGACACATTTATGAGGTGTGTTGTCAAACAACTAATGAGCCTGGCTAAACACAACCATGAACCCTAAAAATGAACGTTCTCACTTAAAAATCTAGCAGGAATAGTAGTTGCCACATGTTTTTCCTCACTTATAGACAAAAAAAGCCCTCACACACACACACACACACACACACACACACACACACACAAAACACACACACACACACACATACACACAAACACAACGATAAAAACATTTACCACCCAACATAATGAACAACCCCCATGAATCATTTGTTAAAGGTAGGTGTATTTATATTTTTTGTATTTTTCTACCTTGCTGCCTGGCCCTGTTGAAAACCTTGATGTCTTTCAGCTGTACACCAATGCCAGTCCTGAGCTGCACAGCATCTGTAGCATTATCTTTGTTGCCTCTCTTGATGGAGCCATTAGCATGAGTCCTAAACAAAAGACAACAAAACTGCGAATTACCAGTATGTTACGATATAAAATTTTTTCACATGATTCAAAAGCTGTTGTGCATTAAAAAGTACAGGTAGATGATCTAGAGCAATGGAAAGAGGTTGTTCAATTAACAAAATTTTATCCACTGAACTGACCTATCACTCCAGTAAATGTATTCCTCAAAAACAGACACGGCAAACATGTCCATGTTGTTGTTGGCCAGCACCAACTCCCTGTTCTCTCCAGTCTCCAGGTTGATGCGCTCAATCTTGTCTGTCCTGGCGTCGCACCAATACAGAAGACCCTCCTGCCGAGACAGTGCAGAAAAGAAAGTGCTGATTATTCGAATCATAAAAGGTATTAAGGACACTGGTGTGATGATATCCTGCTATATAAACACAGACATAAAAATCATTTTAATGTCCCCTTTACCTAGTTTACTACGGCACTTAATTTAATTGAATCAATGTACAATATTCAGTAAGAATATTCAGATTCAGCAGAAACAACACTGAATAAATAAAGCTATTATGAGCTGCCACTGTTGCTACACGAAATCCGTCTAATAGTATATCATAATTTAAATTAAAGGGGTAATAATGAATTACTGACACTGTGAAATCTGTAAGATTTACGGATATTCTATCAAAAAAGAAAAATGAGTTTAGCAAGATTTAACCAGTACGATCTCAGCTGTGGTACACACCGTGTAGTCGATGGAGATTCCATTTGGCCAACTGATGCTCACATTGACCATGACCAACCTCTGGGAGCCATCCAACCGAGAGCGCTCAATACGAGGATATTGACCCCACTCAGTCCAGAACAGATACCTGCACACAGGGACACAGGTGAGATGAATAAAAAGAGCATTTCAGTGGAAATAAATTAGTTAAAAAAAATAAAGAAAAAGAAAGAAACTACTTCCCAAGTACATTAAACACTCTTAGAGAAGGCAGTTTAACAATTGGCTGGAAGTCTTACCCTTTCACTGGGTGGACAGTGATGGCTCTTGGTTTGTCCAAGCCCTGGGAAATGACTACATAGCGGAAAGAGCCATTCAGCCTGGCCACCTCAATCACGTCAAAGCCCTGGTCAGTCCAGTAAATATTTCCTTTAAAAGTACAGGGATACAAATCAGCTATGTCGTCCTTTACTCTGCTTGTGCATTTTTGATGTAGGCACAAGTGTATGAATAACTAAAACAGGACTTAAAATCAGCCTGGTATAGACCTGCTATCCAGTCAACGGTGATGCCTTCCACCCTGCCAATGCCATTGGTGACCACATCCTCTCTCCATGTCTGATCTCTCTTAGCCCTGCTGATGGTGCTCAGGCCCATGTCCACCCAATAGATGGTGTCATTCTCTGAAAGTGAAAAGGCCTTTTGTGTCACACTATAGATAAATCACCTCAATGGGATAATGACAGCTTTAAAATGACACTCAACCGCTGCCAGCTAGTTACCGACAGTCCTAAGTGTCACTCACCAGCGTGGAAGTCGATGCCAACGGCTAGAGAGGTGCCAGACACTGGCACCAAGGCATCAGATTTGTCTGCCGGGTCGAGTGGAATTCCTCTGATTCCCTCGTGAACAGAGTAAAGAAGGAAAGAGCCCATACCTGCTCAGAGAAAGCACAATCACTTTAAGTTTCTAGGACATACCGCATCCCAGCTGTATGTAACTGTGAAGCAGCGTCTTACCTTCACATGACTGCTGTCCTGTCTTGAGGCTGTAACCTGCAGTACACATGCAGGCCCTGGTTGTTGGTGAGGTGGGGAGACAAAGCTGGGAGCAGTCACCATTGTTGTTACTGCAAAGGTTTATCCCCGCTACAGGGAAGAAAAAAACAAAACAGTGAGAAACTATGAAAAACAGGGAAACGTTGTTGAGGAAGAAAAAGATGTTTTGTGTAGAATTACTTTTTGACTTATTACAGAAAAAAAAACATTTTTTTTCCTCAAATTATATTTCTTACATTTTTGCACATCCTCATCATAGATCCTCATGTGCATCATAGGGGAGGTGTTGTTTCGCAAAACCTTCCAGTTTCCTCCATCCTTCTTGTCACATGTTCCTATCTGGTCAGTTCCTTGATCTGCCCACCACATCTTGTCTCCTACAGTGAGGGAAATTGATTCACATCTTTGTATGTTATCCTCTTACCATGGGCTAGCAATTCTGAGATACAGATCTACCTTAAATACATTAGTTATATGACGCAACTATTGAAAATTAGTTACTAAAAACAAAGAGGATAAGTTAGTAGTGGCATTATCCCGTTTCATCTTACCCATAATAGCAAGTGCAGTAGCCTTGGTAAGTTTGCCTTTAACACCTTCCAGGATTTCCAGCTGAGATCCATTCAGCTGACAACGGTTAATGGTGCTGTTTCCAGAGCTGATCCAGTACAGCTGCTCTTTCTCATAGTCAATAGAAAGGCCTGAGTGGAAAAAATGAAAATAATATTTTACATATACATCTCTTACACCAACATGCCTAATGCGTGCTCTCCCCATGTAGACTTAAAAAAATAAAATGAAAAAATCAGTATTATTTCACAGTCATTCCTAAAGGAAGGGGGTGCATCTGCTCACCTACTGGTCCCTTCTGGTTGGTGAAAAGTGTGGTGCGGTTGCTACCATCCATGTTGGCCATGCTTATGTTGTCACCATCAGTCCAGTAAAGCTTCCTGGGGAGGAATAGGAATAATATAAGATACAGAGAGGGGCTGAAATCTATTTTCTGAAGATGAATTATGCTTTACCAAAGACCTTTTACAGTACAAGAAGCAGCAGTATCATCAAACAAGAAAAACATAAGGAGATCAACCAAGAAGAAGCATTAAGAGACTGATTGCTGTGGCTTGAAAACCTAGACCAAAGTGTATTCTTCTAAGGAATACGTTTAAAAAATATCTACAAGTAATTATGAAGTAAACTGAGAAACTGTAATATGTGCAATTAAAGTCAGCAGGGACTTATTATTGGGAGAAATGGAAACCAACAGAGAGCTTAAGACAGAGCAATGACATGTTAACCTAGCGTAGGCCTAACTAACTGGAGATAACACTCACCCCAGTAGAGGGTGCACCACCAGACAGTGGGGCTTGTCTAAACCCTGGATGACAGCATTCTTGAAAGATCCATCCAGTCTGGCCACATTGATCTGCTTCTTATTGGCATCATAGCTGGTCCAGAAGAGGTTCCTGGACACCCAGTCTACGGCCAGCCCATGGGCATTAGGAAGGTCTCGGGAGTTTCAGAAGCACAGAGGACAAAGTTAGAGCCTCCAATAACTTTCCAATAACTCAGCTTTTCTGGACTTTTAGACAGAAATCTGCATGTATGAAAGTCTAAACTTCTATATGAAATAAAGAAGTAGTAAATCAAAACAGGAATAACAGCCACTCCTGGGATTGCTCTTACCAGCAGAAACAACAGTCTCCACCCCTGTGCCATTGATGAAAGCTCTCTTGATAGTCTGTGTTCGGACATCTGACCAGTAGATCCGATGCTCCACAGCATCATAGTCCACTGCTGTCACATTGTCTATGTCCGGCACGGTGAAGGAGATGATATAGTTGTAGTAAGGGTTGTCGATGTCAACGCCTCGGATCTCAATCTGACGAGCATAAAGAAGGAACTTGCGGGACTCTGGAAAAGAAAAACAAACATGAGTAAGTGCGTTTTTTATCGCTTCCATTGATTTTTTTTTTTTTTAGAAAAGATTTCTGTGTTGTCTACATGGGAAAAGAATGACACCCCCATCCACAAGTTCAAGTTTGTCCAATTTATACTGTTAAAGGTCTACTGTGATTAAAGTTTTAGTTACGTTTAAGCTTCTTCTCACTTTACTAGCAACACAATCAAATGGAGTTAGCTGATTCCCAGGAAACGCTCAAGACGGTCAAACTGACCAGTAAGTAATATGTTCTCCTTGTCAAGGCTAGATTACCTCCTGGGAGATGGGAGGTGGATATAACAGATAACCCTCAGTCAAGAATGCATGTGAATAAAATTCAGTTTAAGCGGTGAATGTTTCATAGTTCAGACAAAATACTCAGTTTGGGTGTGACTGTTCAGCTCCCTGAAAATTCCCTTGTGAATGGAAAACATATCCGACGCCCACTTATGCAATCATCCTTATATTTAAACTGCTGTTCTCTAGAATGCTAAAGTTTTAGATAGACACTCATGTCTGTCTAAAGCATGTGCGGATGTGCACATAAATTCCCCTAAAAAACGTCATGAACCCCACTCGAGAAATAATACTGGAAAAGATGAAGACTTTAGTGCCTCACTTCTGTCAGTCTTTTATGCGAAATGAATTGGAAATGAAAGCGAAGAAGGCCATGTGGCACAAACAGAGGAGATTCAACTAGATCTTCAGTCATAAGAGATGACAGCTGATGACATCAACGTCATGTTTAGGAGTAGAGCGGACTGTAGGAGTCCTGACAGTGGGGAGAAATGATTCCTGCAAACAAGCCTGTATTTTGCTCCTTGCTCCATAAGAGGGATTTTTAAGGTAAGAGAAGAAGTCTGTGGGTGTGTGAACGCTTGTGTGTTAACAAGCAACAGTCTCCGTCCCAACCTTTGCAGGTCCGTTTGTCAGCCTGCAGCTTCATGAGGTGAGGGCAGGCACAGGAGAAGGTCTGGTTAAAGTTGATGAGACAGAGGTGTGAGCAGGGGCCTTTGCCATCACTGGTGGCACATGGGTTTGGAGCTAAAAGAGAGAGACACACAAAAAGGCAGAGGAGATGTAGTGTATGAAAGACACACGGAAATACAGAGGAGCTATTGCAGAATGTAGTGAAGATGATATTTTTAAAATTGTAGCAAAAAGAATGAGAGTAACCTATAAATTCTAGTATCAGACTAAGCCAATAGTTTTAATTTGAGATGCTGTTTCCAGAGTATCACAGACGGGAGTTATATTCTCAATTTCCTGAGCATAATGGACCTCTCCCTCAGTGAACACTCAGGGAAAGTGAGAATGCAGAAACAGACTTTGCCTATCAGGCTTGTCAACACAGCTTGTTGCCTCATCACTGTCATGGGAATTGGTTGCAGCTGTCAATCAACAATTCTGTGAGAGCTCTCTTTTCCTTTTCCCAGTTACAGGACCCAGTGTCTCTCTGCTTCAGACACACCCTTGGGATCCAATAGTCATTGGCTATAAAACATCAAGGTGACAGCTCAGTGTGACAGAATACCACAAAACAGTTCTGACAGTCCTACTGCCATCTTGTCAATCATGTGTGTGTGTGAGATTAACACATGACATTTAAGTCACAGGAGGAGTGTTTTATTTCCTACCCAGCTGGTGGGAAATGCCAAGCAGAGAGGTGACTTTTGATCAACAAGGCAGCAGGAGGTGTCCAAATTGCTGCTGGTGTGAGGAGACAACACGTCTCACAGCTCTAAAAGGTCAGCTGTCTTTGGGAAATAGGAGCTGTGAATCAACACGGTCAGCAATGAACTGTGAGCTTGTCACCATTCCAAATCTGAGATATGGCCCCTCTCTCTCTCTCTAACTCTCTCTAACTCTCACTCTCTCACTGTGTGCGTGCGTCTCTCTATGGGCATCTGTATCTGGTGTGCAACCTACCCTGGGGTTGTCTGGATGGGTGATAGACCTGCAGGTCAAAGGGCTGTGTGTTGGTGCGCTGGACCACAGTGACATTATGTCCTGTCCATTTGTTAGCTTTGGCCAGAGTGTTAGTCCTCCAGTCAGTCCAGTAGACCTCGCCTCCATACATTGTGACAGCAAAGGGGTGGGACAAATACTCATGACCCCGCAACACTTCAATCAGCCCAGAACCGTCATACATAGCAGAGTAGATAGCATCTGACCTGGAGAAGAATTAAGGCGGAGATGTATACTTTACATATGAGGGGTAACATGTGCATCAGCTTATGTATATGAAGGTTGTGCTTACTGGATGAGTCTGTAACTTCTATGTAGTTTTACATAAGCATAACACTTCTGCATGGTTATTTAAAAAAATGTATAATAACAGGAAATGAGCAAAAATAATGAGCAAGTGAGTGATGCAATCCATGAGTGAGTGTATGGAGTCCAATGAGAGCCGTCTGTTTATTCAGTGACTGGTGGGCAAACGGCACCTGGCATCAATCCAGACAATGCGTCTTTCCATGTAGTCTACAGTGAGCCCATTGGGCCAACCACCACTGCCTGTCTCCCTGTGAATGGTGCGTCTGCCTTCACCACTCATGGATGCTGCCTCGATCCTGGGCAGACTGGCATCCCAGTCTGTCCAAAATAGAATACTGAAACAGAAAATAATCAGTGTTAGGAGGGAATTATGACAGTTGTGTACATTGTATATACAGTGAATGCTGTACACACATATACATGTAAAGGGTGTTTTTGGCTTAAGAATCCCTCTATCTGGGCCTCTTACCCGTCACGAGGGTCTAGGGCAATAGCCCGGGGATGTTCCACCTCCCCAGCCAGCAGGGTGGTTCTCATGGTCCCATCTAGTTTGGCCACCTCAATTTGGTCCAGATTGCTCTCCACCCAGTAGATGTTTCCTGCTATCCAGTCCACAGCCAGGCCCTCTGGAGTAGCAAGTCCATACTGGATCACCACCTCAAAGCTGGTCAAGGCTAAAAGAGAAAGTAGGGCTTAAAACCAAGATTGATAATTTTATGCATTTTATAGCATTTTAATGTTAGAGGTCTTTTAAGCAGAAAAGAGAAGTCATAATTCAGCTAATTTAGTTTAGGAGCTCGGCTCAGGTCACATTCTTCAGAGTGAGCAAAACTTTACTCAGCAAATATAGTTCATTGCAAAAAAAAAAAAAAAAAAATCCCTTGGAAACACTGGATTGTTTAGAATTCCTTACGCTTATGTGAGTGTTCTGTGGGTGAATGTTATGCACTACTGCTGCGTCTGTCAGTGTGGCTTTGACCAGCACTATCTTACTGTTCCCACCTCTCCACTTCTAAGAAAGAATCTCCTTTTATTATTTTCTAGAAACCACTGGCTCTCGTGCAAACTAACTGCAAAACCAAAATGTGTGATCATCTCTGGCTGAGGGCAATCAGACAAGTTATTCACAAGTCCTTGAAGTGGTAATTAGAGGGAGAGGGCTGGGTCTTCCTCACAGTTTGCTTAAAGGAATGCTGGAATCATTGCTGCCTTTCTGTGTGTATGTGTGAGTAGGGGCATCTTCATTAAGCAGTTGGCACTACCCAGTGTACACCAACAACTTTGGGAATGCTGAAATTGCCTCAGTAACAAGAAGCATAGCTAATGTCTGAGTTATTCATAATGTTTCTGCTCAGAAGCCCTGCTCTAATGGTGAAGTTGGCGGCTGGGAACTGGAACTACAGTGTGTTGTGCCTCTAATGCTGCATCAGTGCTCTGGCTGCAGTCACGCACACCGAGTACTGAGATAAATGGGAAGAGACAAAGCCTTCCGTGTGCCCCCTAAGCGCTGTGCTGGGAACACAACCTTGATTGGCAAGGAGACCTGGGGTTTTGGAGCAGGAAAGGCTGAACATGACCTGGGAGATTTATTCAGGGTCACAGAGCGCCACTGCTAACCACAGACTCTTTTTAAGAACATTTGGCTCAGAGAAATTACAGTGTATTTGTTCAAAGTTAATTTCTGAGTAATGCACAGTTAAAAGCCCACATATGATTTGCAGTCTCAGAAGGAAAAATCCCCTTTACTACTTTTTACTACTTACAAATAGATGACACTGACAATTGAACTTTTTAAAATGTAAATTAGACTGTTCTAAATGGGCAATTATTCCACCATCCCATCTTTGTTTTAGCATAACCCAAAATTACAGAAAGCTAAATGACTGCCTTACCCCCATTGTCAGACAGTTTCCCACGGTAAATCTTGTCCTCCACGACATCGGTCCAGTACAGGGTGCTCTGGTTGAGGTGAAAGTCCAGGGCAATGGTGTTCCTCAGGCCTGGTACCAGCACACTGAACTCCCCCTTGTGAAGCTCAATCCTTCTGATTTCATGGCGGTTGGAAAAGATGATGAAAGGCCGGAAGGGATCTGAAGGCATAGATATCATAGCCCAAAAAGTGTTAGTATCTCAGCATAGTAAATCTTATCTCATTATTCAGATTCATAACAACCCCTTGTTAGTCTTGGATCAAATTATTCCACAGCTGTCTACATCTCCCCGGTATCTGTCCATTCTAAAGAATAAAAAATTGAATAATTGAAAGTGTGTGCTGCTCACTTTCTGGAAAAAAAAGAAACCTTCAACACCATGATGCATTAAATACTGTATATACATACAGCAGAAGAAGTACTGTAGTGCTTCCTACACAAATGAAAAATGTTGCTCTTAATCTGAAGCCAAAAAGAAACTCTCCATTTTGTAGGAGTGAATTCAAGCTTTATGCCAAATCGTCCCCGTCTTTCCCTACCAGTGCTTTTGCAGCTCTCCATGTCAGACTCTAGCTCCCATCCCTCGTAGCAGGAACACTTGACACTGGATTTTTCCTGCTCGCACTTCTGGCTGCACTTGAGGTGTTTGGCACAGAAGCTCTGGATCTGGCAGGTCTTGTTGTCAGCTCCCAGCTCCATGCCCAGGGGACAAGAGCACATGAAACCCTCCCCAGGAATGATGCTGCAGTTGTGACTACATCCACCATTGTCAAATGAACACAAATCTGCATGCAGGAAAAAGAGATGAAAGGGTTGGAGTATTTCCAAGACCAGAGAGCTGTAAGCTGTGAGTCTGTGAAGTGCTTCTTGTGTTTTGAATATGAACAGGGCAAAATTAACCAGGCACTGAACACATTTTCATCATATGTGTACGTGTAGAAATAATTGTGTGTAAAGAACATTTTACCACAAAGTTTTTCGTCCGAGCCATCCGGACAATCATCAGTGCCATCACACAGCTTCTCAGCAGGAAGACAGATGGAGTCGTTGGTAGCACACATGTGGTGAGACAACTTGCACACCAATGCCTCACAGTTTTCCTCATCTGAGTTGTCCTCACAGTCACTGTCACCATCACACACCCAGGCTTTGCTAATGCAGCGAGCTGACAGGACCACAAAATATCATCTTTCACCAAAAAAATAATTTAAAAAAAATCAATATTTCAATGATTTTATTGGATTTGCTCAGGGAGTGAATTCAACTTTTGTTGAAATGACATGCAAATTCAAGCTGTTGACCAATCGCAAATCATCTTGACAGTACTGACCTTGGAGGAAGCTGAGTAAAATCGGAGGAAGCTTGTCCCATCCAATTTTATATAATTGTGTTTGTAAGATGAGAAGGAATGGTAATAACCTTCACCCTTTATCCAGTTTGCTACAAATGAAACTATCCACAAAGAGCAGCCACTGCACTTTCTAGTTTGAATAGGCATTTACCCTTTCATTGATTTGTCCTAATTTGTCAGAGGCTAAAACCATTTTTTTTTTTTAAATAGGGATGGTTCATAACCTCTTGTACGTAAGGTAGCTAAAAGCATCCTTACCGGAATCCCTGCAGCTAAACTTGACAGCAGGATCACACATGTGGGTCACACCCTCACAGTCGCTCTCATCACTCAGGTCCATGCAGTCTGTGTCGCCGTCACAGCGCCACCGCATGGGAATGCACAGGCCGTCCATCCGACACTGGAACTCATCTACATGGCAGCCACCTGGAGGACGGGTTGCTGCAGAGGAAACGGCAAGACTAAGTGTGATAGTTACAACAAAACAAGAGATTGAGTGTGCACTTTAGCTAGGGTCAAAGATGCATTTAAATACCATTAGATATTAGCAAATGAAAAATAACCACACTTGAATCCCAATGAGTGGACAACACTCACACAGGCCACATGAGCACACACTTAGTCAAAAACTGAGAAGAGGAAGAATAGACGATACTAGGCATTAATTAATGTGTAGGTATGCTGGGAAGCTGGGTTAACAACCTGACACTAGGCCAAATTAAACAATAATGACACACACAGCTCACTGACTGATGTCACAGGCAGATTAAAAGGCACCACTGAGGGGGTGGTACAATGACATCCCCTCATGGCAAAGGTCAGTGCTTGGCACGGCTAAAGCAGGAAATGGGCCGGGGACCTTTCAGCACAGAATACAATATACAGGAGGGGAAAGCGATAGTACTGCTTTTTGATTTCAGTTAATGACTTCCAGACGGCAGGCCAAGAGAACCCAGCAACACACACACAACCACACAAAACCACACATACAGAACCACACAAAACCACCCACACAAAACCACACACACAGAACCACACAAAACCACACACACAACCACACACAAAACCACAACAAAACCACACACAAAACCACACACAAAACCACAACAAAACCACACACAAAACCACAACAAAACCACACACACACACACACACACACACACACACACGCACACAAAACCAATTATGCCTGCATACACACACACACACACACACAGTGATTACTCATTAGACAAACAGGTCACGCTGTGCCCTGTTATTGCATGCTGAGACTTGACAGCAGTTGGCTGCTTTTCTGCATGCATCAAACAGTACATGCAACACCAGCACATACACAGTGTACAGGGGCATATGCTTCAAAAAAGACTATCAGCTGACGAACAAGTGTGAGGCTGTGCTATGGCAATGTCATAGTCACGAAGAGTGGTTAATCAGAAAAAAAATCATTTTTCTATGGTAGCCCGACTTGGCCACCGGTTATTTTCAACTCTAAACATGAAAATTCATGTCTCTTGCATGGGAATCTTGTGTCATTAGCACAAGATATTGATAAAGTTTAATTCTTATCTAACCACAAAACATAATCACATCCTGAACAGTGCAACAGACATAGTCTGCTGTAAAAGATAAGCAGAAGGCAGGGCGCAGGCAGGGGCATGCAGAGCGGAGGAAATGGAACAGGGAAGAGGAAGATCCAGTCTCCACTATGATAACGTCTTTAAAACTGCATTGAGCAACATGTAAACATTGTGAAGACAATACATGATGTGATGAGACTTTGACTTAGGCAGAGCACATACACAATTTTTATTTCAAACACTGTGGGAGATGCTATAATGCCATACAAAACAATTTAGATCAGTTTGGTATACATGGTATTGTTCCCTACCCTGGTTGGTACAGTTGGCATGAGTCTCATCACTGTAGTCTCCACAGTCATTGTCGCCGTCACAGGTCCAGTACTCTGGGATGCAGCGACCACTGTTACATTTGAACTGGACGCTGGAGCAAGAATGGCTGCAACCTGCTTCGTCACTGTTATCCCCACAGTCATTGTCTGCACATGAGCACACACACACAAGGTTTCATTGTCAGCTGCTGGATTAAGTACAGTTTCGTGACAAGTAAATGACTGTCTCAGAGGATGATGCTCACCGTTGTCACAGCGCCAGTTGATGTTGATGCAACGGCCGTTGGCACAGGTGAACTGGGTCAGAGGGAAGCAGGTTGGATATGCTGGGAAAGAGGGACAGGCAATAAAATCACGGGTCAATTAGTCATCTCAAAATGAAATATGTGTTCCTCAACTAAAAGCAACGATATAAAGGTGCATTAATGACTCACCACAAAAAAAAATCTCAATTATTAGTCATCTCAAAAAAAATAATGTGTTCAACTCAAAAAAAACGAATATAAAGGTGCATTAATGACTCACCACAGGAGTCCGGTTCATCGGAGCGGTCTCCACAGTCGTCATCCAGGTCACATGTCCAGGAGATGGGGATGCAGCGCCCACTGGCACAGGGATACTGGTTCGGTGGGCATGTACGAGCTAGCAGAGGAAAAATGTATAACACGGTTAAGTGCTGTAAAAAAGCTTCTCTCCTTTTTTGGGAATCTGACTCAACATTTTATGCTTGCAATAATTTATCACCGTTAAAGAAGTCTTCTTCAAAGACCTAACAGATTAAAGGTTAATTTAATATCTAATATTCTATGGCTACAAAAAGTAATTAAAATAAGTGTAACCCAAATACAGAACACTCAGTTTATTTTAATAGAGTAAATGACAATTGAGACATTAAGACAGTTGATATGTTGAGATA
Source organism: Istiophorus platypterus (assembly GCA_016859345.1). NCBI lineage: Eukaryota > Metazoa > Chordata > Actinopteri > Istiophoriformes > Istiophoridae > Istiophorus > Istiophorus platypterus. The sequence continues at coordinate 6,524,434 of CM029111.1, forward strand.
GCTATTGTATAAGCAACAAACAGTGCTGGCCAAGGACCACTGCTGTGTCTCAGCCCATTATCACTGAGGCAGTAGATCAATACATCCTCCTGGACGGTTCTTAAAATCATGCTGGCATCAGCCGCACTAATCAGCGGATTCCAATCCATCTACAGCAGATGCAACTTGACTTACTTCCCAAAGTTTCACTTGTCCAGCGTTTCTCTTTTTATTTTCCTCTTAATCTCCACCAACACACTTCCTCTTTCTAATACTTTAACAAAAATCCTCCACTGAATGCTTTACCATTCTCTATCTTGCTTAAACAAACCTAGGAAATATAATACACTGGTTTGTTTATCATGCTGTCACACACATATGTGGAAGTTAATGTCAGTCTCTCTTAGATTCATAGTCTTCCGTTTAAATTACTTGTCATCTAACAACAAAAAGCCTACTTGCAGATCATGACTATGTCATATCTCTCCTGATTACATATCATATAGTATGTTCATTTGTACAATTTGACATGTGCCAATCTCAACAATTACAGCATTAAGGTATTAAGGCCTGCTACGGAGGTTATAAACTCCAACTATGCATTTCAAGTGTCTAAAGAGGAATGAAAAACCATGAAGATCTCTGAACTACAAAGACTTCCAACATTCTACATACCAGAGCAGGTGGTGTTGGATTCATCTTCATCATTGCCGCAGTCATTGTCACCATCACACAACCAACGCAGGGGGATACAGCGGTTGTTCTGACATTTGAAACGGTCAGCTGGGCAGGTGTGCTGGTCTAGAGGAAGAAAACAGGAGAGTATACACTCTGACTTTAAAATTATTAAACAGCAAGCAAATTGCTTTACTAATGCTTTCTGTGTGTGATGCATAATCCTGTAAGCCTTTAAGTATGTCACTTTAAATTAAACATAAAAAAGGGTGGTGCATCCAACACAAATACTGTGTGAGCCCCTGGTTCCCACTATCGCCTGATTAGCAGAAAGATGGCCAGTAAATTTATAGCCACATTACACTGCATGGAAAGAGACATTCTTGGACACTATAGTTTGTGCTCTGTCGGTTCACATTAGCTAAGCCCTTTAAAGAGAATTTCTGTTTATCTATGTGTTGCTTTGTAACCATGACAATGACATGGCACACTTACGGCAGAGCTCAGGGGCCTCGTCACTGTTGTCCAGACAATCGTTGTCCCCATCACACTTCCAGCGCTCTTGGATGCAGCGGTTGTTCTTGCAAGCAAACTCCCCGGGCTGGCACTGGGGCGGGGGCACATAGGAGGGGTTGGCTGGAGATGAGATCAAGGGTAGGAGCAAAAACAGATGGGGCCATTTAGACAAGAGCTAAGCACCAAAACACAACAAACCTTTTTTTGGTGCCCAGGCCAGCTTTCGTCTCTCAAAGTTACCAAAGTATTTGTGGAGGTTCCTCAGAACCTCTCTCCATACATGGAAAAGACAGTGTATAGTATAGTTTGCAAAAGGAAAGTACAGAATAGAATTCTTTCACAGCCTCAACTCCTGCTTAGTAATGAATTTTCCATAACCTTCCATATTGATCTTTGAAACCTCTCAAATGGTAGAGCAGCTAAGTACCTTTGCAGGTGACATTATCGACATCCAAGATTTGATCGTCAGCACAGCCGCAGGACCTGCCATTAGGGATGGCAAGGCACAGACTGCTGCAGCCACCATTGTTAACTCGACACGCATTGGAGCCTACACACAAAGACGAGCCAAGAAGACAGACTGAATATATTAATCACAATATACTCCTCGGTATTTCTAACTGTTAAATCATACTTGTCTTTAGGTCATTATGAACAAGACCGGGTGAGAAATACCTTGCTGCTGGTGTGCATCGTACACTCTAATCTCAAAGATGGGTGGCCTCTCGTTGCGGAGTAGGGTGACCGTCTTAGTGACCTGGTCCAGTTTATAGATGCTGCCACCACGATACTCATTCCAAAAGAGGAATTGTTTGTAATGACATAAGCCAAAGGCGTGGTTAAGCTCCTGCCCCTCATATACCACCTGTTAAAACAGGAAACAGAGAGGCATTAGATCTCAAAATATTACCTGTGTTTGAACTGATTATCTTGAAGTTATGGCCTAAATGTTGGAATTGAGCATATTTTTAAATAATGTGGAGCAGTGTTTCTTATCAGCAGGAAGTACACTAATACAATACTGTCTAAATATATTCCCTGTGTATCACCAACCTTTCGCTCAGTGGTGTTAAGGTAAACCAACTCAATACGGTCATAGTAAGCATCAACCCAGTACAGTATGCCCTGGGGAATGTCCAGACTCAAGCCATTGGGCCACAGAACCGTTTTGCTGGTCAAAAATACTTGGTGGTGTGAACCGTCCATCCAAGCTTTCTTGATCTTCCCTCGGTTGCTCTCTGTGGGGTCCTCCTCCCAGTCAGTCCAGTACATCCATCTGGGAGACGAGAAGACAGCGCATTCAAGAAGCATGTGCGATAAGACCTTTTCTGAAAGAGCTGGAGACGTCAAAATGAGGCTCAGAATTTAGAGGCTCTTTGATGGAATATCCAACGGAAAAACAAAGACAGGGCAATCTGAAAACCCTTTTACAACTCACCAGCTCCCACACAACAGTGGACCCAATAAGTTCAACAAAAATCTATATTAGAGGCAGCCCACTTAGCTGGAGGTAACAAAAACTCAGACCATCATCTCCCTGTACTGAAGGCTGCTGAAACCAAAAGTTATAAGTGGAGTAACAAATTTAACATTTAGCATTTATGGGAAAAAATACCCATTAAAATGGCAATACCCCCCCCAGTGTCTCACCCATGCTGAGGGTCCACCACAATGGCACGGGGATGACTCATCTTTCCCTCAATGAGAGTCTTGCGGGTCTGTGAGGCCTTTTCCAATCTGGCAACACTGATAGTTTTCTTAGGCCCGTCATCTGTCCAGTACAGATTACCTCCCATCCAGTCTACTGCTATCCCCTCTACTGTGTGGATGCCTGAAATAAGCAAAAGAAGCTGGTGTGAGAGGGAACTATTAGCTGGCAAATACAGTGAAAATGATATGGAATAGGTGGGCTAAATTATTTTCCTCCTTAAATTCTTTGTAGCAGCTGGGATTTGGTTAGAGAGTAGAAATAGATTCCATACTCCAGTGCAAAGCTATCATTTCATTCTTACCTTCCTTCAGTATGGTGTCTCTCTCTGTGCCATCTATCTTCTGTCGACCAATTATGTAGCTGGTGGCATCAGCAAAGTAGATGAATTCACTGGCAGCGTGGAAATCCAGAGCTCGGGGGTTCATTAGGTTCTCAATGGGAATCATATACTCATCAGGCACCTTAGCATTCATGTCCATGCCCCTGATGATTCCTGGACGACCCTTACCATACACCAAGAACAATTCATGGTCTGGTTCTGCAGAGAGTGAAGGAAACAAAAAAATTCTCAATGATGCCATTACTCCTGTCAGAAATGTTGTAACCACTATTATTTCATTGCCTTCATCAATCATATCTGCCATAGCTAATGGATGAGGGTTCATCTTTGTCTAATCAAAAATTTTCCGTCAGACTTGATACTCACTCTTGCAGGACTTGCCATCACTGCCAAGGCTGAATCCAGAGCGACAGCGGCAGGTACGGGTCTTGTGGCTGTTGCTCAGCAGACAGATATCAGAACAACCTCCAGCTTTTCCAAACTGATCCAGGGCACATGCATGGCTGCGCACTAAGCAAGGAGAGGGGGGGCACAGAAAAAACTGTCATGTGATGGTAAATGCAATCAGTGGGCATGGATCAGATGTCTCAGAAAACAAGTTAAGATCTGAGCTGTGCCTTCTTGAGTGTGCACCTTGAGGTTGGCGCCTTTGGTGGTAAACGTGCAGTGCGGCTCCCCGGTCGACCCGTGTCACCACCTGGAAGTCTGAACTGTTGAAGCGGTTCACTCGGATCACACTTGTCTTGGGGTTGAGGTTGCCTTCATCCGAATTTGTAGCATACAGATAGTTCTCAAATACAGTCAGTCCATACAGGTGCTCAATCTGAAATACATTTAAAAAATAGACCAGCAGGATTCAAATTTTGCCTTGAGTTTTCTATTTAAAAACGTTTAAGATGCTTTTAGTAAAACAGACTAATAGCTTGTGTGATATTGTTTATCTACATATTTTTTTTTCCGGGCACAAACAGTGCCTGGCAAATTCTGCATAACTTACAAACTATCTTGCTGAACAAAACAGAGACAGACAGACAAACACAGACAAAGAGATAAAGAGAGAGCGTTTGCGTAAACTTGGCACAGGTCAGCGTAATGGATCCACTTCCCATCTGCTGTTACACAGAGATTTTACTTCTACAACGGTCTGTTCTGTGCGATTTCTTCCACTGTCAGAAAGATGTATGGGTTGGGATCATATTACCCCCCCCCCCACACACACACACACACACACACACACCACCCCCCATAGCTAACACAGTCCTGATTTCATTAAGATCATTACTCATTACCCATAAGAAAATTCCACACTCCTTAAGTAACATCAATCAAGGCAATAAAAAGGACTTATCCCCAGGATAGGCAGACTGTTTTTGTGTAGATAGATTCGATACAACTGGAAAACAATAGCGTCTCTAAAGATAATGAAATTAAATCAGTGATGATATAGATTTTGGAAACAGATGTTCTGTGTTCTTGAAAGCAAGACTGAAAAGTCAACAGGGACTCCAGGCTATTGCGGTTTGTTGAAATGCAATCTCTTGAATGAAGGCTGAAAAGCCGGAAGTCTATACCCCTGAGTATTTTTGGGTGGAGATGCTATTTTTGTGTGTATACACAAATCACACCATCCTTCAAACCTCACCAGCAGGCCCTGGATGATGGTATGTCGGTTTTTGCCCTCATAGTCGACCACTTCGATGTAGTCCAGGTATGCGTCAGCCCAGTACACCAACCGGTTGACCAGGTCCAGGGTGATACCGTGAGGGAAAACGATCTTACTGTCCACCAGCTTAGTGCGATTCTGACCATCCATGTCACAGCGCTCTACCCTTGGTGTAGACCCATAGTCTGTGAAGAACACTTTACTGTAGTAGAAGAAGAGGAGAGAAAGAGCGGGAAGATTAAATGAAGGACAGAGGACAAGAAAAGCAACGGAAAATTATATGACATAAGGTTCTGAATGACCGCACTTTGACATCATGTGTTCATTTATCTTGACATTACACAATTAAACACAAATGAGCAATATATATTACTCATTTTAATGATATATTTAAAATTAAATCCAGGACAATTAAACATTAGAGAAGTGATACTATGAAAAAAGGAACTCCAGCTTGTCAGTATCAGGAACCTGAAACAGCCAACATGCAAGTGTTCATGTGGCACGCCAGCATTCGTCTAGGTTTCCATCTGGAGGAAGTGCTTTGATTTTTGACTGGCTGCTTGGTCAGCAGGTCGTCTGATCATAAGACAGCATTTTCCTCTCAAGTGTTGCTAAAAAAGTTTTGAGGGTTGTGTTAGGGCAAGAAAGCTGGAAAGAAGTACAGACCCCATGGCCGGGTCCAGGGTAATGCCTTTAGGGTTGTACAGCTCTTGGTCCAGCAGGGTCACACATGTCTGGCCGTTCTTGTTGCAGACAAACACCCGATCATCCACGTCATCCACAAAGTAGAAGTTTCCGGTCAGCCAGTCGATAGCCATCTGCTCAACATCTGAGAGATGCAGAAGAGAGAAGAGGAGAGTGCAGAACAGAGCTATTACAAAAAACAGAGCTTCATGAGAGTACAGTCATCTAACTCTTGGTTATCCACCAGGATAAATAAGCATCATTTTATGATGCCATGACCCTCTCCTCAAGATTGCCCACTCTCTTGAAAAACTAAATAATAGCTCTGAATTAATGAGCTTCTGCCCTCTACTCCACTTATCTTTGATTAAGGCAAGCAGTGCATAGAGAGAGGGAAAGAGACCAAAAAGTGATGGATAAAGAGTGAGAGGTGAAGACCTGCACTTTAAAAACTGAAATCCTGTCAGTGGACTTGAGCAGTAAAACAGAACTCCAATGTACAGTGAGACTCAAGGCTTTGGTTGTAGATGAGTTTGTGGATATACAATTTTACAATAGGTTTTTGGTATGCATGACTGACTTATTGTAATTACTAACAAGACTATTAAAGAAAGTCAGTTTGAGCTAAGTTGTAATAAGACTAAGGGATTGTTAACTCATAGTTACTACATAGTTGTAGATGAGTTTGTGGATATACAATTTTACAATAGGTTTTTGGTATGCATGACTGACTTATTGTAATTACTAACAAGACTATTAAAGAAAGTCAGTTTGAGCTAAGTTGTAATAAGACTAAGGGATTGTTAACTCATAGTTACTACATAGCCATATAAATGGCTATATGAATGACCTTTACGAAATTAACCCACCTGTAATTCAAGTGGACGAACCGGCCATTGAAATAACCCTTCCCGAGTCATTGAATTTTAAACCAAAACACTGCCCATGAAAAAGGAACATCCAAGCTCACATAGCAACATACAGACAGAAGGCCATAGTGTACCGTATGATTCACATCATTCTAATACTCATCAAACACTTCAGTGAGCCCCTGTGCCAAGTAATCACTGTGTCCTTCCTTATTTATTCTGGTTTTACATTTAATTTGTCACCCATCTGTATATCTCAGTAAGGAACTGTAGAAAAACAGGCTAAAGGAATTTGCCTTGGCAGAACAGAAACATGACACATGTATTTTAGGGATCAACCCGAACATAACTCATAGTTACACAAACAGATGAACTTGAAAGTTTGTAACCCCACTGTTTTGTAGTGGAAAATCTTTAATTCAGATATATACCCAGCATTTGGGGTATAATAGCAAAGTTAGCAGTGGAATAATTTCTCACACTCTGAGAACTCTGTCTTGACTGGGTGCAGAAGTCCCAGGCCACAGAAAGAAAAAGCTTGAGGAGGGGGCTTGAAGATACATTCAGCCTTGTGTTTTAACAGCTGCCACTGCGCTTCCTTGCAAAGCAGAACACTGTATACACACATGCACATCACACAGGCTCGCTATTCACAGACATACACTAACGAAGTGAGCACAGGTGCTACTAGAGTTATTCCAAGGGACAACTTTGATGCTGGGGTACGCAAGTAGGGCATAACACTATCAACAGTGAGCTTGCTGTCAGCCATTTCAAAGACTCTGACTATTCATAAAATAATAATAATAATAATAACAATAGTAATAATAATAATAATAATAACAATAATAATAATAATAATAATAGCAATAATAATAATAATAATAAAATACGTCTACAATGGAGCCCCAAACAATGACAATCATGCTGCCTTGGAGACAGAGCCAAACAAGTTGCACAACAGAACAGATGAACATCTGGGTCCAATGTAGAAACCCCCTATCCCACCTACCAAAAGTACACAGAGCTTCAAAAGGCCTGCCCCACATGAGACTTACAGTATGCTTGGTTCAACAGTAAGAGCAGAGTTGAGCAGATACTGGTGGGGAAATAAATTCATATCAAAACATTTTCAGTTCTGGTGCAGCTCAAATCTGGGAATAATTCATTGAAAGTCAACAAAGGTAGTGCCAAACTGACATCTAAAGGGGAGTTAGCTGTAAATGCATGAGCTAAAAAAAATAAAAAATAAAAAAAAAAATTATAGTCAAAAGCACAGGAGGGAGTAAAAACCAGTCCAAGATGTTTCATAAACATCAGAACCATGAGTCTGACAAAGGGGGACGTTTGTCAGCAGCTAAGAGGGATAGTGATACTCCCACCGGTATCAGCTCTCAACCCATACTCTATAAAGAAATCCAGCTGGGAGTCTGGCAGCAAAGGGAACCGATTAGACTCATATAGAGAGTAGAGAGCCACTTGTGCAACACAGTGACTATTGCGTTATGTAAAAGCCTACAGCTAGTGGACCCCTTTATCCAGAGAGCCAGCCAGTCTGTTAATGTCCTGACTCATTCAGTTTCTGGTAAGTGGAAAGTTTGACGGGGGAACTGAATGAACCCACCCCTTTCTCCTAATCCAACAAACCTGCCCTCACAACCCCTTTTCGCTTCCTGCCCTTAACACCTACCAGCTCACACTACTCTGAGGAAACGTTTCACAAACCCAGGGGGGCTTACTGGCAACAACAAACATGCTTTCCACCCTAATAACATAGGTATTTACATACAGGGCCACAGCCTACTTCTAAACTAGTCACACACCTTGACTATTTGCATGTGTTGCAAGTAGTCCTATATTAACGTGCTAGTGCAAAGCAGAAAAGAATCATCATACGGCTTCCATTATCCTCCCTGTGCCAGGAAGATCCTATTAATTTGTGCAAAAACCTCTTTGACCTCTCTAGAGCATAGTTTTAGAGTTTAGCGATTAGGACTTTCCATAAGGACCTGACATATGACCTCTATTTAAGAGGCAGTAATTTGTAAATGTTATGCCACTTTTAAATTTCCCCTTAAATCTAGCTCACAGGAGGTAAAAAAGATAAGTTACTGGCTGCATAGGAAGCACTGTTGACAGAGGTGCTGTGACATGATCCCACACATGTCAAGAAAAAAGAAAAGAAAACAAGAAAGGATGGACAGACTTTGTTTTGACTAGATGTACATTAACAGCTATTTAAAAATGGCATTCCGATTGCTTGCAATGAGATGGAATACCCTGGACATCAAGTTGATAATCAGATCTTCCACAGACCTTCTCTGCACTGATGTATTCTAAAAAAAAGAGATACCTAAAGGGCAATGACAACAGAGAGAAAAAAACAAGGACTGAACGATGGACAGTGGGATATAGGGCGAAGTGCTGGTCCCTGCTGTGGAGTCCCACTCAGAGGGTGGAGAGGATGAGGCGAGCAGGCTGTGCTCCCCTTTTATCTTCCCAGTCAGGGAATCATACATGCAAACAGAGCAGGCCACATCTGCAACCCTCGTCTACTTATCTGCTCTTCTCTCCCAGGCTCCCAGAGGCTATAAATCACCCTGTTTGTGTGAACCCTGCTCTTAGCCCATTGCCTCCATAGTTTCTTCCATATCCATCTAAGGCGAATCCCCAGGTCCACCCATCATACTTTTAGGAGTGCACCTGAGACCTGCTGTTATAAAACGCAAAATAGAACTGAGAAGGGTCCATGCTCCTCTCATCAGAATGTGTTTCTTAAAGAGAAGGCTCCCCTTAAAGCAAATGAAAGGCAGATGGGTAAATCAACAAGGGTGCAGAGATCACATGGGTCAAGCTTGACTAATGTTTTAAAGCAAAAAACCACGAGGGCAACCACATATGCATCAAAAGGCCTTGACTCAGCTGAGATTCACATACTGAGGTGAGATCTTTTGCTCCCTTATCGCAGCTGAAAGCCCACACTGACGTAACATCTAAAAATGTGGAGTCATAGCCAAAATGCAAAGAGAGCCTCTTGCCTGTTTGTCTGTTCCTGCTCCCTGAGTCACTAAGATGAGCGAAAACCCCACAACGGACCCCTGCACTTAGGCAGTCAGGGTTCCCCCCACAGTGTTTTGTAGTCGATGTGGGCGACCTCACATGATGTTAAGAACGCCTCCACTTAAAACCCTAGAAAGTCAATACACTTTTATGAAATAATACATAAGCCCTCAGGGAAAAGGAAAAAATGTGCTACTTCACACAGCAAATTAAATATATTTAATGAGTGTGGCTATTGTAACGAGACAAGATACATCAAGAAATAAGTGGCTTACCAACTCTGTTCAACAATTTCCTTGGGGAAACCCTTAAAGCACAGAGCAAGATAAACAGATAACGTCTAAGACACAGCTCACTTTGTCCTGCTCATTGGCAACACTGCAAAACCAATTGCAGATTTTAACAGAAAGTTGTTTACCGAATTGTTTTATTCCAAACTGCACAATCCGATATGAACTTCTGATTAGGGAAAACTAATCTAATCTTAAATGTTAATTTTTTTTCTGAAATTAGGTTTTTGCAACATCAATGGAATACAAATAAAGAATAATAGGTAATACAATAGCTCACTGCAGCAATCTTAATTCATAAAAGGTAATATGTCACTAAGTAATGGGTGCATGAGTCAAAGATATTTGGGTCGATTCGAGTGTGTGTGCGTGTATGTATATGTTTATCTGAGCTGCAGCTATGAGCATGTTTACGTGACCTGACTGGACAGGACCTGAGACGGCCAAAGGAATGTAGAGGCTGTTCAGGCTGACATAACCCAACGGAGGAATGTAAATACCATCTGCATGACCATTCACATTCGCATACCCACACACACACACACACACACAAACACCCAAACACACAGACAAGCACACACCTTTAAGGTAGAACAAATCACTACCTTCTTTCTCACCCTCTCATTTTATCTGTCTCCTGGCTCCTTTACTTCAATCTTTCTCTCAGGGTCCCTCACTCTTCCACCCCTTGTCCCCATTCACCCCTCAGACCGCTTAACAGAGTGGTGGATCAAAAAGCCACAGAAGCAAGCCAACACGATGAGGGCTAGCTGGGATATGGCCCACTCATGAGAGTGCAGTGAATCAACTGGAAAAAAACCCTATTTAGGACGCTGGGGTTCACTGAGCCTCCTAGCCTCGGCCCTGCCCCAGCTGTCAGTAGTGACAACAGTTACACAAGCTCCATTTGAAGTGGATATGAGCCAAGGCACTTCTAATCACGTCGCAGCTTTTGTGAGCCACATTTCAGGGTCTACACACCCGGCTTCTTCCCTTGTTTTCCTAACGTCTACTGTTCCATGCCTGGGGCTAATTCTCAAGGGAAGGCTTTCCACACACACCTATGTACGAGCACCCACACAAGCCCACACCCTGGCTTTTATATTTTGTCTACATTTCTGCCTTCCTTCTTAGAGAGCAACAGCTCTGTCAGCCAGGCAAATGAAAACAAACCTCGTCAGACTGATAATCACAGATAAATCATGTCAGTATTATATGAGTAAGTATCTCGGGTGGGGGGTTGGGGTCACATGCTGTGTATATTAGACTCTGTGTGTCTGTGTGTCTGTCTGGTTGTTGTCCAAGAGATGAGAGTCTGTAAGTTAAGACGATACCTATGGCTATGATGACATCTACATAACTCCACAGGCCAGATATTTCTATTTTATTTTTATTTTTTTTTTTAAACAGCTGTATTCTTAACTCTGTCCTACTACACACAAAAATGCCCTATCTACCTATACCCCAGGACAAAATGTACAGTACTTCGGAGGACAATGATCTATGAAGGGAGGCGGGATACATCCGATTACATTCAAAGCCATCAGACAAGATCAGCGAGAAAATACATAGTGGCTCGTAAATAGCCAGTACATAAAATCAAGCTACACAGTAGGTCACGGTTTGCCTGTCAATAAATGTGCAAACTAATGCCTGAAGGCATGCTGGCAACCTTATAAGTATCATATCACAGTAAGTCAGCTACACACACATTGCCTCTGTGGAATGATTTAGTGGTATGTCAGGGTGCCCCTGTTCTTCAAAGACAAACCTTTACAAAAATAAAGCTGGACTCAGCATTTCTGCTTGGCACTTTTATGCTGGTATGAGCATCTTTCAGAGACAAGGCCGCATTGCTTCACATAATCATTTATCTGAGCTAGCAAATGCAAAGTTGACCGTTTGATTCCTCAGGCAAGGCACGCAAATTTCACACAGTGTGTGCTGACAACTTGAACTGATTACCTGAGTCCTGCATGCATCCTCTTATGCAAGGTATTAATTTCTCTTTCACTGGCAGTCTAAAGCTAAACTGTCATGCCCTCAATGTAACGACAAGATTTTTTGCAAGAATACTATGTCAGCGGAAAATAATATTTCTGGAAACAAAAGCTTTATTCATGTCTGTTACAGTCAGATGAGGTTTTTCTCATTTTTTGTCAATGAAAATACTACTCACGGTGCAGGCTAAGGGAGATGTTAATGGTGCGGATGTTTGTGACAGTCTTGAGGTCAGGGATGCTGGCACACTTCAGCTGGGTGGCAGCAGGGGTGTCGCCCACATCTATCCAGCAGACAGTCTCCTCTGAGTAGATGAAGTCCATGGCCATGGTCTGCTTGGTGGCGATGGAGGGAAGACGGGACGTGGAGCCACTCAGGGAGGTACAGCGGATGTCATGGAGGTTAGCAATCAACAGCATAGGCAGACGATCCACTGGCTCTGAGGACAGTGATGGTGACAATGGAGTGGTGAAGAGGGGGAAAGCATGGGAGATATGAGGGAGAAAAGATTTAAGGAGGAGATGGGGAGGAATCAAAGGTTATATATTCTCTGTATACCTGTAACAACTCTCTCTCCAGTAAACAGGCTTGTAAAACAAACCGGGATGGCACACAATGCAGATATGTTCATCTGATATAATACAGCAGGGAGCCATTTCTAACAGAGAAACAAATCAACTCTAATCTTATGTTGGTTTAGTATGAACTGCAATCTTTGGTCTCTGGTGCCCATTGTGTGTGTGTGTGTGTGTGTGTGTGTGTGTGTGTTCTCACCATTTTTGGCTTTGCAGGAGCGGTTGTCTGGCTGCAGCAGGTAGCCCTCCACGCAGCTGCAAGTGTAGGAGCCCTCAGTGTTTGTGCATGTCTGACTGCATGTCCCGTACACACTACACTCGTTGAAATCTACAGAAGAAGAGAACATTTTATTAACAGACACAGTCAGTGATGAAATACATAGGGATTGTACCACAGTCAAAGTTTACTGCACTGGGTTCACTTAGATGTAACATTTCAGGATAGGCAACAAAAAGCTTGAGGCTAGTGGTTAAAAAAAAAACAAAAACTAATCTACTCTACATGCTACAATGCAAATTCCAGTCAGCAGTTTTAACGTTACTTTGGTCAAGCAAGAATAAATCTGCCAAATGACCCACTCACCTTTGCATGTCTTTCCATCTGCAGAAACCTCAAAGCCATTTCTACAGTAGCACCGAGGCCCATCATGAGTCACAGCACAGTGAAACTGGCACCCATGGGTGGCGCAGTCTGGTGCTCGCTCTGTACCAGAGAAAGACATAGGCATAGAGAATGTTATATACTGTGGAGGCTAACATTGACAGTTAGCATCAGAAATTTGAATTAGGAGGCCAGAAAAACCTGGATAACAATGAGAGCTACACAAAACCTGTTTAAGTAATTGCTTTCTTGATCAGGTTAGTACAAAGATAAGCTTTCAAATGTTTATGGTAATCCCAGTGCAATCTTCACAGAGCTATAATGGCATATCCTATCACATACCCACTGGGAGATCAGATAGGATTGTGTTTGTATGTGCGTGCGTGCGAGCGTGCGAGGGAGGGAGAGGGAGGGAGAGGGAGAGGGAGAGGGAGAGAGAGGAGAGAGAGAGAGAGAGAGAGAGAGAGAGAGAGAGAGAGAGAGAGAGAGAGAGAGAGAGAGAGAGAGAGAGAGAGAGAGAGAGAGAGAGAGAGAGAGAGAGAGAGAGAGAGAGAGAGAGAAGGAGGGAGAGAGCGAGCGAGCGAGCGAGCAAGCGCACGTGTGTTCATCTGTGCATGTGACAGATGGGCTGATTTGAATGCACACGCGTTAGAGGGCCTCTTCTTTCCCACCCCCAGAGGGAACTCAAGGACACATGCTTTTGGCAAGAAATGAAAGAGGGGCATCCACACATCCCTTCATCATGTTCTCTATGGGGCGTGTGTGTGTGCGTGTGTTTGTGAGTGTGAGTGAGTGTGTGCGTGTGCACGTAGATGTGCGTGTCTAGGCTAGGAGATAATTGGAGCAGAGTCTCTCTCGTAGATTAAAGTAATGTGATAGAGCGGGGCTCACATCTGAGATTACAAAACAAATTATATTTCAGACATCTTCTATCAGCTTTAAATCTCCAATAAAGATCCTTGTGATACTCTTGAACTTAGGCTTATAAAATATTTCATTGCTTAGGCCATGTGTGCATCCACCAAAAACCCACACTTGGTAGTTTCTCTCGAAGCCCCAGGACAGCTGCCACAGTGACATTCAAGAGCGGGTAATGCTGAGGCCGTCACATATCAACACCGACACTCCACATACTGATCTAAAGAGCCTAACTTCAGTCAAAATGGATTGAAGTTGTTGAGAAACTTTCCCAATTAATCATTTACCAAGTGTAAACACTGATATGGCAAAACTGTAAATAAGTAAAAAGAGAAGAGGCTTCTAGTAACAATGAAATTTACCTCAGCGTCCAACAAAAAAGGTGAATGGTCATGGACACACTATGCGTACAGTAGCTAGTGATAGTATGGCTGTGAAGAGCGGAGACTGGACCAGTGAGGGGCTTATTATATAAAGCCTTTGGCACTCTAGGCCACAATGACCCTTTTGTTGTGGCCCCACTGAAAAGAAGAGTCCTCCAGCAAACACTGTGTCCCATATCGAATCCATTCACCAAGCCTCAAACTGTGAGAGACCACAGGCAACCACAGAGCTGAAATACCCCCAAACGATCCTCTGTTCAAGTTCATTTTCTTCAATCTTGTACCTGAGTTTCTAGCTATAGGTGGGAGATATAGGCAAAATTAATATTGCTATATTTATCACACTGTCTCAATATTAACCTGTGATTATACAAAATATTCAAAGCACATGGTAACGTGCATCAATAAATTTTTTTTTAATTTAAATCTGTTCTCAAAAAAATAGATTAAACACAATTATAATTATAATCCTAGAATTTCATAAAGATCATTTTAAAATTCAAGATTTTTATACTTCAGTAGATTTTGGTTGAAGTATGATAAGACCTTTGTTTAGACATATGAGTGATGATATATGTTAAAATGTATCCAAAATCCATTTGGAAGGTAGCAGAAAGAAAATATTGCTTGGTCGCTTCACTTTTTGGCTTTTCCTTATCAAAAAAAAAAAATACATAAATAATACATTTTCCCTTTTTTACAGTCAAAAGAAAAGTTTTTGGAATATAAGTCTGCAAAATCTTTTGCTTGTTCTAACTTTAGCGAGCATCTGTAGCAGGGAGTGATGACGAAGGGAGAGAAGTGGAGGTAGAAAATGTTATGAGAAGAGCAGAAAACAACAGGGGAACAAAAGAATTGAGAAAAGGAAAAGGAGGGTATACAGAACTGGAAATGAGTGCATAAAAGGCTTAGGGATATGGAGTAGTTAGAAAGTTCCAGCTCCAAGCAAACAAGAAACAGCAGCGTGTCAGACGTTTGACTAGGGGTTAATGAACGAAGCAAACAAATCGCACAGTGACACACTAGAGGCATTCAGTCCTAAACAAGCATGCCAAAGCCATTGATCCTGTTACTGCATGGATGGCAACCCTCGATTTCACTCATCTATAGCTCTTTAAAGGGAAGCAGGGAGTGAAGGTATGAAGCTATTCATCAAAAGGCCCACTAACCTGAGTTTCATGAGAGGCCATGTCACATTTGTTAACCATAAATATCATCTTGCTGTTGCAATACTTGTGTGCACAATCTAACAAATGTCAGTGACTCAAGATAGCAGAAGAAAAGACCGTAGATGAAAATATCAGTGGAGTAGGGTAGAGTAGCATCAGTGGAGTTTGCCAGATGACTGAATGTATTACCAACACACGACCAAAATGCACACAGAAAAAGGCATAAGCAGGAAGAAAATAAGAATGACAATGAGAAACAGATTATTAGGAGAGACAACACAGACACAGACACACACACACAAAAAAAAAAAAAAGAGATGGAGGAGAGTTGATCTTGGACTGCGTCCACAACCAGCGCATGAGGAAAAGTCGTGAAAGTTGACATTTTCTTCTAAAATCCAATCATGGGGGCTGCCGGGTCGGGTTCAACAGAGTGACGCAGGTTGAATGAGTATGAGACAGACCAGGTGGTGTTGGGATCATGGTCACAGTTATGCAATGAACCCGTCACAACTGAATGATTTCATAAACCTCTCTCCTTAAAGAGATCAGATCAACTATCCATCAACTGCCTTGAAAACAAATCCCTTGTTAAAATAAATAAGGCCTCTCTCCATTTTTCTGCAATAAGCGGCCGTACCTGAAAGCAAAAACTGATCATTCACTGTATAAGCAGGCTATTCCATTGGGATACTTTAAAAAGAGGCAATTCTGAGAACATTCCTACCTTTTGTGCTCTAACTGTCTGGAAACAAGTCCACACATGCCCTTGTCCTCTACCTGCAGATGACAGGAGCCTACTGTTTCCCTGCATGGTTCCATCAAACTACCTGATACCTACTCCTTTAAGTTAAGGGTCTGCATACTTCCAGTATTTTTCTTAACATACCAAGAACGTATTTGAATTTGCCTTCATAAGATGCCACAGCTCACATGTTTTGTCCAGAAAATGTCCATGGTCAGGTTGTTTCTATGGAACAACAATGTTAAAGGCTTTTTTTTGTTTTTTGATTATTATTTATATCATAAAATCCATCTGTGTCTGTGCACCATGTTTCTGTTCATTTTGTACAGGTAGACAATACCTTTCATATAATTAATTTACATTCTAACATTCCCTATTAATAGTGTGAGGGATTTGGAGAAACTTATTATCAATCAAAACTTTGAAAATACCAATCTCATTTAAGTTTAGTAGATCACAATTAATTCAACAGAAAATCTGATGCTATCTAAGACAATTCAGCTGCTCCATTCAGTGAAACCACTTTTTAATTTGGTTTCATGATGCAGTCCATCACATACCGCATACGATGGTAGTCACTGGTAAATGCTGCATTACTGTAAAGGAAGCACTGTTGGATACAGTAAATCAGACATAGAGGAGATAACACTATGTATATCTGGGTATGTGAGCGGCATAGGAGATTTGCCGTCAGGAAGGCTCAGCATATGTGATAATAGAAGTGTATTTATCGGCAGTAGTTTGCAGGATGCACAGTCAGAGAGGGCGAAGTACCCATTTGCAAACACAGGCCCAGCAGCAGCTTGAGTAATGAGCAAACAGTAGCTATCGTAGTCCCAAACAGTGGCAGCATGTTGCCCCTAAATCTACCAACAAATACGTAGAAATATACACAAAAATTTTCCACACTGTGGCACAACATTCCTGACCACACATTACAGTATAACTTGCCTAAGAAAATCCGTTCTTCAATTTTCTTCAATCCGCAGCCCATTTAAAGTAAAAAAGTCCATGACAGTTTACAACAATGTAGTGTCTCTACATACAATCATGGGTAAAATCTGACAAAAAGACAGGTCTCTTGGTGAAAGACAAGTCTAACTGTTGCCAATAAACTAATTTATGTCAAGACCTAGTCATGAATAAAGATGAAAATGTGGTTTTTCCATCTGCAGCTTACAGTTGTCTATACCAATTCTCATTTCACAGTAAGTGGGACATGAAGGAAATTGAAAGCACAACTGCATGCATACACAATAGCATCAGGCCATGACAATAATCAGGGTTCCCTTTGGGAGAGCAAGGAAAAGGGAAGAGCTCTCGAGTGCTGCCATGACCCCATTTTCTCTTCCCTATCAATCAGTCACTTCTGAGAGAGGCGAGTCTAAGGCCTTGCCCCCATGAGAGGCCCCATCACCCACAAAATGACAGAGAAAGGACAAATGAAGCCCTTTAAATCAATGAATAGATTCAACTTTCACCAATGAGACACTGCCAATCACCTGTAAAGGCTGCATTTGATTAAAGTAGTTCCAGATCTATATTTAAAATGATTATGTTTTTTGGTTTGAGCAACGGATTTCAAAGCTCTGATTTAATGAAGCAAACTCAGAACTCAAGCATCACTGGTTCAGAGGCTCACTAAACCACAAAAACATTCACAGTGTGTGCTTTGCACCAAGGCCAAATCCCTTGTAGTATGTGACTACAAGTTTTAATTGTCCCCTTTTTTTATAATCAAAGTTTTGAAGTATTGGAAAATATGATTTTGAATCTTAAGTTTCCTCTATAATATAATATTCATGGCTATATAAGCAACAAAATTTATTTAAGGGGTAAAAATATCATATTGTAATTCATTGCATTCAGATAGTGACACTCAAAAGCTCAGCTAATCTGCCTAATCAGGACTGTGAGGGTGTGGTTAGATTGATGGTAACCTTTAACCAACATTTTAATTCCTGTTGACAGCATAACAACATGTGCAGGTTGTGATTTGTTTTTATTTAGCATACAGCTGAAAAACAAAAATCAAGTGTGACATTAAATACCTAACCTTGGAACCATAGTCTCAGGATCAACTTCACCACCCATCACAGTATCACTGAGCATACCTGGTCACTCCCAGCTATCACTCCTATACATAAAAATCACACCAATAAACTCCAAATGCTATGAAAATGGTGAGGAAATTTATTTAAGCAAGATAAAATTCCTGCCTAACCTACATTGCTACACTCCCTCTCTCTAACCACTCTTGTCAACAACTTTGGCGGAATTACTTGGACACTCTGACTGACAAAGTGTGCTTTCAGACATCAGCGCCTAGGTATACTCGTCCAGCCCGGTAGTTTGCACAAGCAAACACTAGGAAGCTTGTGAAAGGCCAGGCCTTTCCCTGAAAGAGGGGAGCTCACAAACAGCAATGCCAAGGGTTCTGGATACACTGCCGGAGTGTTTATGTGAGGGGTTATGGGTGTGTTTGGGTGTGTATTTGCAAAAATGTGATGGTGTGAACTTAGTTTTGTGTGCAATGTGAGTATATGCAGGCATTACAGGCGCATAGACATGTAGGTGTGTGTGTATAAGTTTTAGGTGTGTCTCGACCATTGCCGTACCAAAGACAGCTGCACTTGTGTCCTCGGGGACAGCCAGTGCATGTTGTGACTGGCTGACATCATTGCTCTGTTGTGTAAAGGCTTGTTTATCAGTGACAGCCAGTGTGTGGGACAGTAACACACTTACTCAATCTGTACAACTGTCCACTTCATCTTCCCAACAATACTCCTGCTCTTCTGGTCTAACCTGATCACGCTTAAATCTTCTGAATAATTCACTGTGGTTTTTAATTAAATAGCTAAACCGTGTTTAGAGGTTTTATAGATTCATTACAATTGTAAGCAGGATGGTCCAATGAGAAAGCATTACACTTACGTTTTGGGCAAGTATAATAGAAATGCTGACATTAAAACACCAAAAAACAGTGATATGAATATAAAAAGGGTACATGGCTAAAAAAAAAAAAACAGACATAAAAAGTTTAATAACCAAAATTAACCAAAAATTTTTTTAAACTGACTCATATTTACCATTGCAGATACTGGGATAAATAATAGAAGGTTTGGTTAATAATTTAAAAATTAGCATGAAAGAAACAGTGATCCGAGATCACATTCTCTGTTGAAAACATGGCAGCCCAACTTAATATTAAAGTACCTTGGTCCAAAGAGACTATTGGTAATCTAAAATATCTGATTAAGTGATTTCATATACTAGGTAATGGATATTGATGGTGAATCACTACTATAACAGGTGACTTTGGAATGACAGACACAACAAAATCTAGGGACACATGCATTGCAACATGGGTTATTGCAACTATAAACAGGAAGAGCTTCAGACAGCTATATCTGAGAGCTACCTTGCTAAATTTCTGAATACTGGGGAAATCTTGTGAAGGCAGCCAGTGTTTGCTCCTTTGTCTGCTGCAACAAAGACCAACACTATGGACCCAATATGTTCCATCTCTCATTCTTCTGTAGTCCTTAATTAATAGTAGAGGATTCGATGGGATTCTTTTTCAGCTGCATTTGGGCTGAAACCTCCCCATTCCCACAGGGATTGGGGTAACATCCTCATAGCTGCGCTGATTGATAAATTAATGACTTTCTTCCCCAGAAAGAAAAATTCCATTGTTATCTCACAAGCCAGAGCAGAGCAGCTCATTAAGAGGGCCTAATAGAGGAGATTACTGGATAGATGTTATAGTTTTGGATAGGAAGACAAGGAGATGACATTTTTTCTGCAGAACAAAGGCTGTTTGGTCATTTTTGACCCACAACAAGAAGCAACGCTCTTGTATGCATGCAACAGAATAAATAGAGAAAATCAGGAAAAGGAAGTCAGTAGATGTGTGTGCATATATGTGTGTTTATTACCTCTGCAGTGAGGCCCCTCATCCCAGCCATCAGAGCAGTCGGGGACTCCATCACACAGTTTGCTCATATGGATACACACATCCAGGTCCAGACAGCCATGTTCATTTACAGGGCACTGGTTCACTCTGTTGTGTGTGCCTGGAAAACAAGCAAAACACATAAGACCACACATTAGTACGGAGCAATATATAAAGAGAGTCAAACTCCAACTAATAACCTAACAAATTAAATTAGTTCTAATTACAATATTATACACAGCGCAAACAAGAGTCTATTTTAAAGTATGTGGTTAAGAGGGGTTAAGGTTGTGTTAGGCCCTCTAGCATTTAGATGTTATCACTCTTGGAAAGATCTCAGTTAAATTCAAAAGAAGGAAATATCCTTAACAGCACAACAGTTAGCAAATGTAAGATATTTTGACTCTAAGCGGATTATTATAAGCCGAATTTAATCAGGTAGTCTCACTGAGATCAAGATCTTTTTGCAAGAGAGACTGGAGAACAGCGATAAGACACACGTGTGCACAACAAAACACAGCCAGTTACACACGACCACGTACAAACTAGGGCTGCAGTCAACCAATGAGAATCTTGGTCCACTGAAATTGCACCTACTCTAAAACCAATCGATTGGTCACAGGGGAAAAAATAAATAATCTGCATTTATTTCTAGATTAACTAACATCAGCCACAGTGCACTGAGTGCACTATACCTTGTAGCGTTATTAGTCTAAATGAATTATAAATATCCATAAAAAGATAGTGTATGCAGGGTATTAAATCATTTTAACCTATATATTTTATACTGAAATGATAACCACAGACTCAGCCAGCGTGCAGCTGACCATATTCATATGACATTAAAATAGAACTTTAACAACTGGGGATCCCAGCAAAAGAACTACTGAGGAAAACACATTCAAAACTTCAACTGTTACACACAGAGAAAAGTTTGAGTACTGTTTTTAGATGATCTGCTGTGTTGGTTGTTATACTGTGATATACAAACTGCTGTTTACAAAGTTAATGCTCGACTGTTTGCTCATCCATTTTTAAAATGCATCCACATCAATGACCTCTTTGACATGGTGTTAGTCTAGACCTGAATCGGACTAACCGTTCACAATGTAAACATACTTAATGTGCACACGTCTATATATACAGTATGCCAAGTAACACTGTGAAATATTGTCTTCCAATTTGATCTCTTGGCAGATGTTGAAGGAAAAATATTAGAAAATTACAAAAGTAAACAAAGATGTATGGACTCCAAAGGAATGGAGGGCAAGGAAGAGTAAAGAAAAATCCGGCATCACACACAAGAACATACAATAGATTAAGTCTCTCCACTCTCTCTTTTTCTCTTCTCAGCCTACACTACAGAACAAATAGTTTGCTTTGGCTGTTTTTCTTCTTCTTCTTCCTCCTCCTCTTCTTCCTCCTCCTCCTCCTCCACCACCACCACCTCACATTCCCTCTCTCTCCCTGCCCCCCCGCTCCCTCTCCCATCTGCTGACCCATTTTAGAAAAACACAAGAAGCAGAGAAAATAAAGTTCACCTCCCTCGCAGGAAACAATCTGTAGAATTCTGCAGGTTATGTGCAGTGCTGGGAGAGGATCTGAGAGTGTGGTATCTGCATATGCACAGCCTGAACTGTAAAACCTGTTTTAGATGCCTGCTTCAAGATCTCATATATGCAAAGTCTTTGGTGTCTGAATATTAAGCAGCTGTTGCAGCCAGAATGCAGTTGCTTTGACCCTTATTTCAGCTTTTATCCATTTGGAGGTTTTTCAAACTGTATGTTGCACATATTGTAAAGCCTACCAAGAATAATCCAAGATATTTTGGGGAACATGAATATGACTGAGTCGACATGATATGATATAAGGTATTTTATTTCTTTGTCATGCATATATCATATTACAGCTATGATGAAAGTAAAAATACGAATCTCTCAATGGTGAAGACTATATACATTTTTAAAAGCCACCTACATTTATGAATTAAAGTGTGGATGTGTGTAAGGACTTATGAGGGAGAACATTTGCCCACATGTTGACATTTCCTGTAGAAAACCACAAGAATTCCCTCCTAGTCCTCTCTACCCATCCAAGAGATTAATAACCACACACAGAGCATAAAATGTAGCTTGGTTAAGACAAGTGCCTTGAAGTGACAAGAGACTCCATAATGATCCCACCATAGAAGCCAGTGTGGAAAGTGTTTCACATTCAAACAGAGACTTAGCTTCTCATACATCTGTCTTAGGGACAAAGGAGAGCAGCTCTTCAATCTTGGGGATGCTAGCACACTAGCAGCCCTCCTACAGCCTCAGTCTCTAAGCCAGCCTGATTTACATTCAATAAACTACCAACCTGGGGATTTCTACATAAACTGCAGTACCAGGAATAAACCCGCCATGCACACTGGAATTGAAAACCCCAAGGATTTAGCCTTTGTGAACTGTTTTCATAGCATAAAGACAAGTCATGGTGAATGTCAGCTGAATGACTTCCACTGCACACATCGGCGTCTCTGTATCTACCATATGCATATTTGTAAGTATATTTGACAAAACTTACAGAGCAACTGTTTGTCCTGTTACGCTATCCCAGAAGCCTTTACTTAACCTCTTACACAACAACCTCTTCCCTGTCACACACTCCTACCTTTCCACCTGCCAGGCAGCAGGCAGAATAAGATTTTGGAAACACACCAACAACTGCCAGGAATACACAACAACCAGAAAGAAATGAGTCCCACAACACAGTAATACCTTGGCAGGAGCTGAATTGGGACCAGCAGCAGAAAACTAAATAAAAAGGATATTATGGAGGATTAAATAACTTTGCAGGAGGGACAATGGACAGCAAGCTTTCTACTCATTAAAGCAGGCATTAATACATTTTCCGTGTAATCTACCACTGGACCCAGAGTACAGTGCAAAGCTGAGGGCAGAACAAAGAACACACTACATAACAGAATGTATCCTGCCTTTTTTCATATGCAAATACAGTATACATACACTACACGAGTCATATTTGAACTGTGCCTCAGCTGCCGGTCTGTATGTGGGCAATTTCGCTTCTAGGTTATACCAGGAATCATTTCAGTAGGTGTTTCAGTTGAAACATTTCTCCTCTTGGGTTTTTTTATGCGTTATGTGGGCAGTTCTGCTGTACTTACAGTCTTTTAGAAGAAACAAGGAGATATCTTGGACCAAATCTTCAGTGTCCCATGTTACCTCTTCTGAAGAAACCTAGCCTTGACCACTTTGACTTCTCAAACCATGGGTTCCTTTCCAAGCTGCTTGTTTTTATCAAAGATATTTATATAAAAAAAAGATGCCATAACAAAAATTAATTATTTTATTATATTACTTAATTAAAAATTAATTAAAAAAAAAATCAGGAGATAATTTTACAGCCAAAGCCCAGATCTACATTCTGTCACAAACAGATCTAGAGTCTTCAACTTCTCTCCAAGGGTTGATCACATTACATTTTTTCAGCATCTGGCATTTGGCACCTTTCACTGTCAGACTGGAGATTTATGTGGTGTCAGTGAAGCAACAGTTTGTCACGTCTGCAAGGGGCCAACAAAACAGAAAAGGAAAAAAAGTGAAAGCACTTCCATTTTTTTATTTTTAGGTACCTTTCTGAAACATTTTCTTCTCCGAATTCATTGCAGAGAAAACCGCAAATAAGGTAGCACAAAGAGAAGTGAATATACAAAAAAAAATTACAAAGTACAAGGAAAATGATAAAATCTGGAAAAATATGTAAACGAAAATAAGCGTTTGACCTTAAGTATCTGCTAGGATAGGAGTGAAGGGATGTAATCATCACAGATCATTATTTTAGAATGATGTAATATGCCGCTTCAGGGATTGCACAGATTCTTCTGTGAGTTTGGCTGCCTTGGAGACAGCACTGGAAGTGAGAACAGTGTAAGATGCTTGACAGAGGATCTGATAACAGGAAAAGAAAAGGGAGAAAATTACAACTCTAACACCTATTAGACAGATAGGGAATGACTACATTATTTCAAAAACTGTGCAATCAGCTAACAGTGATATTAGAATATCCTCACAGTGTCTTCAGGAACCCAAACAACTGAAACCTTTCTCTCCAATCTGCTGTGTGATCACTCTCTCTTAGTTTCTTATATGAACCACATAATAAAGAAATCAGTGCTGGAATTCATCTTGATTAAAATATTATAAACTATGAGTCATAACACAGAACTTATGTTGACCTGGAACTCTTACAACAGCATGTGCTCTTTGGAAATACATCACAGCCTGCTTCACCTTCGAATAATATCCAGAAACAATGCAGGGGTGACCGTTATCCCTCGCATGAGGCTCTGGCCTTAGCTGAGGTTGTCTGACTGATGTGTGACATGAAAGACAGTCTCTCTCAGCGTGTGCTTCCCTCCAACACCTCAACCTCTAGACCCCACCATCCCCCACCCCTCAGTTCCTGTAATGATGCAATGACCTTAAATTTGGATCCCCTGTCGATCTTTTGTCCTGGGCATAAAAGCCTCCCTTTCTTCCTGCTCTTCAGATTCCATGGCAGCCCCTCACTGACTTCCATAAAGTCTGCTGTCAGCTCAAATGAATATGTTGTGCAGGGTGACAGGCAGGCCTGCCCACTGACCGATTCTCCTCACTCTAGAATCACACTTCTCAGCACCATGTTCAACAAACACATGGCTTCGCCAAACCCTGCTGAGGCAGCCATAGCACACAAGACTTACAGTATAGCTTAAAGAATAGCACAATGTGCTCTCACTGGAAGACGACCTGATGTGCTAGTTTTTCCTCCACACTTCTAGCACTAAACAACACTAAATTCATTTGTACTGTGACAACATACTGAAACCATATAAATTAAAAAAACTGAATTAAACTGCGTATTATATGATGTGTTATACCAAATCTAGCTTTTAAACTTTAGAAATGAGCGAACAGAAGAGAGATCTTTACAAGGATCATGTCAAAGTGAAACTCCACGCAAAATCTGACTTTCAACTATCAAATACACCCAAAGAGGACTGAAAAGTGGCTGCAAAAAGTTTACAAGTTCAGTCAATGAAACTCTAATATAAACTCCTCAAACATCCATTTCTGTGCGACCCATGCATGACAAAGAGTCATCAGTCTGTCATAACAGGCTAAATATGTTTCCTCCGTGTCACAATATAATCCGAAACTAATACTTTGAGTGTTCTTTTAAAATCCTGAGAATATGGATGGACAGCAGAGAGGAGTGTGTGATGGAATAAGAGTAGTTCTGAAATTTTTTAAAAATCCCTTGAAAATCATCATAATCAAATCACGTTACTTTGATCAAACTATATCCACAGTTTTTTAAGAAACTGGAAATGTTTTACAGCAAATGTTTGACACTCAAAAGGTAGAGCTTGAGTGGAGTATAACGTAAGGCAGAATTTTTCAGTAAAATAGCAATACAAATCTGCTTATTTGAATAATCAAGTCTTTTAAATGTGTTGCCACAGAGTAAAACAGTATAGTGTCTGGCATCAAATACAATCTGACTAGCACTAAAATCCACCACAGACCATTTCCCCAAAGTAACATAGAAAAAGAGACAGCTAACAAAAACATCCAAATCACCATCTGCAACAGAGGGAAAAACTGTGAGGTAATTGCACCAGAGGAAAGACTGGAGATGAGATATGAGACTGGGGAACAGGGATGACTAGAGTCTAGCCTCTCCACCTGCTTTGACAGACAGAGGAAGACACAAAGACATAGGACAGAATTAAAGAGGGAGGGAAGGAGACAAGGCGTGGAGGAGACAGCAGAGAAAGAGAAGTGGTGCCTGTGTGGCGTGAGAAAGCCCTCTGTCCTCTGTCTGTTGATAGGCTGGTGAAGCTGAGGAGGGCTCAGGGCCACAGACCAGAGGGATTTACAGGGCTTTGCTCCTTCCTCTTTGGAAGCAGTGTGTCAACCACTGCCACTACAGACCCTCCTGCCCCTGCCTGGTGCCCCCTGCAAGTACAGCTACATGACTGATTATAGGCTATGAAAGAATCCCACCCTCCAAACTCTCCTGTAAAGGGCTGTTTCTATAGAAAGAGGATCAGAGCCTTACAAAGCAATTTCCATTTTCCTCCTGAGCCTAAATGCTAATCTGCTCATTTTCTCCAATACAAAGGCTTTTTTTTCTGTAAGATCATCCATTCTTTCCATCGCTCTATGCTTCCATCCCATCCCACCACCTCTGCAGTCTGCTCTTCCTGGTTGCCCTGGTGAGGCTGCTGGGGCATGACAGTCAGATGGACTGGACAAAGGACCTGGCTGGCAAGCGTCCAGAGGGGGCTCAAGGGCAAGAGATGGACAGATAACCTTGTTGTGTGGCCCGTGGGCCACCTCAGGCAGCTGCATGGACATGATAATTCAATCTTGCCATCAGACCTTCCTACTAGTTTTCCCCCAGGCCTTCACATCCACTGACATGACTAAAAATGTATGTGGGCCCATTTGGGGGGGGGGGGGGTCAGCACGCTATGGTGCTTATTGTGCCACCACTGTTACATCACTGAAAATCTTTTTCAGAAGGTTAGTGCAAATTGTCCTGTGCAAATTGTCCCGTCCCAAATTGTTACTGAAATCTTAACACAAATTTTAAAATGAAAGTGCATCTTGATTTGAGGGTCCATATTTTGCTATTGTCACATTAAATACTTTTAGGCTCTTCATCCACGGCTCCCTCAGTTTCATTATGAAACTGCATTCCAGGTATATCCCCTCAAAATTACTTTCTAGCATCAACAAGGAAAACAAATGAATTTGTTTGTGTATATACACATGCGTATGGGTCTACTATTTCTAGCAGCCTATGGGGACAACTTAAGTGTCAACTTGACAGTGCAAGCACAGGGAGTGGCTTGTCATTTGCAAGTGTTAACTACTTTGAGTTATCAGCTCATTTTCTCTCCCTGAATGAAAGTGGATAACATCACATGGGAAAAGAAAGGCTGCATATTTGCATGACTGAGATGCATGTCACCCCCTGCTTGGAAGTCCTCCTGTGGACATTTTCATGCTAAATCGCAGGATAAAAATTCTAACAGAGAATTAGGGGCAGACAATTGTTGCATAAGGTTTTTTGATGTTGAAAGGGATTCCTTCATGGCAAGGGCTTCTCATGATGGAGAAAGTGCTTACATGCTAGGGCTCACTTGAACATCTGTTCCCATTTGCTGGCTCCACCACAATGAATGAGGTTCACGCAAGAATCATAATTGCACACAGACTTGGGTTACTGAGGGGGAGTCAGTGTTCTGTACAGCAACTGTTCGAAAAAAAGCCATGAAATGGAATGAAAATCGTGACACTGCACTTTTAATTTTAACAACAGGAACATGATACATCCGTAACCAAAATGGTTTGAAAGTTAAAACCATGGTTAACAAAAGTCAAAAGCCTTAATTTTGATACAGTGAGATGAAGCATTTCAATAAAGACCCACATTCAGAACCATCTCCAAAACCTTAAGCCAGTTATTGTCATAAAATGTCATGACCTCATTACAACTCCCTCCCCATCTCTCCATGACCGAAAGGCAGAGAAATGAAGAACTGGAAAGCAGTTAAATTAAAAAACTAAACTAAACTAAACTCAATTTTGCTGATATGACACTGGTCTAGAGCAGAAGGAATAGTGCTGAACAACAGAGAACCTTAGAGCACAATACGTCTCATGTCTTGGTTTTGTTTTCCTTACAAACCTCTTGTGGATAAGACTTTTCACGGGCAGCTGTGCGCAATAATACAACTGGATGGTTAACAAACACAGCACAAATACACACACACACACAAAATCAACAACCAAAAAGCATCAATCCACATCTCTCTTACCCAAACCTAATAAATCCTGTGTGGACTTCTGTACACTGTATGCTTAACCTCTGCAAAGAAAGCCATGCACTGACATCATGAACAATGGAAACACCATCTGCCTCACCACTTTATCACTGCTAGATAGAGATAACTCTTTGACAGTATACCACAGCTACCTATAGGAGCAGTCCTGCACAGAGCAACATCGTTTAGACACATACAGAATAAACTCCTGCCCTGAGGGCACGTGTACAACTATTTCCTGAGCCCTAAGCCAGTATGTAATTGAGGTGAAGTGGCTTGTCTGAAACCAATTGAAGCCATACAGTGAGGGGGAGCCAATGCAGTCCCTGGGAGAGGATGACAGGGTCACACCTGTAGACAAGGGCCTGTACAGGCAGCCTGCTGATGGCTATCTGAGTGTCTACTAGGGGCAATGACAGGGTGGTGCACACAGGGGGTCTAAGGGCTATGACCGCCCTACAGCTGGCAATATGCCCAGACCCCCCCGATCTGTTCATGATGACATTTCATGCAGATCCAAGTGCAAAACCAGACAAGCCTGCAGCTCCCTATCACTCTGCCTCAGTCCCACTCTTATAAACAAACCCATAGGCCAAGGATGCTAACACTAAACACTGACCTTCTAGCATTAGCCTCAACTGCCCTCAACCATAGAATTTAAGCACCTCATGTGAAGTAATGTTAAAACCCCTCTACTGTGGCACAAGTCTGTCTTTAGCTGCTCGACATAATTACAGACCAGATGAATGGTTTGTAAACGACAGGCAATTAGACCTCCAGACAGTATGATGCCGAGGAGTACACTTTCTTCCAACATGGATACCAGAGGTGTAGATCAAAGATCCTCACCAGACAAAAGAAGACGTTTACAACACCCACCGCTCTGACAGCAAGTGAATTCATTATCATTGTGAACGAAACAGGTGGCATATTCAAAAAAAAAAAAAAAAGTGGTGCTTCCGCCAAGTTAGCTATAGTTGCTGTGTGGTATCCATCCCACCACCTGAGCTTGAGGGTGAGTGGAATAATTCAGGCAAATTCCGATTATTTTACTTTACATAAGTGCACTTTTTAAATACTAAACAAATCTATTTAAGAAACAAAGCTCCATGTCGGGTGCATACACTGTCTACACTGTCACAGTCTCTTATTCACAGGATGGCCAGACTGTGGGCCGATCCTGCACCGAGATGGAAGTACAACCAAGCACTTACAGGAGGGAGAAAGGAAGGACAGAAGAGGAGGAAGAGGAAGAAAATGAGAGGAAAACGTTTTAGACACGTGATATCTCAGGCAGCACTCTTTGTAAAACAAGCCTGTAGTTAGTAATTAACTTGAACTGGAGATAATGTTGTAATTATAGGAGCATGCACCACTCTAACTCCCATCAACATTATCATACAAAACTAGACCGGGGTCTGGAACATGTTTGCACAAAAGTCTAAAGAGCAGGGAATTTTCTTGGAAAGTTTGGTCTTTCATAAACTAAGTTGGAATGAGAAAGTTGAACTGTTTTTGGGAACTCAGCAGTTGATAAAAAAAGAGCTGTGGATGAACAGAGGATACTTTGAACTTTCAAAATAAATAATTGCATCAACAAAAAACTTCCGCAGTTGGTCCAGGCCTCAGTACCCATCTTAAGATTGATAAATGTTTGACCTGCCTTAATATCTACATTATACATCCCCATTATAGCTCAGTAAAGAGTAGCCTTGTTTACAGCAGGTCTCTTTATGATGCTATCCAGTAGGGGGTAAACCAGGCTGATGACCTCTAAACCATTTCAGCTTATGAATGGGAAAGCGAGGGCAAGAAGAAGAAGCCTTTTCCATTCCCCTAAATTGAAGGAGGATTTTAAAGGCGACCTATGGTGCTTATTTCAAGCTTTATATTTTATTCTGGAACTTCATTTGAGTACCTTTGCTCATTGATTGATTCACAGTTCAAGAGAAGTCCTTATTTTCTCAAACTGCCTGTTATGCAGCCTCTCAGTTGAGTCTCTAACTGATATAAGCAATACTAGCCCAGGCCACCTTAAGAGGCCTCCTTAAAAGCCAAATTTCTTCTGATTAGCCAAACATCCGGAAGCCTGCCCTCATCCTTTACCAACAAGGACGCTCTGAAAGCAAAGTGTCAAACTAAGTAACTAGTAACTAAAACCATGTACCCAAACATAGTTGATTGGAAATGGCAACTTCATACACATTTGAGACTGAATCCAATCCAAGATATGAGAGTGGATAGCACAAATATCCACAGCAGCAAAGACTGAAGCAGGACGTCTCTGTTCAGTAAATATTACTCCCATTACCTGCAGATAGTGTGACAATGTTGGATTTAGTCTTTCAATCAAAATTCAGATATGCAATTTTTTCTATATATGCCTCTGCTGTCAGGAAATACAAATGATAAAGATGTTAGTAAAATGTTATTCTGCTGTCGCCAAACTACTGTATGGTGAACATGCACCGTAGGTTATTTGTATGCTGGTGTACATTAAATGCCAATAATGCTACTCAAGCAGACTGCTTTGCTTGTCACTGAAGTCAGAGGAAAATAAAAAATGTTGGAAACCAGGCATTCAGAGCAGTCTGACACCTGAGCTTTTGTCCTACAGGGATTACTTTTATACACATTTTATACTCATTTTTTGAAACTGAAGACACTATTAATATGAAAATCCTACAATGTACAATTCTACATGTGTCAGAAAATAAGGGAAAGCATAGTAGGTCCCCTTAACATTCAGAGTCATACCCCATCTATGCTAGCTCAGGCCCATTCATTCCATAGCTTCATCTACAGCCCTCCATTACCAACACTAGTCGCATTTTAATGGGGGGGATCAACTAAACAACTGTGGATAAAATCACAGTCTGACTGTGATACTTAAAAGGTGCCTTGCCTTTGCTTTTTCAAACTGTAAACACAAAGTGCTGCACAGAGAAATGTGCATTAATTGCAGGAACAGATATTTATTATGACTGACTCAGAAACCTATATGAATAGAGAAGTGCTTTAACTAAAGGTAAAGTGCAGAGTAGAGCCCATGGGAAGTGGGTAATTGAGCAGAACATATCTTGATGTTATGGTGAAACACTCTGCTCTCAATCTCTCCAAGCAGAAGATGAATAACACCATTGTATGTGTCACCAAATTACATAAATGCTATGGAAAATTCGCTCAGTTCAATTGCTTAGTAGAAAAGAGCAATAACCAAATTGCCACAGCTTGCTTGAGTGATGTGTTCTGTGATTACCGTCATTTAGAAAACTACAAATGATCATTTTCTTCCCCTATTAAAAATCCTTAAGCAATTTATTTCAGCTAAATTTATTATGTACTTTAAAAATACACAGTTAAGCAGTTTGCAGTAAATTCTCACAGTAAAATTTGCGTGAATCGATAAATATGGAAGAGTGACAGAGGAAGAGGATGAGACTTTTTTCTTTTCAGCTTCAACTTTGTAATTTAACTCTGAATGAGAAAATGCTTGGCAGCTCATCCTCAAACCAAATCATTTCAAGGACTGGATGCTAAATACAGAAAAACGTGGCACATGGAAGAGATTACTTGACCCGTCTGTGGGAGGGGAATCCAAATAATTTTAACTTTTGCCATTTCACCACCTAGGGTTAATATTTTAGGTGCCTATGACCACAGCATCATAATGCAACAGGTTACCCTAAGCTCTGTCCCACATTTTTAATACATATTCCTATGTGTTGATACTTAATTGTGTTTTCACCCAGAATAACAAGTCCCTTAATGCAGGGTGTCAGCTGCTTGTCTCTGCGTGCCAGACTATTGTGAGAATTCTTGCGGCATGACTGATGTAAGGTGTGGCACATGCAGACAGTAAAATTACCATTAACGCCTGCATATAAATGAAGGGAAGGCTTTTTACCAGGGAGAGTTTATGGGTGGAGTGGCAGGATGGAGAGGCAGACGGAGTTGAGTGGCTGGGACAAGACTCTTAGGGACTGCGCAGATCCCGCAAGCGTCCAGACAAGAGCAGACACATCCCTGAACATTCAGACTAAACATGGCCACATAATTAGAGCTATAATTCAGCGGAACAGCCAGTGCACACACTATGAGCCTGTGTCCTCTGTAGACAGGGCATAAACTATCCTCTTATTCAGGCCTAAATTTAACAATCTTAACATTGTGCTGTTGTCTCTTCAAAACCATTCAGAGGAAGTGAATTTGCTGTCATTTTAACATCATGTGCAGCAACAACATGTTGATGGCATGAGGTATTAATCAAGCGTTTAAAAAAGGTGGAGTTGCATGAAGAGCAATCTCAAGAAAACATTGATGAGTAAAAAAAGAGTTATAATCCTCATCATTCTGAACCCACAGCTTGGAGAGAACATGAGAACCGAGGATACAAGCATGCTGAGAGACTGTTTAAGTAGCTAATCTCATGAGGGCATACTTACAGATGTCTGGGGATTCATCTGAGCCATCTGGACAGTCCTTCTCTCCATCACAGCGCCAGCCTTTGGAGATACAGGTCACCTGGTCCTTACAGACAAACTGCTTAGAGCTGCAGGTCTTGGGATGGTCATCAGCTTTGGGAGCTTGACAAAAAAAAAAAAACACAAAACAGTGCAGAGTTGATGTGTCATCATGAAAAGCAAATATGGATGGAAAAGTTTTTAAATCTCAAATACATTTAGAAAGAAATGCTGTTCTCATGCTCCCTGTCTATGAAACACCATCATAAAAGTGAATGCTTTCTAAAACCATTATTCTGTATCTTTCTTTTTTTTTTTAGCAACCACTCTCTCTTGTGTATAATCTAGATTGAAAATTTCCAACTTCAAGTAGCATAGATCTTAACTTTGCAGGGTGAAACAACATGCAAAGGTCAACCCAAGTTTACAACGATTTTTTTTTTGTATCAAAAGACCCACAGGTATGCTCTATCCAGGAAAAAAAACAAAAACAAAAAAAACAAACTCCTCTACAAGTTTACAACCAACAGTGGTGCCTTTTAGTCCTGAGTTTGTTTGTTGTTTCCCCTCTTCTTACGGACATCTCATTTCTTTCTGCTTTTTTTATATTACTCTTAAGGTGTGTTTTTCAACTCTCACCACAGAGGCTCTTTCATGTGTCACGGCACAGACATAACTGGGCATTCAATCTCTGTCAGACCCATGGGAAACTGCAGAGCGCGGTAGTTCTGGGCAGTAAGTCAGCACAGATTGTTGAGGTGTACCAAAGGCTAGCAGCACCACAGCAACGCTCACAACCCACCAGCAGTGTGACACTGCTGACATGCTTTAACTCTGCCACACTCAGAAAATCCCCTTTCAAATTGAGCTCAACCAACAAGGCTTTGTATCAGTCTGTTAGTGCTGAACTTGTCACTTATGTCAAAATGTTATCCTAAAGGGTCGGTTCATCCAAAATACAAAAGGGAAACATGTTTTCTCAGTTACTCATTTCCATTATGGTATCTAGCTTTTTGGTTTTGTTTGCCCAGGTCTAGAGAGATCTGTCTCTGAGATTTCTGCTGCCACATCAATACAGCTGAGGTAAATGGAAATTTGCTGCTCACAACACTCAAAAATTATCACATTGTCAGTTTTCATAGGGACTATTTTTTCATTAGAAAGTAGTTCCAATGGAAACTGATCACAGGGAGCCCTTTCCCGTACAGGGTTTGTGGAAAGACACATTTCAGTTTTTTTTGTTTTTTTTTTGCATAGAGTTGAAATGGTTCAAGGACCAATAGTGGAATTCTATTCACCTATCGAGGTGGTGGCAGAAACGTCAGCTGGATATCTCAAACACTGGATGAATAAAACCCAAACTACCTACATGGCCGCATATCAATAGGGGTGAATAGGGATGGGTTTTTTTTTTTGGTTGTACTGACCCTTTAAATGGTACAAAATGATAAAATACTTTAAGACTATATGCATTCATTAGGAGAACTAGTATATTACTGTATTGTTGTGCAGCAATGCTCTGGGAAGGACAACGCCAAAGGTCTCATTGTGATTCTCTGCAGAGACTTAGCCCTTTCTCGCCCTAGATGACTTGCCTCCCTACGTACTTGGCAGGCAGAGAGGTGTTTGGGGCGGTTGGTCGGGGGGTGTGTGGGGGGGTGCACCGCAAGGGGGCTGGGATGTGACTGAAATCACAAGAGAGTATGAGGCTAGTATATCATTGCAATCACGTTCCTTTTCACTGTCAGACTAAGGGGTTTAGACCCAGGTCTTTTTTCATCTGACAGTGAAGTGTATTTGTAAGTCAAACACCAAGACATCTGAGTGTCATGTTTTTGTAAATACAATTAAGAGCTAAACACTTGCAGGGATCAGATCACAGCTTTCCCATTATATGAATAACATCTTGATATCTGAGGAGATTAAGAGAGAAAGAGAGCACAGCATATAAAAATGCGGCACCATAGACCCATTCTTTTCTTCACACAATGGCAGGGGCAAGGCTTACAAAACGAAATTCAAGTGATGCAAGAGGGTAACATGCCTTAATCCAGAGTCCATATTAAATGTCATAATGCTGAAATGAGAACAAGAAAGGGAGCTGGAAAAAAATGACAGGGACCAGTGACTATATCTGTTTAGACGACATGCACACACTCTTTCACCTTGGTGAAGGAATGAGAGGGAGGCTAGACCTGGCCTGAGGCCAGTTTGTTAGCTTTGCTTCCTTTTAGCTTACGAATGTCCTGGTACATTTGTCATGGTGGTAAATACACTGGATTTGCACGCGCTTATTTATTGCCATTTAATCTGCCTAAACAATCGAACAAACAGCCACACTGACTGGGCCCTGAGCTGAAATGAATTAATGCACTGAAACCTCGGCTATGTTGAGGCATTTCCCTCGGCCTCTCTTGTCCCCGTGTGAAGCGGCCGGGCAGAGCAAGTTGTTTCCCGTGAGTGGGCATAAAACTGGAAATAAAACATTGTGGTTTCTAATTTTATCATCACTTTACACACCAGCATGAGATGACCGCAGAGGGGAGAACCTCGGAGCCTAATTGGAGGTTGTGGCTGAAGAGAGGTTAGAGACTGGGGGGAATACTGGCAGCCTTCCCCCTCAGCAGTCCTCTTTCAAAGCCCACTTAAAATATCTTAAACAGAGATGTGAATTGTTAATTCAGCCTGCCAGGCCTTTTTTTTTTCTATTCTTTCTTTCCCCAATTTTTAGAGGGTCCAAATCAGCCTAGGATGTTAAACCATTTGAGTCCTCTTTGCCTACAAAAGGGAATGAATAAGCGCTTTATTTAGTGTCCTTGGATTGGCCCAACAGCAAACATCATTTCCAATGAATCAAGGTACATACTCCATTTACAGGAACCCCTATAAGCCCCATGTTAGTTTGCATCCAACAGAGTCCCTCCTGATAATACCATCCAAACTAAAGCATTTCCTGCCATGGCTAAATGGCAATTTGATCACGCTGCCGTGAAAATGGTAGGAAATTCAATGGCATTAAGATATTGTAACCAAAAAACAGGAAGATTGTCCAATTAGAAAAAAATTCACCTCCTTATGATTATTTAAACGTAAGTTCAGTATGGTATAACATTAAACATGAAAAACTGCTCCCTCTGCATTAAGACAACCTGATGCTATACATGCTTTGAGTATTCATTAGAGCAAAAATACATCCAATTGGAGAGGAAAATGAGACAACTAGTTTTCGCAGGCTTGGTTGAAACCCTCAAGAGTTTTGAATTTCACACCATTACACAGTAAGGGCAACTTTGGAAGGTCTGCATGGAACAGGGGTATTATTTCTGGAGAGAAATTACACCATGGATGAATATCTTTATTAAAAAAACAAACAAAACAAAACAAAACACCATCTTTTTAAAAGAGCTTCCTGACATCTTCCACAAAAACAAAACTGCCCATCTCTGTTACTCTGATGTAGTTATAATATGTTGGACATGGCGTTTCTTTTGAATGCCGAGCAAGTCCTTGAGGTGACTGTAAGTCCAATGTTGCCTAAAGGCCAGCAATCTGTGGAAATGTCCTGAGTATTTGTTCAATAGACAGCAAATATGTTTCTATTCAACTATTTAATTCCCTGTACTCAAATAAACATAAAATTTAAGGGTTTTTTCAATGCATTTCAAGCTTTTACTTGAAGGAGGGGAAATTCAAGGACACTAAATTTGCATATTTGTGGACAGAATTAGACCTCATTGGACATAATTCTATGTTCTTCCACATTATATTGTTATCGCATGAAAGATCTTGCTGTTTTACTATCCATTAGGAGAGATCCATTAAGGGTGTTCCTCTGGTTGTTAAGTGCTGAAACATAACTCTATGAGTGAGTTCCATAAAGATGATATTAATTGATATATCTTAATTGCCATAATTCACTGTAGATACTCCGAGGGGAGAACAGAGGGCTACACATGATGGTGTAAGAGAAGCTAAACTGATATCTCCATGGTGTTCCCATTAAAAGATTCACTGAACAAATGTTTAAATCCTGAGATGACACCAACACCACACTATAAATCAGTTACATCCTGGTATGTGGATGCCCAGGCTCCCATTAGCTGACATGGTTTGACTTAGAGCATACTGCCACTCGTATGGAGCACACACACTGTATTTTCTCATGCAGAGTCACTGGAGCTCTACTCTGTGTAAACAGTGCACAGTGAAACCATGACTTGTACCTAAGCCCTGTGCATGGCAAAAAGCATTAAGCAGTGAATGAGCAAATGCATAAATGTACACAGAGCCCTGCTCTTATAGAAACATCCCTTCTTATTGTCTAATAAAAGGAACAAAGTACATTCAGCCCATCCTTTCATCTGCAAGAAGGATTTTAAATGTGGTTTTCTTTTATGCAATCAAAAAACTAAGCAAAACAATCTCAGGGGACCAAAAGGAACTCTGTGGGATGGAACAGAACAGGATGGTGAGTAAATGGTGTTGTGGCACTAATTCAGCAGCAATGTGATGGATGCCTCTAGACACCATCACCAGCTGGGACTCAGCACTGACCCCCCACGATCCGTCTCCCTTAATAAAGCCATCCCTGCTCTACAAATCAACTCCAGATCCATGCAGCACATTCCAGCACCTTCTAATTGAGTTCATGTGTATAGTTCTGCCTAAAAAAGACTATCTGTTGCAGACAAGCAGCTAGATTTTAAAGTAAACCAAACAATTTGGCTTTGGAATTTAAGTGTGCTGGATTTTCTTTGCTGCAAGACTGCCAGCAAATGCATATACAATGTAGAAGAGAGGACTGACTTCAAGCCACAAATCATTTGCCTGTAATATGTATTGCACACCATGATGATGACATCATCCAAATGCATACAGAACACAGACTCGGCCAGGATGTTCACAAAACAAACTGATATGAAATTTAATTCTGTTTCACAAGCATGCCTCCAACACTGAGCATATCTTAGTATTCAACCAACCCAATCCCCTTGTGGATAATTTCTAGGCTGAGCAGTAGAGCATGGATTCTATTAAATGCTGTTGAAAAGATAACCTTACGAATGGGAATGTGAAATGACTTGAATGAATGAATAAATAAATGGGACTCTGGGTCTTGATGGTCTCGCTGGGTACAATGGCTAAGGCAAGAGAGAGAAGGACTTAAAACAGGCCTGTTTCTAATCACCCATTGCTGTTCTCCTTCCTGGTCCTCCACTGTGGAACTAAGGTCTTTCCGAGTGTTTCATGGAGTGAGAAGAAAAGCAAACAGATTACAGCATGTAATTTACCCCTGAGGTCAAGTTTGAAGTGATTTCTCTGAAATCCTGCTAAACTGTGCACAAAGAAAGAGTCCATGCATTACAAGTAAAATTTTTACCATACAAGGATCACAGGAAAGACAATGGGGGCAGAGGGAAGTTGTTATGCCTTAATTTTTGTGCTGTATTAATTATTCAGATTGAAAGACTTTTTAACCCGAGCCCTTTTATCCCCTTATATGGAAAATATGGTAAATAATGGTATGAGAGGCTAGAAAAGTGCAGGAAACACCCATATGCAAGAATGGAGAAAAGTGTCTATTCAATGTAAAGCCATCCCTGGTCACTGTTGAAGCCACTGAATCAGCCTCTTCAATGTCGACACTGCTGCAGTGTCCCATCCAGTGGAAACAACCACTTAGCTTTGTGTCAAGCCACAGCCAAGCACTGGAGCACTTAAACCAGCTCACAGCACACATACGATGTCCATAGGCTGTTCAAGCTCTAATCCACAACAGCTGTTTTCAAAGAGCCTGAATATGCACAAACAGCTGAAGACTGAGTTTGAGTTAGGACTTACTCTAGTGCCTGAAGGCCTTGTTTTTGTGTCATTGCACAACAAAAGGGTGCAGCTTTGACCTTAGAGGTAACCTTATGAGACTCTGCAGGATGGCACAGGCCAGAGCAGTAAAATGCAGCTCAGTTTCAAAAAAAAAAAAGAAAAAAGAATGAAATCAAAAAAATAAATATGCACTGCCCGAGTTTGATTGTTAGACATAAAGATAAATGTAAATCGGCTCATGGTACTGCCAAAGGAGAGTTCTTCGACATAAACCCACACCTTGTAGTCTATGCATAACACAGTCCTTTGCACCCATAGAGGAAAGCCAACCCAGATTCAGCTGTTACAAAAACAGAATATGGGAACCACAAAATGAAGGCTGGACCACATAAACTGAGGCATTCACTGCAACCAAGAGGACTGTAAATTGTGACTTGCCTCTGTCCTTCAGTTGCCGCTTTACTTTACTTGAAGGATGAAGTATTTCTGTGATTTAATGTGAGTAGATCTCTATGAATTCCTCATTATAGGGACTCTGAGGGAAACAGAAGGGAGTCATGTTCTTGGCTCAATAATTGCTAGGAATGACTCATAAACAATGCACAAATGAGCAGTCGTCCACTTCACATCTTAACAGATGAAATCTTTGTTCAGTGGTGAGAAATCCTAAAACATGACTATGTGATACAAAAAGGTCTTAACGTTCTTTAAATGGTCTGAAAATGAGGATAGTGACTATCATGTCGGCATGGATGAACTCTCCTGAGGCTCAGTTTTGTGTAGTAAATTAGAGTGTACAAAAAATGCCCTAACCATTCAGTTTACTCTTACATGTAGCAGAGGACCTTGGGCAAGGACAGTTATAGTCAAAGACTACACACACCCTACAATCTTGATAGTATTGTCAAGGACCATGGAGTACATCCAACTAGTTACTGGTCACATGCAGTTGTGTTTTAAGCTGATAACAGAATTGGAAAAGGTAACAGAAAGTCAAGGCCTTCAAACTGAATTCTGTGTGATTTTTATGTTTAAAATATAAAAACATGAATCTTGAGAGAGTTCACTTCAAACAAGTGAAAAAAGTTCTCATTAGGTTGCACTGCAGTGTTTTGACACTTGCCTTTCTGTAACAGCACCCATGAGGACAACATGCTTTTTAGCAACACTACTTACTGAGATGACAAACGCTTTAGTGAGAAAATATTTTAAGGGTACTTCGTATTAATTTTTTGAAAACTCCATAACTTGTGACTGATATAACCGATATGTATAAGAGTGCAAAGGAAATTTGCAGATATATTTAAAAACAAGTATGCTCATATGTGATAAAATCTGCGATTATTTTGAGTAGCATGACATTATACATGCCATTTGATTATCAACATGTATCATGTTTTAATCCTTTACCAGGAGCTTCTGTTGATTATATTTTAAGCTATTAATGACAAAAATGTAATCTAATATTTTTCATGTAAAGTGCTTTTAATGAATGAAAGAGTCATTGTATGCATGGGTTTTAAGTAGTGGTGTTCCATCAACCTTTTATGGGATGATTTCAGTTTATACCATGACGGTACATTTGCAGTACATTTTGTAAGCGGCAAGGTACTTAAGGACATGTTACATATAGTATTTTGTATAGGCAGATGTCAGTTATATCATCTGCTTATATAAGAGAATGGTTAGGTAAAGTGGATTACTTACATTATTAGCAGTATACAGTTACTTCCTGAGTATGTATGTGTAAGTGTAAATAATAAACACACACACACACACACACACACACACACACACACACAATAAATTTATATCATCTTATGGTAGCATCATATCATCCCCACGTACTAGCAGTGATATATCTGACAAGCAGAACACAAAAGTGCCATAAAAAATAAATTATTTGTGTCCATACCTTTGCCACAGCACAGAAAGAATAAATGTTTGTTATATCTATGACTGCAGTCCAGTGACTAAGAGAAATGACTCTGAAGAAACTAAACAGCTTTGACACTTTGCAGCAGTCCATGAAATTGGAATCTGATCTCCATATATCAGATCCTCCACTCTAACCAGGTGTGAAAGCAGCCAAGGGTCCCTACGATCAAATCGATTCCCCAGTTAAGTGCAAAGCCAGGAACATTGGTACACATCTGAGGCATACATGAGCGTGAGTTGGTAAAGCCAGTATTCTCACAGCTGTGCCAAAAGTTGGGTAAACATCGCAACCCTTTGTAAAAATTTGAACAACTCTGCGTACTCTCTTTATGAAGTACATAGAAAAACAGATCTAATTCTCATGGCCATAACTAAAATGTCTTTTGTTCATGTGTGGCATTTTTCAAAAAAAAAAAAAAAAAAAAAAACACATTTTAAGAGACGTCCTTATTTCAATGAATTGGCAGAAAAGCAGAAATCCATAAAAATATTCTGATTTAAAACATCTACAAAAACCCAATGACTCTTGAAGAGCTATATCATCCCACACCCACACTCCCTGTTTTGTTAAAGAGGCCTTTGTGTTCCTTTTTGGGTCTTAGGGGCTAAACAGGGTAAACAGTGATGTAGCTAGCAGAAAACACCAATTACAGAACACCCCTGCTATTCACAATCAACAAATACTCTTT
The DNA here is from genome assembly GCA_016859345.1 of Istiophorus platypterus. NCBI lineage: Eukaryota > Metazoa > Chordata > Actinopteri > Istiophoriformes > Istiophoridae > Istiophorus > Istiophorus platypterus. Next base: position 6,565,366 of record CM029111.1, read on the forward strand.
CATCTGCAGTCTCACGCCTTCAATATGTTACGAAACAACACTGTCGACATTTATGTTAGTGTGCTTTTACCTTCTAGTCACAGTTGATTGCAATGCAGTGCAGGAAGTGGAGGGATAAAAAGGGGATCTTTTCTGCAGATACGGTCAAGAATCCCACTGTCTGCTATTATCATTTCACAAATATTTTCACTAGGTTGAGACCATAAATGCAAAACATCTGCACACAAGCTTTACATCAAATTTCAAGAAGCCAAGCCAAAGAATGTATCCAAACTGGAAACTTGCCTATATTTCACTCCACATATTTTATGCTTTTTATCCTACATTTCTTATGAAAAGGCTATGAATGGCAGAAAATTATAATGGGGATTATCTGTGTTACCTGATAAGATTGCAGTCAACACATAGCCTTAGGTGTACAGAGTTACAATAACCATTTCTCAGTGACCGCCACTTGGACGAGCTGCAGAGAGCAGTCCAAGTTCTATTATCTGTTGAATTTGTATGAAGGATGCTGAATTTTTCCAGCAGATGTTTCTAGTGACAGATCTGAGGAAAAAGTATAGCTAGGTCCTAATAAAAAGGTCAGGCAAACAGAGTGTAGGCTCCTCAGGAATTCAACCTCCTTAGCCTCTGACCCACATTTACACTTTCACCAGCAAGATTCTTCTGCTGCTAAAGGCTGTGGAGATCCTGTATGCAAGCCCAGTAGTTAAGTTATCCAGCATAGATATCTTGATGATATAATTCCATATAGGAAGTAAATAGGAAGGGTTTCATATCACAGATTATTATTTTGCTGCAAAAAATGCAGAATGTAATTCAAAACTACAGACAAATCATTACTGAAAAAATATTCTCTCAGAAAAGTCCTAAAATGACATAGCTGAGATAATATGGCATTATATTTACTCTAGTGTCAAAGAGGGCTGAAACGATCTGCTGAATAATCAGTGATGAAAATAATTGTTAGTCCCATCCCAAATGTCAACATTCATCAGTTCAAGCTGTATTCACGTTTCATAACATCCTCTCATTCAACCATTTATTTGCGCAGTACTAGACTGGGTTTTTTGGACTCTAACGGATGACACCTTTAGGTGCCACAATAATAACCTTTAATGAGCACCGAGATCAATAACAAACAAACAGAGGTCTGTCCAATGTTCGACTGTTAGCTATTGCCTTCTGACCCTCCTGTCACTAATCCTTCCCCATTCATAAATTCACACTGTGGCCCAGTGGTGATCCAAACAAATCCAGTCCAAGTGGCTGCCTTAGGGTTTGTATCCATTCACATTCTATGCTTTCAGATCAACACTGCTCCAAAGGGAGCCTGGTATATCAACTGTTAATAATGACATAACACACATATCATTTCCATCCCCGACACCCTGTGATGTAACTATGTGTCAGTTTAAGAGAGTATCCAAGTTTATTTGGCTTCACCCGCCCTCAACCCCGGCTCTTCAGCTGGCCCCTCCGCCTCCCCTTGCATTCACATCTAAGTTGGATTAATGGTCTCCCTGTTTCCAGATGTTACATACTGATGGAGGAGGAGGGGAGGAGCTTGCAGACTCATGTAACCTCAGCCATAGCTTTCTGTCTGAACAGGCTCCATCAGAACCTAATGAATCTTATACAATATCTTCCAAAGCAGGACCAAATTTTGTGAGGATATAAAGAGTAGTAGCTGCCTGTAATGGCACGATTAAGGGTGTAATGTCTTACTACAAAGTAAACATAGACTGAAAGAGTGAAATAAACCATTAGACTGATATTACAAAAATATATCTATGTACAAGGCTGTCAGGTGAGACCTGGAATGAACAGAGGATATCAAAACCAATGCATGATTTCTTTTAACAATGTTTTACAGCCACAAAATATCACGGATGACTTACAACAGCGTCGAGAATACGATGTGACGTTTTGTACCTGTTTCCCCTGCAAGTGCTCAAGAAAGCAAAAAGAAAGCTATTAGCTCAACAGGTCTGGAATGCATTGTCATAGAGGCAATGGTGCATTTAATATCTCATTATTACGATCGGGGATTCGGCAGCGTTAAGGGGCTACGGGGACGTAAGAGGATAACCGCACGACTATTCATTTCACTATCAGACGGCACCAGGCTGTCACAAATAAACCGTGATTCCCAGGCGGCTGCTGACGCTACACGCCGGGACGCGCCGCGCCATTAAGATATAACCTTAACAAGCAAACACAAAACCCTTGTTTTTTTTTTATAATGCGCCGAGTCGCAGGAAACAAACAGGTAAAGCGATCGGACCGATGGCTGCCACAGGTTTGATATCAAACTACCCACTGCTCTGATTTTTTCTGTGAATTAAAAAAAAAAAAAACCAAAACAGCGGCACGTTGTTCTGGTTTGAATGGTAGCTCTCAGCTGTCGCCACACAGACAATATACACCAGAAAATGTATTCTTTTTTTTTTTTTTCTGGAAAAATGGAGGAGGAGGGGGGGGGGGTTATAGCCATTTTGTCGCAGTCAAGTCAGAAATGATGTCGTTCCGTGGAAATGGGTCGTTCGAGCAAGTGTTGCGATCGCCTTTTACCTGCCGAACAGTCCGACTGTGAATAACATCGGTGTCTGCCATCCTAGCGAGGCAGGCAGGCCCCTTATGTCTGCTCAGACAGGAGCCCTGCTAAAAAAGAAATAATAAAACCCCAGACTGATTTCAGGCTTGTGTGTGCAGTACTTTCTCTGATTAAAGGCTTTTTTTTTTTTTACCCCCCCTAATTATCGATCTCTGCCTCCGAGGAGCCTGCTGTGGCACTGGAGTGTTTTTTTATCAAGGCAACCGATTTTCCAGTGTTGGCTACAACTCCGGTGAACACAGGCCTGTGCAGAGATGCTTTGCAGGAAGAAAGAAAGGAAAAAAAAAAAAGTGGTCATGCTTTCTCAAGTATCACAATGCAAGATAACACAACAGGGTTTCTTACCTACGGTTGCACCGTTAGGAGATAGGATCTCCAAGTAGAGCATAAATCCCAAGTAGAACAACCTCATCGCCATCTCCTGAGCAATGCCCGACGGCACTGCTGTTTGAACGGAATAGTGGAAAAGTTGGCTGGATTTCTGAAACCAAACAACCCGATCAACCACCTCATCCGAACCCCCCCCCTCCCCTCCCCTCCCGCCCCCGAGCGGTCCGGGTGCGATTGTCCGTTCAGTTGCACCCTCAGCCCCGCACGGTGGCCGCCTCGGACGGGGCTTCTGCAAAAAAAAAAATAAAAGGAGGCTCGGTACAGCCCGGCGAGGCTACAGGCAATGCAGCAGCACTGTCATGTATATTTCTAATTGATTATCGGCATTCAATCATGATGCCCGGTGTAACGTGTCTGCGTCTCTCGGTGCTTTTGCTGGGGAGCCCGTTTCACCACACCGCGCCACTAGAAGAGCCGTCCACTCGCACAGAAGCCCTGCAGCCAGCGGGCTCCTTCTCTAGCTCATCCCGTGGCAAACTAAAAAAGAAAAAGCAAAAAAGTAAAAGCGTTTCTTTCCGCCGGGAGCGCCGATGTCTCCCTGCGCCCGTGGCTGCATGAGTGGATGTTGAACGTCTCAAGCTCCAGCACTGTGGACGAGCCCGTGACGTAACGCTCGACCCCTCAAAAAATGGGATAACAGAGCGGAGAGCGCTGTGTGCGCATGCTCCAACACACCTCCTTTTCTCCTATTTCATGCTCTTTTTCATCAACCACGGAGGTGGGAGAGAGAGGGGGGAGAGAGGGAGAGAGAGGGCGAGAGAGAGAGAGAGGCGGCGCTGCAACTGGCGCTCGGAATTCAGCCATGTTGGCTCAACATCGAGCCCCACTTTACATGGCAGCTTCATTATTTCCCCAGGAAACACAGAAACCAACCAGCGCTCTGGGGCTCAGATGATCAGCCGAGTCTTTGATCAGTGGAATGGAAGGAAATTCATTTGTAACAGTTTTGACAATTCATAGATCATTATCAGGCTCGAATACCTAAATTAACTGGTGCACGCTTCTCAAATGTGAACATTTTACCAGTTTCTCGGTTTCCTGTGACCAAAATATTTTACATAGCATGTTTTGTTTTGGTTTTTTTTTTACCGTTGGTGAAGAAAAAAATCAGTTAGAATATTTGAATTTGTGCTTCAGGGATTAATGAGGGCGTTTTCACTATATTCTGACAGTTTATATGCTAGAAAAATCAGTGCATTATTGTTGAAAATAATTGTCAGATGTGCTGATGATGAAAATATCTGTTGTTTCCAGCTTTATTCTTCTTCCATGATGGAATAATATAACATCACACAAGGTGCTGAGTGTTAGTTATTTGACACCAAAAAATGGAAGTAATTTGGGAAAACACAGCTTTAAAACATGATCACAAATGAGCACAATATAAACTGAAAAGATTTAGGTCATCAAACCAGGATCCTCAGTACAAGACAGGGACTAAAACAGCAGGACCCATCATGGTTGATACCGCACTTCAGTTGTTCAAGTATCTAAAAAATAGGAAATAATTCACATTATACAATATGGTAATGATGTAGCGTAAACCCAGGGTTTTTGGGTCCCTTGAGGTCTGGGGTCCCTGTGGAGTTGCTCGCTTAGCCTAGCCACAGTTGCTGAACATAAGGCCTGTTTTTAATGATTTTTCATTACATTTACAGGTTTTTTAGACTTCATATAGGTCTGTGGCTTGTTCGTGGGTAAAATCTAGGACATTGCTAATTGCCAATTTCTTACATGAGAGGAATTAATCATTAAGACATATGCAACTCATTTCAAGCTTGCTGACCTATAACTATATGTCTAAAGTAGTCCAAGTTTATTTTCTTTTTATCATCACTCATGTTGTTGGGGAATCCAGTATATTCACTTTCAAATTGGGATATTTGCCTAAAATTAATTTTTGCCTGTAAAATCTAAACCTAATTGTTTAATATCACTGATTTAGTTTCTTGTTACGATCACACACTAAGAGTTGCACCTAGTTTATAAGTCAAAATGGATAAGAATACGGTGAGACAGTTCAGTGAGAGGTGTTTATGTAGCCTACATTGAGGAGACCATTCAACCTCTGGATTCTTCACTAAATCACGCCCCCTGGTGGTAAATGGAAGTCAAAAATCTGTATGATTGTTATGAAATTGATATGGACACAGGTTTTTGGATATCGTAGCATGTACAATGGTTCAATTGTCTCCCCACCTTCAAGGGAACATACGTAATTACAAAAGTAATATGTAATTATATTATATAGTAACTATTAGGATAAAGACACCATCTGCAGTATACCCCCAAGCCAATTAGACAGATAATGGTCAGCTGTTAGGCTAAGATATTTTGAATAATGTGTAAAGAGATGTAGAGAGATTTTTTGGGGTTTGTAAAGGTTCACCTTATCCAAGTATACTGTATAATTTTGAGTTTTAAAAAAGTCATCCATATGCATAACCAGACCTGGAAATGAACAATTAAGTGACATCAAATATGGACAAGTTGGGAAAGCAAATCAGCCTTTACAGGAATACAAAGGTGCCCTCTAAAGTGTTTGCAGATTTAGTCATCTTCTGTGACAATTAAAGATTTGTTATAGTTTAATTTTTGAAATATCTTCTACAAGGCAGGTGCAAGCTTAATAAAGTAAGTAGTTATAGTTTTAAACAAACCAAGTGTAATCTCGGTGAAGTTGTTCTGTAGAGTTGTGAATATCTGACTGATAATGCTCAGTAACCATCTAAACCTGCAGGGGGCACTGAATCCCTACATTACAGAGAGTCATGTAGACTCTGACTAATTTTACTAACGTAACAGAAAGAACCCAACAATTTGATGCAATACTTGGTAAAAATTTACATGGCACATCCTCTGAGAAAGCTCTGATCAAAGAGTCATTTGATTAAACCCGGAACATGAGAGGATCTTTGCCCCATAAAACAGCAGTTTTGTAACTGAAATTCTCTTAATTACTCTCTCTGCAAATCTGTGGTGTTATGCAGTGTGTGTCTTCTTTTCCCAATGGAATTTCATGTTGGATATGATAAACAAAAGGTGTGTTTTTTGTACAACATATAGTGACAGTAACCTTACTGCCACTGGTGTTAAGAATAAAACTGGTGCCTTTTACAGGTTTCAGCTTACCCTGAGCCTGAATCACAAGGGAAAATGTGAAGTATGCAGGGAATCTGTGAAAAACATGCCTCAAGTGTCTGGATATCTGTTGTTTCCAATCATATTTTCACTGTGGGGATAAAAACAAAATACAAAAGAAAAACTTACAGGAAAAATAGTTAGAATAGCAGCATTTTACACGGGTTTTTTTGTAGCTTAGCTATCATACCATGGATTTCAATAATGCTCCTTTTTAAATTCACTGGAAAAACATGATGTAAAAAAAAGTTACCTTTTATTTACTGCTGTCTCTCTTATTTGTCAATATAGCAAATCAACATGATTGTCCGTGTCATCTCAACCTGAGAATGCCCCCTTTATGGGAGTAGGGCATTGTCATCCATGAGAGACAGACGCCAGCATGCTGTGTGGGAGACAGCTTGAAAGAGTGCCAGCGTAAACACTCCCAGACCACATGTTCTCCCAGGGCAGAGGAGCTGGCCACTCTCCAGGCACATCTGCACACAATCTCTCAACTTTTAGTAAGCCTGCCAAGGAGATAGAGCGGGGCAAAGGAAGAGGAAAGTGGGAGGGAAGCGTTCCCAGACAGGGAGAACCTGCTTCTCCTTTGACAGAAGTGTCAGTGATGAAAGTGATGGCATCTAAGAGAAACAACAAAAAAGCAGAACACAGAGGCAGGCTCAAAAGAATCTAATACCTGTCTGCAAAGTTAATAACATTTCTGTGTCTGGAGGCTGACCACCATCTTTGCAGCTGTACATCTGTGTCACACCGATAGATTCACCCACCAAGGTTTGCTTGGCAAAAATCCCTATCCAACCTGTGCATATCCTTAAGAGAAGATTGATTACTGCGCAAATCAAGCTGCTGACTCTCACACAGCCACAAACTATAGCAGGGTGTAGTTGCACTGCATGCATGTGGTGCACCATGTCTGTAATGTTTCAGAAAATCTTACTCTGGTGCACTCACTCAAAAAAATAACCATAAACCACCTCATAATATGTTTAAATGTAAATATAAATGTACTCTTATCTGTGTCTGACATCTCCCCTAACAGCTTCTCTTGAGTGCTGCTAGTAAAGTGTGGCTTTGTGCATGTTTCCAGAAAGATGTAATTACTGAGCATGCTATGCTGACAACACCTGAGGAATGCAGAGCATGCCCCCCCCCACCCCCATCGCTCCTCCACCCCCTCACTCCTCCCCCATCTGCAACCCTCCCCCATATAACTCAATAGCAAGAGCCCCAGTCCAACACAAATTTTACCATGACATTTTCAACAGAGTCTTAGATTTGTAGATAGGCAGGTGTTATTTTATGTAATATTTTGGCTGTTCTGCAAGAAAACATACTTCAGCTCTAGATTATTCTAGATTAGACTGCTCGAAAAATACAATTCTATTGTAGTGCACAGTTAAAAGTGGAGGAAACCCTATCCAAAAACCCACAGCTCCCAAAAGGCCCCACTATTCCCATTACTGGTGGATTCACAGTATGTGTTGGCTGGCTTGGGCCCTCTGCTGACTGAGTCACTCCCCAAACTGTCCTTGAATTCTCTGAAACTCACAGCCCATCTGGCTGAACACTTGTACACACATATCAAAACACTGCATAGATCGAAACAGGGGGAGTGAGCAACACTGGGTGACCTAATTGTGGCATGAAAACTGCCCAGTTGAAAAAAAGCGTCAATATCTAGCTGGAGAGAATGATGGCAACACAGAATAATTCTACTTTTATGCAAATGCAATCAATCCAGCAAGTTTTGACATTGCGCGCATATCTGTGTGAGAGACAGAGATGGAGATTATGAATTCAGTTGAGCCTCTCCCATCTGTCTGACTAGACTGTCATGATGAAATCAGGATGAAATCCCTTGTGCATGTAGAACAACGCAAGTATATAGGTCTGCCCTCTGTCTTTCCATGATTCTGAATTTTACAGCTGTAGAAGTCTTACGTAAATGCAATGGATAGAGAAAAAAAGACACTGTATGGCTGATTGAACAATAGCATATGTTTTCTACACACTTGAGGGCTAATCAGTCAGGGTACGCAAGACAAGGCAGAAGGGTCAGGGGATTTAGTTGCCAAGTAACTTCTGTTTTATTCACATGATGGGAGTCATCTAAAAGCATGACAACTGATGAATAGACAGAGGGATGTGAGGTAATATAGACTCTTATCTTATTAATTAAGAGTACTTTTTAAATTTGGGTCTGGAAAAATGGAAATTGGTATTATAACTCCTGTTATTTTGCACTGAAATAAAACACAGTAATAAATATCAGATATACTTTCAGGGAAGTATTACTTTGGGGTTTTCACTGACAGTATAATATTCTCATGCAGTATAACTTACATTACTCTGATTACAACTATGTCTGATTTACACTATTAGCTTATTACAAAAGTAGTGCAGAGTTATAAGTTTAATTATCAATTCCTGTTGTCATGGACGTTATTGCAACAAAGAGGGAATATCTCGATTTTCTGATTGCAATGACAGATATCAGCCCAGCTTTAATTTACTGGTGGAGTCATCTGTGCTCATATACATAAAGTGGGTAGAACATTCAAAGCTCTTTGCCTTTTTTTGTCCATGGTTTAAATTTTTCAGTGGTATTTGTTTTTAATTTATTTTTTTTATTTAAAAGTAGTTTCCCTGTTAGTCAATAGATAACGGTTATCCAGCCTTACAAAACTGCTAAGTATAGATGATTGTCATTTGTTTAGTGACTGAATACTGTTTCAAAGCTTTTCCACCCTTAGGTGATAAATCTTTTCTATTTGAAAACATTGAAAATATAAAGGAGAATAAACAGTATGCAAACCAGATAACTAGATTAAAAAAAATCTCACTTTGTTTTTTCTGTAAAAGTTATTATTAGTAGAAATTCCAGATCATGGTGAGTCATATCCACTTCCTACTCAAGAAATAGTAGTAGTGGTTCACTCCTTTTCAGTTCTGTTGCTTTATTGTACTTCGACCTGAGCTCATTTAGCCCGACTCTAAAAACAGCTGCTAAAAAGATTGAGTGAAAGGGTAAAATGTGGGATTGAAGGAATGACATCCTTGCTTTTTGCAAAGTCTTAAAAATCACCCACCTATGGCTCTGGTACAAACACCGGAATCGACTTTTAAAACCTAGATCAGACAATCCTAAACTGTATAAACAGTTGTGCACTTCTTTATCAAATCCAAGATCCTGCAGGGTTATTTGGATTAACACTTATACTGTGGGGATTATATATTAAAAAAGGTAAATTAAAAAAAATATATATTTTTAATTTAAATAATTTTAGTAAAATACAATTTATTATATCTGTCTGTTTATCTCTCTCTCTCTCTCTCTCTCTCTATCTATCTATATATATATATATATACATATGCTTTGATCGCCTATGATGTTATTCAGCAGTTGAAGATATTTCCTGAGATAAAGTCAGATATCAGACATGAGCACAGAGCCAGTGTGCTGCGTGTGTGTGTGTGTGTGTGAGAGAGAGAAAGAGTGTTGTTTGTGTGTGCTGTGTGTGTTGTGAGTTGTGTGTATCTGTGTGTGTGTGAGAGAGAGAGAGAGAGTGAGTGTGTGTGTTTTGTGTGTGTTTGTGTGTGTGCGAGAGAGAGAGAAAGTGTGTGTGTTGTGTGTGGGTGTGTATGTGAGAAAGCGAGAGAGAGAGAGGGAGAGGGAGTGTGTGTTGTGTGTGTGTGTGTGTGTGTGAGAGAGAGAGAGAGAGAGAGAGTGTGTGTGTTTTGTGTGTGTTTGTGTGTGTGTGAGAGAGAGAGAAAGTGTGTGTGTTGTGTGTGGGTGTGTATGTGAGAAAGCGAGAGAGAGAGGGAGAGAGAGAGAGGGAGAGGGAGTGTGTGTTGTGTGTGTGTGTGTGTGTGTGTGTGTGAGAGAGAGAGAGAGAGAGAGTGTGTGTTTTGTGTGTGTTTGTGTGTGTGCGAGAGAGAGAGATAGTGTGTGTGTTGTGTGTGGGTGTGTATGTGAGAAAGCGAGAGAGAGAGAGAGAGAGGGAGTGTGTGTTGTGTGTGTGTGTGTTGTGTGCGTGCGTGTGTGTGTGTGTGTGTGTGTGAGAGAGAGAGAGAGAGAGAGTGTGTGTGTGTTTTGTGTGTGAGAGAGAGAGAAAGTGTGTGTGTTGTGTGTGGTTGTGTATGTGAGAAAGCGAGAGAGAGAGAGAGAGAGAGAGAGAGAGGAGTGTGTGTTGTGTGTGTGTGTGTGTGCGTGTGTGTGTGTGTGTGCGTGTGTGTCTGTGTGTGTTGAGCACATCAGATCAGAGTGCCGGGAAGTGCGACTCCAACCACCACCGCTGTTCCTGGCTGAATTTCCCTGACTGACGTCAGCTGACTGCCTCCGCTCTCCGCTCTCAGGCTCCTACCGGACACGGCGCCGTGTAAAAATGCTGCTCTCCGTGCCGCCGAGGACAGGAATCAACCCGTACAACGGCTACACCGGCAAAAACAACAAGAAGGTAAATAACAGCACCGCGGCCCCGCTTCTGTCCTCTCTGCCGCCGACATACGGAGTCATTTCGATGCGGTCTTTGCCCGAGCTCTGCCTCCTTAGTTAAAAAGCTGCTCGGTCTGCTTAAGCTGCAGTGTCCTTGAAAGTGGATCACAGGCGACGTTGAAAGTCTCTTACTCGCTGTTCGCGACCATCGCTGTTCGGCCCGGTTTGCGCTGCGTTGTTCTTACACTGTTACCAACTATAACATTGTTGCCTGTAGGTTACCGCTACAGTTTGCTTTCGTTTGTTCCGACACGGTCGCTGTTCTCTTCCTACACCGAGCCTGCAAAGAGAGTGAGCACGGCTACAGAATCGGCTGTAGATGTACGTAAGGCTCCGAAAAAAGCGATTAAATGATATTCATGTTCTACTTTTATATGAATTTTACAGGGGTCGAAACATCCGCCTCTTCGCTTAAGTAATGTTTTCATTGAATTAACCACAAGTTAGCAAAGTTTTTTTCTTCTTTTTACGCGTACAGATATGCCCCACCCCTTCAGTCCTACTAATGATGACTGAGAGGGTTTGCATGCCACTGTGAAATAGAGGAAAGTTACAGAGCCCATGTAATACGTCTAATATGGATCTAATGCAGATGGGGGGTAAATGAAAGGAAAACAAAGTGTGTTGGTGATGTGATGTTCCACCGTGAGCCTGCAGAAGGTTTTCAAAGCTCTTTGCCATAAATTCTTCAAGCGTATTGAGTTCTCCTGGAGGGATGAACAACCTTCTTCCTCCAAAGGATGTTCCCTCATTTAACGTGTTGCTGATGGTGGTGGGGAACGCTGTCTAACACATAACCGCTAAGTCTCCCATAGGTGTTTAACTACCTAGAGGACCCATAGCAAATCGCAAGGACATCTAGAAGCTTGTCACTGACCACTAAATCTTCCAAAATTACACAATGTACCTTTTTCACGGCCATTAAAACATCTGACGGATCCCTAGAAGCTCTTAGAGCACCTCTAGAACCTCCTCACTGACCACAACCTCTTAAAAGACCTCCATAACTCCAAAAAGGGCCACTAAAACATCCGAAAACCATTCACAGTGTCTTCGGTGACCATATAAACCTTCTGAACATCCCCTGCAACAATCGAAAGAACCTATGGAACATTCCCATCGACCACTAAAACATTGTAAAGGATCCTGAGAACCCCCTCAATAACCACTATAACTTCGTAAAGGATCCCTACAACCTTTTTTAGATTCTGCAAATAGTGCTCTGATGTGGTGAAATGAATATAAAACCCAACATAAAGAGTGTTGATAAGCCTCAAGCCAGGTTTCTCCTTTAATTTGTCACCTTTCTGTATATGTGGCCATACAGGATGTGTAGCTGTAGCACAAACAATATATAAGGTCCATTATTGATTGGTATGTCTTCTAGTATGAATAATTCATGGGGTGAAATTGTGATCTGTTTTCAACCAGTCTTTCTGTGCAGACTGTTTGAATTCTTGGACTTATTGGACTTAAAAATCATAGCATTAGACCGGATTGCTTCCAGCAACAGTGAACACTGTTTTTCGTGTCTTAAGATTTGGAGAATTTTGAGTGCTTGAATGTTTGTTGAAAAATTAGTTTAACTGTTAACAGTTCATCCCATAATGTGTCTTAAAAGTGTTGCAGCTAAAGTGTGACTGGAATGGCTTATGAAGTGTGTTGATGCTTGATTCTCAGCATTTCTTGTGTAATGTTCCAACAAAGCTGAAATCAAACACCTCCCTCCTTCCTTGTGTTATTCCCTTCCCTGCCTCATGGCTGGCAGGAATTCAGACTGCTCAGATTAATGACCTGGAATTCCTGGAATCCTGGATTCAGACAATGTGCTCATTTCAAGAGGGACTCAGCAAACTCAAAGTTTTTCCTTGAAAGAAGACATGCACACACATTTTTATTCTTAAATAATTTTAACACATTTTGCATTGTTTGATTGCCACAGAGTCACACAGAGGAGAAGACTGGTAAATCCAGTATTAAGTGGTAACCCCCTGGTCTGTGTCTTTTACTACAAGAAAAAAGGCAGAGATAAGAAAAGACTTAGGCAGGGACACCCCCCTCCTTGTATTTTCGAATAACTCCCCCCAGTCATCTTTTTTTTTCCTCCTGTGTGTTTCACATACCTTGACTACTTGTCAGTGGTTCAGTTCACATGGAGGAGAGAGGCTGTCCCAAGAATGTACTTTCTGCTCTCTTCGGGCTGTTTGATACCTCTTAAAAACAGTCTATTAAGTTTTTTGGTGCTTTTTAATAAAATTGGGCTGAGTCTGGAGAAGTGGAGCAAGGAGAAGTCTCACCTCTCAGCCACAGGACGCCAAGGATTTTCATCACTTTTCTCATTAGGCTGTTCTAACCTTGTGCTGCCTTTTTCGCCTGCAGCTGCAGAAATATTATGTAAAGAGAGTCTGTGTCTGTGAAACTTTAATCTTTTCCACGGTGCCTTTTAAGGTTTCTTTGGCCAAGCAGGTAGGAATCCACATACAAGATATTTTTCTCTCATTCATGATATAATATGTCATGTATTCATAAAAATATACTTGTTGCATTGCATAAATGATAAGTCATACCAATATAGAGAAAATAATTTTTGACAGTGTACATTTGCATTTTTAAAGGGCCACTTTAGATTAATGGAAAGTACCATTGCGATAATTATGATATAAAAATACTTTTGTAATTTTTGGACCTACTTTATATTTAATATAAGTTAAACTTTTTTCCCTAAGATTTTGCGGACAGCCATACATTTGTCTTGGGATAAAAATAATTAAATGACAGAACTAAATTGGATGATCATAGGAAGATACGTAAGCAGCCACAGCATCAGTTGCAAAAAAGATTTGTGTTACCAGAGAGATGTTGCATTAAAGCGTCAGACAGTCAGGCTCATGTCTTTGCTATTACTACAGAGTTAGAGGCATACATCCCACCTCACCTAGCACTCGTTGTTCTCTCTCGGATGAAGAGGTCCTTGAGTCACCTGTACTCCCTACAGGCATCACCTCTGCTCCCCCCAGCTGTAATCACCTCATCAGTCTTCAGCTGCTGCCCAGAGCACACTCCCCCCTCTCTGCACCATGCTGTAGGCCACTTACTGTGGTTATGCTTCTTGCGCAACTTTAATGTAAGACAAAGAGCTGGCTTATCCTTCTGCAACTGTAACTGCATACTCTGATATTAATGGGGATGTGAGAACTGTATACATTTCCAGCTTCTCTCTAACAAATGGCTGATAATAGGCAGATAAGTCATCATATGTTGTAAAAATAAATGCCCTGTATTTTTTTAACCCAACGTTAGTATGCCAGTTGTAAAATTAGTATATGTTTTATGTGTGCACAGGAGATTTTCTGTATCTCCCAGAGTTGATCTTATCTTGTCAAGGTGCCCAGTTCCCACAGAGCTGTGATGCCTTCAGGAATGTGGTTCAGTTTAACAACGACAGCTTCAACTGGGATCTTAAAGCCAACACATTCCCCCCACAACCCCTGTCCACTTCAAGGAGAGAAACACAAACATTTGTGTATTGCAGAGGAATCTAAAGAATGCTCAGAAATGACGCTGTGATGCATGTAAGAAGCAGTGTAAGCAGATATGTGGGCAGCTGTGGACCAAAGAGTAACAAGTAGGAAGGAAATGAGTAACATGTTAGGAGGTCAGGTTTTGGGCACAGAATAACTGAGAGAATATGCAGTCTTACAGGCTGTAAAATTAGATTTGTGATTCCCAGTCATGCTCTCATCATTCTTTCTGACCTTCCTAACAGCATTTATGCTCTTCTGCATGCATCTTTGCCAGTGTTTGCACTAGCACATTAGGCATTACCTTACATGGGTGGTAAAACACCTGGAGCCAGCGCTGGGCAGTGGGGCAGATGGGGAGAAGGTGATGAACTGACTCACTGCCATCCTTTTCTCAGAAGGAGCCTAGCAGAGCGGTCTTAATGAGACACTGCCTTCTGACTAGAGAGCACATGAGAGGGATTAGCACTTTACGCTAACAAGCTCAGATCCCAATTAGACAGAGCTCACTAGCCAGGCTCGGGCCCGGAATTGGTCTCCTGTCAGATTCTATCTCCCCAGGCTTCTGCAGGTGCATCCCTCCTGATAGTCTGTGCAGACTGCCTAGAGTGAAGGCAAGGGAAAGCACAGGAAGAGGCTGTGATTGTGCGAAAACAAACAGTGTACTATTGATACTAAAGAAGAGAGGGAGATTAGGGAAGAGGGCTGAGATGAATGGGATCTGTGAGTCACTGTGATTTTCTCAGCTTGACTAAAAAGACAGGGGGTAAGCTCTCAAGGCGGATTCCAAATCTGTTTGGAAAACATATGGCAGCTGGGGAGTTTGGATAAAAAAAAAGCATGCAAACGAACCGCTTGTGTTAATTCTCATTATTGTCTAAAAAAAAGTTTCTATTTTATACATACAGTACTGTGAAGCACTGAACTACTTTAGGCTCTAAAAGTAAAGTGAGGATGCTTTCAAAGAAAATGATATGAATAGTTTTTAATTACCGATTAACTTTATAAAAAAGTACAGTATCAAATCAATATTTGGTCTGACCTCACTTTGCCTTTCAAACAGCACCAGTTCTTCTCGGTAGATTTGTGCCAAGTTTTCCGAGGTACTTGACAGGTTGGTTGTTCCAAGCATCTTGGAGAATTCAGGCTGGATTTAGGCTGTGTAAGTGTATCCGTGTTGAATGTTGAACACAATTTGAAACAGCGTCAGTAACATTATCCAGTGTTAGATTGTGAATAATGTGATATGTGCATCCAGTGTTAACATACAGTGTGAAAAAACAGCTGCTAGGTAAGTTAACTAGCTTCCATTGCAGGTGGATATTCGGCTACAGTCAATAGCAAATATTAAAGTTTGATTTAAGGCAGCCATTTTACTTTCTCATCATTTGTTACCTATTTAGGTGGAGTTGTTAAACCTCTATGTTAACTCACGTGGTGTGCAGCCAATAAAAATGCTTTTAGTCAGAGCTCTATTTGTTGATTGGTTGTGGTCTTTAGGAGTGCAGATGATTGGTTTATTTTTCTTTTTTTTCCCTCCCAGTTTTAGTAGGTAGTATTTAGCAATATTCAGACATGATTTGTGTCTCAAAATTGAGTTTTGTAACTCTGCAAACATATGGAATTTTAAAATCGATGATCAAATCTTATTTAAAATCTGTTTTTAAAATTACCAATCAGACCACAGATTTAAGCTCGGTTTACACTTTCTATTCTTAGTTTTAATTTAGTAAACAGTGGTGTTTCCTCAAAGATTTGTATTTTAGGAGTCTAGATTAAATTTGTGTTACTTGGTTTGAACGGAGTCACAGCAGAGTGAAAAAAGAAAAGGTCATAATTAGCCTGATTCCAGCAGTCTTTTGACAGCTCCTTCTCTGTTAACAAGCTGGTGGTCCAGTGCTGACCTTGTGGTGTCCAACAAACCACCCCATTGTTCCTTAGGGCTGGGCCTGCTGACTATAACTAATCAAACAGTTCCTCCTCCAGCACTGAGAGGAAGTCAAAACTGAGTCCAAACTTATCCGCCATTTTACTTCCCAACAAACTCAATTTAAAATTTTGTTTTCAAATCATGGTCAGTGATATTAAAAGATTTTTCAAGAATGCAAACATTGAAAACATCTGTCACTTGGAATTACTAATGCATCAGTTATATGCACAAATCTGCACATACAATACTGTATTTATTTTATTCTCAAGTATGTATTTAGTCATGCAGATAGTTTAGGTTTTGGGATTTTGGCCAACATCCCAAGACAATGTTGATGAACAGAATTTGGTTTGCATTGCTTGAAGCACTGAAAAATTAAGTTTGAAAAACCAATATAAAATGTTTCTTTCCAGAAACAATGTCCTGGTTGCTGGTGATAATCCACAGATCTCCCAGTGAGGAGTTTTGATCGAAGCTTTTTCCAATACTCCCAGTAAAAACTGTTCACAAAAACCCTTTCAGCTTCAACCCACAGCATAAAAGCCCCTCATCATGCCGCACAATGAAATTCCGCCATATTAATTCCAGCTAGATTTAATATTGCATTCTTTCCTTTTACATTTGTAATGAGGCTCCTTTCCCATGTGCTGTATGCTATTTTTTTTTTTTTACAATTTATGTTTCTGCCAAAAGTAGCATTTCTCAGAGGTTCAACACTAGTCAAAAGTGATAATCAATTTAATTGGCATTCTTGAATTATAATAATAATAAAGGTAAAGTCTTTGACATTTAGAGTCAAAGCAACAGGCATACTGTACATTGTGTTTTGTAGACAACTTGTAATAGATCTCTATGATAATCAGTGTATGTGTATCACAGACACAGTGGTCAAACAATGACTCTGTGCCCCAGCCTCCACTAAGGCACCATAAATATGTTTACAGGCAACAGTGTTTTACTCGATAGGATGAGGTCAGTATGCCAATCAACGTTCAATCGTACAATAATAACTACTGGGATCATCAAAACATTTGCCAGTCTGAGCCAATGTCCATTCATCTCCTAGTCATGTAGGATATATTGGAGAGTCTAAATCACTGCTGGGGTCTTGTAGAGGCTAGAGGCCAAATATTTTAATTTGCTGTCTAGCCTGCCAGTTATAGATCTTGGTTTGGCTTGATTTTAAAAATAAATCACCATGACATTCAGAGGCTGTATTACATTGTCTAAAAAGCATACCCTCGTGTCCTTATTATGATATTTTTTTGTTTATTTTCATATGAATAATGAGAGAAAACAAGTGGGCCAAGGGAAAACATCAACAAATCAAAATACATAAATGTTTATAGTATATATTTCCAAAAGCTTATTCAGCTTTGATGCTATAGTCATACATGTTGTCTATTGTGTTTCTTCTTTTTTATCTTCTGTGTCATCTCATCTCACCTCACCATACCTGTTAAGTCAGAGGAAGCAGTTAAATTGATATTGATATCCTGCTTCTGACTCGCTGGCCTTATTTGGATGTGTTTGACACCATGTCATTAGGCTAACCAGCCACTGTTGCACATACTCTGGCTAATTGTGTCCTTAATCGATTTTCTCCTCATAAGCCTTTAGTTGAGCAAGACAGTTAGTGGACCATTAACCAGCTGCTTTTGCTCCATATCCTGTTAGCTACTACATCAGCATATACAGCCATTTAATTACACCGTGTACAACTGTACCATCCTAAATCTAACTTTGGCCTTTCTTTTTTTGGCAGCAGACATATGTGTCCCCATCCAACCATCAGATGGCTCCTCCAAGCCCTAACAACAACAACAACAGCAATACCACCACCACCATCAGCAATGGCAGTGGTGGCGGCGGCGGCGGCAGCGGCGGCAGCAACAGCAGCGGTGGGGGAGAGCAGCTGAGTAAAACGAACCTATACATCCGTGGCCTCCACCCGGGAACCACAGACCAGGATCTGGTCAAACTCTGTCAGCCGTAAGTCACTGAAAAAGAATTGCTTCAGCATCTATGTAGACACATAGTAAATCTCTCTTTGGCTGCCTGCTGCAAGCATGAACCTGCGAGCATTGCATTACTAAATGTGCAAATACAGTAGATGGATGACTTCTGTACACTTATAAGTGCACACGAATGCTAAAGCACACCTTAGCAGGTGTTTCTGGAATGGAGAAGAGAGTCACATTTTCATCCACAGGTTTTTAAGGCCCATTTCAGTGGCCTTATGGAAAAAACAACAATCATCTGGGCTACAAGTAAGACATTTCAGCCTGGTTCAGCTAAGCACAGACTTTCCAACAGCTTGGTACAGAATGTTTAGTCTCCCTCTCTCACGCAAATTCTTTCTGTATGTCTGCTCTTGCTCCTCTG
This sequence comes from Istiophorus platypterus, assembly GCA_016859345.1. Lineage (NCBI taxonomy): Eukaryota > Metazoa > Chordata > Actinopteri > Istiophoriformes > Istiophoridae > Istiophorus > Istiophorus platypterus. Next base: position 6,583,851 of record CM029111.1, read on the forward strand.
ACTTTTAATCTACAGTATGTGGATCATTGTCCATCTGTGCTCTAGACTTCATCATACAGTATGATGATAATGAAACTATACTATCCAAATTTGAATATTCTGCACTGTAAACCCCATACTATGCAGCTCAACAGTGTGAATCTTTGAAAACTCCATTGTAGGGCAGTGTGTAGTCAGACATCAAACAATAGCATCATCCAATCCATCTGACATTTTTGTTTGGTTTACAGTGGGAGACATCAAAACAAGTAGGGCTGAGTTGAATGATCTGGGTTTACTTAATTGAATTCTGGAGCTTAGTGATGAGAAGCAGAAGAGCAGAGGAGAAGAGTGAAAGAAAAGGAGGGAAAAGGGGGCTAGAGGGATTGAATCAGGGAGAGAGGGTGGGAGAGGCCTGCTATTTTACAGCTGTCTGGAAGATATGGCTCACATGAGGCTGCCCAACCCTACAGGAAACGGCGAGCCCAGGGGAAGGGAAAGACAAACAAGGGCAATGGCATGGGGCGGGGGGGGCTGGATGGAGAGAATCAGAGGGGGAGGAGTGAATGGAGTTCAGGGTTTGTGTGTCAGGTGGTGTTCTGTGGGGGTAGTTCTCATATTTCTGCTTTTACTGAGCAGATAAAATCACTGCATGAAATTTGCCTTTTAGTAGAGCATGTTAAGGCCAATGTACTTCTCTGTTAAAGTAGACTGTGATAGTTAATAAGGAAAATCCTTGTAGATTAGGATGTAAAACAGCCAGAAGATAACTCGTGGAGAGAATATATATACTTAACTCAAGTTTGAACAGTTAATGTGTGCGTTCTATCAGGACACAGAACTCCCAGCTCTCCCCTCCCCCACACTTACAGTTGTTGTATGCACACTGTGAGATGTACTGTGCAGGGAGTGAAGGATGAGCGGAGGGGATGGGGGTTGGTTCTCCATCCTCCAGCCCCTGCAGTTGTCTCCGTGGGTGCCTTGCTGCCTCCCTGGTCCTTCTCTGGGGGTTAACCATGGACGGATGTTGGGCTGGTCTCTGTATTCTGTGCTCATTCACACATGGTTGAGTCTCTAGCCCCTCTTTTCATTCTGCATCATATAGTTTCAGACCTCTGAGCACAATTCATAAACCGGTATCTCAACTGCGTAAGCAGGGAAGAGCAGCAAGCAGAGCTCACAGCTTAAATACTAGTAATAATGGAGACTGGATGGGTCACTGTGTGCCCACAGTAATGATGCATATGAAAATACAGGTTGACAATGTTGACATATCCATCCACTCCAGTCGGTTTCACCTTATGGATTAGACTCAGAAATGCACCATTAAATAGTAATGCTATATATGAGGCCAATTGTATAACACAACAGAACTTTAGTTAAGACTGAGTGGATTCAATTTGCAGGGATTTTCATAGGGGAATGATTATAACGTATTACACTGTCTATGAGTGATGCCCTGAATTTCAAGTTAAAAAAAAAAAAAAAAATTAAAAGTGAAATTTCAACGCATCCCAAAGTATTTTTCTGCAGGGTATAAATGCAAATAAGACCCAAGAATTAGGATGAACAAGAAATCGGATGCCGTTAAAAGCCATTTAGTAAAAATAAGTTTTAAGTTGTTTCTAAAATTCTTTAGGGGATTGTCATAATCAAACATAAGGAGGGAGTGAGTTTGACAATGTCAATTAAAGTAGATGATAAACAGTTTTAGGACCACACCAGTGACTGTTCAGTCTCCCTGCAGTGGTGATTCCTGAGACTGGATAACCGTAATTCAGGTTGAGTGTGATTACACTATGTATTCAATACTTATAGACTCAATACAATAGTTATATTATATTCAAAGATAATCATCTTCTCAGGTTACCTTAAGCCAAGACTATAGATTTACAGTTTTCTTTTTCTTGAAAGGGAAAGTTATCGTAAAGTAACTTAAAAGAAAGAATTTAATTTACAATTCAGACTAATCCAACAGATTAACTGTCAGATTGCAGTTTTAGCAGGTCATTGTAATCCTCATTAATAAAATGTATTTTGAAAGTGACTCTTCCAGGCCAGATGAAATGTGGCAGTGGTGCAGTATCACCGGATGAAAGCTGGATTGCATTGTAAGGGGGCACTAGGACCCAGTGGTGGGTTTAATGCTGCCTAGAGAGAAGCTGGTTAGTAGAATGAGAGTATGGCCGAGAGCCAGCATCGGACAGGACAGCCAGGGAGAGGCATATCAGATTACACTGCATGCACATGCTTGGAGAGATGGGAACTGATAGACACTCTGCCTCCACAGAAGCATTTGTATAGGTCAGGCACTATCCCTTGCATCTGTATCCATAGCTGGCTAGCTGGGTAGTTAATGCATGATTTCCATGTTGATAGTTCATTGTAAACCTGAAACTGCAGCACACACAATTTTTTTAATCACATCACACCATGTTGAATCCCCCTTGAGGTATGATCCCCATTCACATCTGTGTGTTGCGGAGGGTGAAATGAGCATAGTCAATAGAGCCTGTAAAGGTGAAAGGTCATATCTGTGGAGGCACATTACTGTATAACTCCTACTGTCACTACTGTATAACTGTTAACATGTATCATATGTATTATGTTAGTGTTTCCTATACTCTTTCATATCCCATGCACAATTATATAAGGGCACTCAAACAAGTTACTATATAAAATTGCAATCATCAACTGAGTTCTGCAACAAATTTTGCAGAACAACAGATGTTGCAGAACTCACCTTGGGTATAACTAAGTGACCAACAGAAAGATATTATCATCAGACACAGCATATTGTCGGGCAGTGGATGAGAACAGGATGGGAGGCCTGGGAAGGCTAAATTGAGACAAAACGTCAGCTGTATGGAAGTGATGCCAAAATTATCCCTTTGGGAAAAGGTATTAAATTGTACAACTGACACACAATGCAACCTGCCAGGTCACTGTGACCTAGCATCAGCTGGATGGAAAAAAACAGCAAGCAAAACAGTGTTACTGTGGGATACAAAATACACATCAGCTGGAATGAATTGGCTATGGAAAACCTGTAGTTCTTTCTAGCATGCAGAAACACCCACGACATTACTCTTATTTAATTTCATTTATGTCCCACTCTCTCTCTAAAGAGTTCCCTTTGCACATCAGTTACTATCAGATGGTGTAATTGTGTTCAGTGTTATGCACTAAATCTACCAGGTGAATTATAATTTGTTCATTCGGGAGCACAATCTCTCATAATCTAGGGTGTGATAAGTTGAGAGAGAATCTGCAATGTCTCAGCAATGTCGCAGTGGTAATATTAAATGTAAACGGGTAATAACTTGCTGTAAACAGTGTAAGGACAATCCTTGAGTGTAAACCTCACTGTTTTTCAGGTATGGGAAAATCGTATCCACCAAGGCCATCTTGGACAAGACTACTAACAAGTGCAAAGGTGAGGCGTTAAGTCACCAGCAGGTTGATGGGAACTGTTGAGCAGAGTTTTAAAGATCAGTTTATACAAAAGTATGTCAGCATGTGGTCCTAATACAGAATTTCTGTACAAAAACTCAAATGAGAAAAGTACCTATTTTATGAAAACCAAAATGACAGACAGACTGTTTGCAGCCTCAGGGTTAGTAACAACAGAATTCCCAGTGTCAATGAAAGAAATAAAGGCTTGGATAGGAACCAGATGCTTCTTTGTAATAAGAACTGTGTGGCAGACAAGTATCACATTTTGTTTAAATCTAAGAATTGAATAAGTAATGGGGAGAAGTACTGGTCAAATTATATTTAAATTCATTTAGTCATTACACTTTGTTAAGCAAAAAAAGCATTGGTAAATTAGATTCCGTCTTGAGGAATGTTGCACCTTTAAGTCATTTATTTTTTACTTGATTCCTGTTAGAAGCCATTAATCTCTTTCGATTTTATTAAATTCCATTCCACAGAACCATGGTCCTGAGTCAGTAAATCTGAATCTGAAATTGAAAATGTGAAATCATATCCATTATATTTTTTACCATTTAATTTTATTTTAGCAACCAGTTTGGTAGATCGAAAACGGGAGAAAAAAAACATTTACACTGGTTTGAGATGCAACCAGTGTTCTACAATGTTTCGAATCTGATTGATCGTGCCGCTCCAGTTCACTTGAATCAATGTCTTCGGTAGATAATGTATTCACTAGCACCCAATCTCGTGAGTGGGTGTTATTTTCACTGCATAGCATCACAAGCATGATGCTAGATAGTTTATCATCTCTGCTGTAGTTTGAGTGGAAAGATTTACAGATTTCAGGTTTAAGGTTACAGCACATTACTGATACACTCTTCTCAGTAAAGCTGTTTGTTTTCAGCTGCTTTTAGCCTCACGCTGCACCTACTTAACAGGTGTGTATTGTATGACGTAACATGGACAGTGTTGTATAACTCTACATCTGTCTTCCGTGGGGAAGCAATGTCCAGACATAAGCCGGCTGTCTCTTCAGGTTCAAACACTAGTGGTATGACTGCTTCATGAGTTCAGATCCCAATCCCACGTCCATTGAGTCCGGTGGTTGGCATATTTCATTGTCATAACTTGTATGTCTTGCCGTATGTCTCATGTCCCTGCAGGCTATGGCTTCGTTGACTTTGACAGTCCAGCTTCAGCTCAGAAGGCAGTGACAGCACTGAAGGCGGGTGGAGTGCAGGCTCAGATGGCCAAGGTAGGAACCCCACTAGAGACTTCAATTCTTTGGGGAATGTATTTCTTACAAATCATCGACAGATTAATTCTGATTGTTGGCCAGAGTTAAATCATCAGTGCAACTAGAACTCTTTCAGATATTTTGACAGTGACTCAGCAGAAAGTTTAAGGATGACTGAATAGTTACAAATTAAACGAAGGATCAGTATCCTTGTAGCAGAAAGCTTGTTTCTTGGTGGATTTTAGCTTCTTATGAATTTCTCTTTTCAAGTTTTCTCATGTCGGTGTTCGTGCATGAGTCTGTCCTGGTTGGTGCACTGCATGTGCATAGGGTGTGTTTATGGGTGTTAATGCACCGTAGACAACGCGTGTGCGCAAATAAGAGCGCGCGGATGCACACAGGTATGGTGTGGGCACGTGTATGCATGCGTGTGTGTCGTGACGGTGTTGGGGGAGCGTGTCCCAGGGCCTGGTCTCCCTGAGCTCCCTGTACAAAGAACCTGTCTGTTCTCCCTGGTGGCATCTGACTCAGTGTCTGAGCAGCTCCACAGTCAGCAGGGCCCTGTGCCCAGCCACCCGCCCTGTCAACACATACACTGAAAACACACACACATAGAGCACACTTGACAATCACGCATGAACTTCACCAGCCTTGGTTAGGGATTATTACACGCTCACAAGCAAGCACGTGCACATGTACACCGCCAACACCCTGGGAAAGCTGATCTCTCGTTAAGCTGGATCACTGATATTCATATGGCTTCTTGCTCACAAAATAACTTGATTTCCCTCACCCCCGTGCTCCTGGTTTACAACGAGGCTTACACTCGGATTTTTCTGTGACTCATTCTGACTCACTGGCGGTTAAAATCGATGGCAGGTCTCCTCTGCTCACTCTCTTGGGCCGGAGCTTCATGGTTAGCTTGCACTGCTGTGACGGAGCAATAGAAGGAGGGAGGGGAAGGAGAAATCACCTTCACCACAGGTCACAGCGATTACACATGCATTATTCAAGGGATGGAAATTAATTCACAATGCATTTACAGGTTTTTAATCACATCTGTACTCTGAGATAATGCATATTCATAATGGTTAGAGGGTGATACAGATTGGTTATCTTACAAGATACTGTTGGTCAAATTAAATTAGTTTGAGAAGGAGGAAAAGAAAAGAAAGAAAAGCCTCCAAAATAGCTCAAAAGCATAAAATGAAACTGTGACACTTTCAGAGATTCTTTCAGGTTGTTTTCTGATCATTTCAAATTCAGATTTGGAAAAGCTGAATAATTTGTCTGATTTATGCAAGCCGACAGAGCCAGCCTCTGTTCCTGCATTCAAGGTCAGGATTACCACATGAATAACTGGTTGAATGCAAGCGACATATCATTACCATGACCTCGGACACAGGATGATAATGTTTGCCTTGTGGGGAGATGATAGCACAATGCTTTAGATGTTCTCCAGATTATTTCCAAAGGTCTTTGTCCAAAATGTCTCTGCTGTAATCCTCCACCGAGCAAGAGCGCATAATGATTTTAGATCATCCACTGATGGTGAGCCATTTGAAATGTAATTATGCTTTGATATCACATTACCTGGATCCTGTGCTTTCATCCTCTTAAAGAGGCTAGTCTCATACAATGTGCCTCTCTTCTACCCTTTTGGTAATGGCATATGAGTGATTGAGAACAAGAGCAGAGAGTGAAGAGGGGAAAAGGTGAGTTGGATGAATAAAAGTAGAGGGACAGAGAGAGTGAGAGACAGTCATAACAAGAGGGAAGTTCAACTGAAGTCCAGCCAGACTATCTCCATCCTCTGAATATCTGTTTTCTCCTTAGATCTCATCCATCCAGCTCTCTTACTTCACAAGGCCAAAATGAAATCTGCCTTAAACTTCAAACTCTCTACCCCTTCTCTCAACTCTTTGTTTTAAAGTGTCTGATATCCTACACCAGCATCAGACATCTAACACACTCCCCGTCAAAATGTTATATAAATTCCCTCATGCTATTGCCAGCAGCTTTTGTATGGCCCTGAATTTATTGGAGTTACAGTTGTGATTTTGTCGCGAGGAAATTACGAGCCCTGTCTGCTCCACGTTCTCATTCTTAAATCTCTTTTTGGCTTTTCTGTGTTAAGCAACAGGAGCAGGACCCCACCAACCTATACATCTCCAACCTGCCACTGTCCATGGATGAGCAGGAGCTGGAGAACATGCTGAAGCCCTTCAGCCAGGCAATTTCCACACGCATCCTCCGTGATGCCAATGGAACCAGCCGAGGCGTGGGCTTTGCCAGGTAAAAACTGTGGTTGTTTAGTCATATGTATCAGGAGACCTGGTGTAGGTTGATTAGATATGATAGAAACATATCCATTTATTTAAAGAAATATTGTAAAATGAGTGTTGCCAGTACTAAAGTTATGGATTATCTTTTGATTATTTCCAAGTATTAATCGTGGCGAATGAGCCCTCTGGTGGCCAATGTGGGTAGAAAATCACACATTGGAAATATTAACACAGCATGATTCCTTGTCACCTGCATATGTTAAACACAGTGGGTTGTTTTTTTGTTTGTTTTTTTAACAACTTGGCAAAATCCATTTTCATAGGATGGAGTCAACAGAGAAATGTGAGGCCATCATCCAGCATTTCAATGGAAAATATATCAAGACTCCACCTGGAGTTCCACGTGAGTTTTTTTTTTTTTTCCTAACTTTTTGTTGGATATCTTTGAGTTGACATCTTGTTTGGATAAAGCTCTTTTACAAATTTATTAGCCTAAAGAAATATTCTAATCCAGTTTTACATTCAGGAAACTGAATATTATCCTTCATGTAACATGATCATTTCTTATTTTGCTGCAGTGCCGTCAGAGCCCCTGTTGTGCAAATTTGCTGATGGAGGTCAGAAGAAGCGTCAGAGCCAAGGAAAATATCTGCAGAATGGCCGGCCCTGGACGAGAGATGGGGAGACTGTACGTCTATGATTTTTCTTCATGCCTAAAACTGCTGTTCAGACTGTTTTTCTTCTTATGCAACAAATTTTGATCATCCTCTTACTAACATACTCCTTTTCCTTTAGGGAGGAATGACCCTTACCTATGACCCCACCACAGCATTACAGAATGGGTCAGTACTTCCACTATGACAAAACCCGCTTGTATATCCAGATGGAATGGGATCTGGATGTGGAGACTAAAGTATTTGTTTTTCTATCTGCAGGTTCTACTCCTCTCCATACAGCATTGCTCCAAACCGAATGATTGGACCAACCTCCCTCTCACCATACATGCATTCACCTGTGTCCACCTACCAGGTACTAGGGTATTATCAGACCTTCAAACCTTGGGTGTCAGTTAGTTAAGATGCTAAACAGTGACAGACAAATCCCAAGCATGTTATCGCACACCTATAAATCCTATCATTGTGAACCGTTAAGTGCCGAAAAACAAGACAGCTGAACTGATCATGCTTTGCTTGTCTATTTTCTAAATTGATTGAACCCATTCATTTTATGTATTTCTGTGTCTTCTTACTACTGCAGGTACACAACCCATCCTGGGTACATCACCAGTCGTACATCATGCCCCCCACAGTGAGTACCTTGATGCTGTTTTTCCTTCCTTCCTCTTTTTGTTGCAGCCAAAATCTTTTGATATTCTGCTGCCTTTAAATTCTGTCAGATTGCCATCAATGCTCTTTCAGACTGTCCGTCAAACAGTCTGTTCTCCCCACTCGCAGGCTCTAACACCCTGTGTCTGTGTTTTTGTTTCTTTTTTCCTACAGGGAGCAGTCCTGACGCCAGGAATGGACCACACCATGTCCATCCAGCCAACCTCGATGATAGGGCCCCTGACACAGCAGCTCAGCCACCTCTCCATGGGCAGCAGTGGCACGGTGATTAGAGTGCAGATTGTTTAGGATTCAGCTGTCGTCGATATTTAATGGCTAAATCTTTATTAGCCAACTCGAAACACTGATGGCGCCAAATGACAGCTGAGAGAAACTGTCTACCAAAAACTAGCCAGTCCGTGATTGTGTTACATTTCAGTTTTTCCCTCGTGTCCATTCACTAATTCTTAGGACCTGCCAAATACTTTTTGGGGAGATAGAATTTTATCTCGAGGAATTAGGCATATTCTTTGATATGAATTGGGGGGTTTGTTCTTTTTGAATCACAGCGAAATTTTCTAATGTAGGCTGATGAAAGTTGTTGTTATGTAAGGCATAAATCTTGTCTCATTCAGTTGTCATGTCCAGTGAACTTACCGTTTGTCATTCTCCTCCAGTATATGCCTGCAAACACATCTATGCAGGGGACCTTTATCCCCCAGTACACCCAAGTGCCTGCCACCAACATCTCAGTTGAGGTAATGACCCCTGTTTTTCTCCCACTAGGACAGTTTTAATAGCAGAATGTTATGTGAGACAATCACTTATGGATTTAATCCGTGCTGCCTCACTCTCAGGAAAGTGCCGTCCAGCAACCTGTTGCCATAGAGACACCCACAGAACACACAACCTACTCCTACCAGCATAACAAGTGAAGAGGTGGGTTTTGATCACCAACATCTGTGCTTGTGTGTATCTCTGTGTGTATATATGTCATCATCATATACATCTTCTTCTTCTTCTTCTTCTTTTTTTTTTTAATAAAATTCTCTTGCTCTGATGTGACTACAAAAGGAGACACTGCAGCAGTGGCTCTTGTTTCTAATTGATCTTGTCACCCTGTGTTAGATCTTCCTCTGGAGCCGCAGTGACTCTCAAGGGGCCCAAGTGCTGAAATTTGGCACAGTGACTCTGCACGTAAGGCACCAGACACTCGGGAAGAACGAGGACTGTTACACAGAAAAGACAAAAAAAAAAAAAAAAAAAAGATATTTTCTATAAACTCATATTTTAAAACAAACTCTCTCACTCCAAACAAACATGGCTGGAGGATGGCAGGCAATGGGAAAAGGAAGAACGGAACAAGGAGCGTCTATTTTGATAACAGTCAAGAAATAAGGTCACACACAGACACAGGTTATACATGTTTAAAAAGTTTATTTGAACGTTATTGTTATTCTTTTCTAATACTACTCCGGGGAGCTAGAATGAAACCAGGAAAGGAACATTTCAACACCATGTTTTATTTTGAGTCATATTTTTTTTTTTGACATTTTGTAAGATGTGCTGATTTTACTTCTCTCTTTTTTTTTTAGTCTGATACTTTCAGGCTTTGAACCTGCCTTTTTGTACATAATTCTCTGTTTATGTGTGTTTCACATGTCCTAGCTGATTGATTGGTGCAAATGTCTGAATACAGAAGGCTCAAAAAAACAAAACAAAACAAAAAAAAAAAAAAACTGAAGTTGTTCAAAATGCTGGTAACTCATATTTTAGAAAGATATGGTGCTGACTTGGATTAGCTTCTTTTGAAGTGGCAGCCAGTTTTAGGGGTATGAATCCTTTCCTGAAGTGGTGTCACTTCTTTTTGGCACTTGACTCTCAAATAATTTATAGTTCCCACAATCTCAACGAAGCTTCAGACAATCAGAAGGTTGCAAAAAGGGGAGAAAATTTAGAGATGGAGGTCATCAATGACAGATTTCACAGAGAAGACTTTGTTAAAAGAGCTAAATAGATTTAAAGCATTCCAGAGATTATTATAAAAAAGTTCTAAATATTGATTCACTTTGAGCTGCTCCACTTGACAAAATCCAAAGTTGCTTCACAGGGATCACATCTCATGCAGAGCTGCCTGTAAATAAGAGTTTTAAATATAATAAGGCTTTCTTTTGATTTCCTTTATCAGTGTAGTAATGCTTCAGTTATTTTATTAACAACATTGTACCAAATTGTCTGAGCAAAGCAATTTATGGGTTGCTGTGTTTCTTTTTTTTCCCTTATGTCCCCTTTAGAAAGAAAGGGGAAGCTGATTCTCCACTAAATTCCCAGTGTATTTTCTGAATCAACTCTGATGTTGTTATTAGAGTGAGAAGTTCTTATTACACAGACATGGAAATCAAGTGGTTAAGCGTGGCTCTGACCTGTTATATCTTCAGAAAACGATATCAAGGTGGATTATAATGGTCAGTAGAGAGATGATTTAATACTGGCCATTGCTGTGTGTTTGCATCTGCTTCTGCATTTCTGTTTTTTCGCCCTTATGTTGTGTTTTTTTTTTTTACATTTCTTATTTAAAGGTTTTCCTACATTAAAAGAAAAAAAACAGTTTTATTACTTTAAGACTGATCCTATTTTTCAAAGAAGCTTTGATTTTATTTTTGATAGTGTTGAGTGCTTCAAATAGTGAGAAATAGATGTTTTCAACTTTTTTTTTCTTTAAACAGTGATTTGTTTGTATGTTTGCATAATTCTCTTGTTCTGGTTTCAGTTTTGATGTCAAAGAGGCTTTAATTTTTCTTTTTTTTTGCTTTTATCAGTTCAGTCTGTGTCACAAATGCTGTCACTTTATGAACATGACTCCTGATCAAGGATGAATTATGTATGCTAGGTTCATATACATTGTTACAGAGTTGTACCCAAAGCAGTTGGGAACAATGTAAGAGAAATATATGTTCAAAACCTTGACTTACCTCATCCTGCCAGAGCAATGTAGATTCAGTTTGTGTACAAGGTTCACAGGCAATAACCAACTACAGTAGGTCTCATGGCTGCTCACAGCTGGTACTGTGTCCACATCCTTTAACTCTTCCGTCCAGTGCTCGGAAAACATGCCCAAGGTCTGATGATCTATGCAATTAATTTATTATCCTTATAAATGCAATACTACAAATATCCAATAGACGCCTCACATTACGACAATGGATCACCTCACAACATGACTTCACATTCTGGCTTACATGGATTTTATCTTTCATTAAACATAATTTTTTTTTTGTTTTCTGACCGACACATTCATCTTTGGTTCATTAATTGTCATTAAAAGGGAACTATTTCATACCAAAATGTGGTTAATATGACTGTAGGAAATGTAGAAACTATTAAAAAAAAAAAAAAAAACCAACAATATGGCAGGTGTGCTTTATCTGTATGAAGCTGGGTGTTGCCCACTTGTCCACCCAACTTTTTTTTTTTTTTTTTTTAATATGGACAACATAGGGTTGTGTTAGATGTAATTCAACGTTCCATCCAATTGCAATGTTTATGACGCGGTTAAATTTTGTATGTCCTGTCTAGTCCCGTTTGTTAACTTGCTTTCTTCTTTCTCTGAATAACTGAAATTGTTCTCTTCTTTTAAACCATGACACAGTTCATTTCCAGGAGAAAATTTAACTTCACAGAAATGCCTTAGATTTCACTGGAAGGGATTAGTGAAGTGCTACTCAGATTTGGTGAGCTTGACCTCGGACTGGAATTTATTTTTCATGCACTGCTAATGTTGAAAAAGATTTTTGTTATATCAGAACTACTCTGAACATAGATCTATGAAGCAAAGAAATATTTACAACTTTGAATTACTATTTTGTATTCCTTTGTCATTCCATTATTTTTATCCACAATACTGAAGAATAACAAGTGGTGGCTTACTGAGTCTAAAAAACTATTGCTGCTAAGTTTGGATTGCTAAGTATTTAGAAAATGTTTAGCTGAAGGTAATTCAATATCTCAAGTCACATATGGGACCAATTTGTAACTTGTTCAGCAATGTCCATGCAGTCTTTTTTGTTCATCAAACCTTTCCTCAGTAAATGTTTGTCTGTTTGTGCCATGATGCAGGTCTTTTGTCCCCTTCAAAGAAAAAAAACCCTACAGCTATTAAACTTTTAACTTGGTTTGATTTTGAACTTGTCATTTTTTTTTAAAATAAAACTTTTTTCACAGTGTTTTGTGTGGCTTTTATTACACAAGGGGCCACTGGCATATTCGAAGAGAAGAGATAATGCACTTTAAATAAGCAAAGACACATGTCCACACTCTCTGTTTATCAAATGTTGTAATTTTTATATAAAACCCAACTGGTTTTGAGGTAATACACAAAGAAAAGTCACAATACATGAGCATTTATTTCTAAAACAGACTTGGATCTAGATAAAAATAGATAGTAAATAGGTAAAAAAAAAAAAGTATTTTACACTGTTCAAGAGGCTGTATACATTTTAAATATGTACAAAGTTCAAAATATATTGAATATGCCCAAAATTTGCTGATGAACTAAGACTCTGAAATACATAAAATAGACTTTGAACCTTAATTTACAATCTTTTATCAAGACTAATTTATATCAAGGAAATGGCAAAACATTTTTACCTTGCTGTTTTAGGGTGTAAGACCATTTTGTAATACTTGCAAGTCAGTGGCAAGGTAAGACAACATTCTGTTTTATTTATAAATCATACTCTGAGGCAATGTCACATTTGAAGACTTTTGTGCATTTTAATCAAACAAATTACAAAAATAATCTTGTTTCAGATGTGATATCTGTATTGCAGAAAAAAACCCCAAAAAAACAAGTCTCATGCCCAAATACAAAGAGACAAATTGTTGGACTAGATACCATTTAAATTTAAGTCCTATGGGCATTCATACTGCCATGGTAAGTTTTTGCTTTGCACATACCAAGAGTGTCAAACATTGACAGCAAAATGTAGTATTACTGTTAATTAAAAATAAAAATAAAAAAATGCAGCATAATACACTCATTTCCCTGTAAGACAAAAACGTGTAAACTTTGTTTGTCTGCATCAAACCGAACATTGCAGCTCAGAGTATGGTCTGAAAGTCAGTACAATTGTGATTTAAAAAAAAACAGTTCTGGCTGGGCAATATAAAACACGCAGTGTTTCAGCTGCTATAGTGACGCTCCATGGGTGCATCGAAAAAAACAAAAAACTGGAGACGAGGACTGGGAGGCAGTGCTTGGGTGCTCCAGCAACATCCCATCAGCCAAGATCAGCTGAGGGCTTGATTGGCCTTGGGGGGTGGAGTGTGGCAGAGCTGGTTCCTGATCTGTTGAGCTGGTGTGCAAATCCTTTGCAGAACAGGACGTCTGTCCGGGGGCTGCACAGTTGAACATAGCTCAGCCATAGTCACGACTCGTGTTTGTAACACCATGAGCTGACTACTCAAGTTCACAATCCTCACCCTGACATCACAAAAGCTTATGCTTCAGAATTTCCCAAACCATCCTTCTTCTAAAGTAGGGCATGTGTTTCTGTGAATAAGACAAAAAAAAGGTCATGAGAGACATTTTCAGGACACTCTGATGATGGTTTCACCGGGTCAATCTGTTACCAATTTTTGTGATTACCTGTGTGAATGTGATCGGCTTGTCTTTGGTAATGTAATCTGCATATTTGCATGTGAACATTCCACAGTCACTACCATTCATCTGCTGAGGGATTTCCTGAGGACAAGGAGGAATAAAAAATGTTAATGAACATTTAAGGGTGCAGGTAAACTTCTGAATAACCCACAGTGCAAAATGAAATGAATCCTCTGCGACAGTTTGACAGGACATTCCATCAAAAGCAACAATTAACACCACTTTACCAACTGCTAAGATTTTGCTTTTAAAATTCACTCACAAGCATACAGTGTCATGACACATTTTGCTCATGACAATCCAGCAGCATGATTTATTGATTTTGCAACATTGCATCTTATTGATATTTCAGGTGTATCCTTGCTAAGATGACCTCGCTCACTTGTTTTGTGAGCAAGTGTAAAAAAGTCACAGTAACACAATGCAATTATAAACAACACTACTACTATGACAAGATTTCAAAAGCCTTATGAGTGAATGTAAAGGGCAGACTGGTCCTAAAAAACAACCAGCCTTAAGTGGACTGAACTGACTTGCTGAGCAATTAGGAGCATTCTTTGGACATGTAAACAGCGCATTCATATGCTTCTCAATTGGGATTTCTGACAGCAGTTTGCAACATATGGCCTCTTGACTCTTTATGGTCAGCTCAGGCTTTTGTACACAAACCAACTAGACAACAGTTTGCGAGGCTGGGGTAGAGATGCATGCCCAAAAGAAAAGCCCACATATCTGGACAAAAGGGGGAAACAGACAAAAGTGTCAACATTATGAAAGACAAGGATGTAAAGTTTTTGGATATGTGCAAATATTGCATCACCGCCCTTTTCATTAGGATGGCTGAAGGAATGAAAGGAGGAGGTATTTTATGTTAATCTGAGTATCTACAGCTTCATGTAAAAGGGAGGATTGGTGTAATATTCAATTTGGTTAGCCATGTATCCTGCTTAGCTGGAATATTGTCTGTTTCAGGATAAGAGCAAAAAACAAAATATTTTGTGCATGTAAATATAGTGAGAGTGAGCTGTATGCCAACAGATGATTGACAGGCTTTTCCTTCATATGTAGTGGAGAGAAGCCCCCCGCCCAGCATCACACAGCATGACATGGCAAAAACAAGAAAATGGACTACTTGATACCCTCAGTCCTAATGTGTGCTGGACTTACACTGCGCTTTTTGCTGTGGAGAGTCCAGCCTGAGGTATCCAGTTCTTTGCCCTTCTTGTCCTTACTTTCCTGCTGCAAGTATTCACTGGGGAAACAAAAAACATTTACCTCTATACACATCAATGGCTCATGAAAATCTATTTGAAGTAGTTACATTAGGCTCTCCATATATACATCCCATTCAACTAACAAACATATCTGATATGGAAACTTACAACAATATTTTGCATGCTTCATCATTGTTTCCTCCCATAGAATCAAAGTACATGATGGCCTTTTTGCGGAAATCCACCACCTGAGAGAAAGAGTTGCACAATAAAAAACTGCAAAATAAATCCAAGGAATGGAACTTCCAAGTTTACAGTCATGGTCATTAAGACTTACAGAAAGGCACCAGTGCATCTCCAAGTGGACAGGAACCAACAGGATGTCTTTAGAAAAGATGTCCATCTTTTTGGTCCAGCGGCGGACAGCAGAGTAACCACTCCTGCGCAGCTTCGGATAGAAAAAAGTGTTGAACGTATTGACTGATGGCAGGCTGGGGTCCTTGCTGCGCTCGACCAGCAGGTTCATGTAAAAATTGATCACCTGAGAGATAAAGGAGGGAGAGTTTCAATTAACTGGACAAGCACTACTGCATGGCACAGTTGTGCAACAGATATTACATGTACAGTATAACAATGGTCATGTGTTTTTTTATATTTGAAAGCATGTACAAAAGGTTAAAACAAAAAAGGTTAGAACATCCATCTACTGCAATTAGTTATTAGTTAGAGATTTGCTTGACGATAATGTCTACTCACTTCATCATTCAGCCAGTTGAGGTTGCTGAGGGTGCTCAGGTCTTTGCGTGTAAGGCTGAGACCAAAGCCTTCACTCAATACTTCATGAGGACTACCTCCTCTCAGCACCCTGTTCACCTCAGCCTCCATTTCCTTAACAAAAAGACACCATACGTAAAAAAGCAGGAAATACTGACCTAACCTATATACTCATTTCATTGATTATTCCAAAAATCTTGAGCCTGCAGAAACTAGAAATAGTTCCTACTTGTAAACCCCTTGTTTTATTCTGAATTTCTATAATTTTTTATTTCTGATGTAATTATTTTGACCCAAATTACAGGGAAGTGGGGAAAAAAACAATTTGCTCTTAATTTAAGCAACACAGTGTATCTAATATCAGCCTGAAGGAATTTACATTAAACCAAATGAGCATAAAAGCACCATTTAGGCAGACCTTTAGTTACAGTGCCCTTTGAAATGCATTTCTACTTTTTCTTTAAAACTTAGATCTTTTTGCTTTTTATTTATTTTTTTAAACTAAAGAACAAACAAAAATTGCATCAGATAGGGGCACACCAGCATTTCTACTTTTTAAAAGAAGAAACCAGAAGCAAAGATCAGAAACACTTAATCTTCTAAATGAGAGCAAGTCTTTTTGGGTGAGCCATCCCACCCATGAATAAACTCAAGCAAAATTACAGACACAACAACCATACCACAGTGATTTCAGGGAATTCTGGTTTCTCTTTCAAAGGCTTTAGTTCTTCTATCACAGGAGTCAAAGGAACTTCCTTCTCCAAAGGAACTCGAACATGAACCTCCACATCAGGGCTGCGTTGCCCCTCTTCGTACAGGCGCTGAGAACCAATAATAGCATGACACAGGTTATTGGAATAAAAGGAAGTCGACAAACAATGGATATGATACAACTGAACCTGAAAGAGGGCTTCAGTGGTGAAACGTCACCTGTCGCAGCAGCTGGGCAGCCAGGGCCTCCTTCTCTTCTATCTGTCTCCGTCTTTCTCTCGTTCGAGAGTCGTACATACTAGTTCTACAGTGACAAAAATACATGTTTTCCTTGTGGCTCTATTCAAACATGATATCAGTGAATAACAGCTCAGTTAATTAATTAAACACATTGGCATGTACTTACAGTTCTTTGATCCATAATTCAGCTTGGAAACATGGCACACTGTAAAGACAGAGTAATACTGTCATATATATGTGTGTGTGTGTGTGTGTATGTGTATGTATATATATGTATATATATATATATATATATATATATACATACATACACATATACACACAGACAAAAAACTTGAGTTGAAGCTAAGCTTAGCTGACTTTAGTCTTTTTTTTTTTTTAATTCCACCTCACACATACGTGTCACTGACTTTACTCACTTTGTTAATGAATTCAATTTCAATTATGAAATAAATTAACAGCATTAAACAAAATTAAAATCATATTACTCATTACATTAGTAATAACCAGGGTGGAATGTAGCTCTTCATAAAACAAAGAAATGAACAAAATAAACTGATAGAAAACAAATACTAACCTTGAGTCTTGCTTTTTACCCTTTTGCTCATTTACAATAATTACAGAGTCACCATCATGAGCTACAAGAGAAGACAAGGAGATTACAACTCAAGAAGAAATACAGAAACAAGCAAATATTCAAATCACTTCTGTTATCCTATTCCCATAATGCCTATATTAAATGTACACACAAGTATCTTACCTGATGATTGTGTGTCCTGAGAGGAGTTATCCTGCAGAGCAGATGGGGAGGGAGCTGATGTGAGAGTAGCTGCTCTGATGGAGCTGAGGTCCGAGTCAAGAGACCACATCTGGATCCCTAGCCTGCTGGAGGTCCCCACAGGGCTGGGAAGGTTGCTTGAACTCTGGCTTGACATACCTCTCGGGCTGCGTGGACTGCTGGTTCCCTCTGACATTCCTTCTGCTGCTGAGCCAGTAGGGGAAGAGAACTGTAGCAGTCTGTGGCTAGTTGTCAGGAAGCTGGTGCTGATGAGTGTGTGACAGGGGTACGTGGATGAGAGAGTAGACACCATTTAGATACAGTCCAGACATAATCAAAAGGGTTAAAGAATAAGACCATAAAAATTAAAATGTGTTCATTACCTATATTTACTACCCATACAAAAAAAGGTATGAAGACTTTCTGATGAAGAAAAAATACTTGCAAGACACTTCCAGCTACAAAGCACATGTGCTACTACCACTGAGTATGTATCCGAAATTGCTAGCACTTTTGCAATCATGGTTAACCATAAAGCTATGCGATTAAAAACTTGTTTATTCTGTCATTCTAGGTTACAAAGAGTGAGAAATTAACACAAAAACTAGAATTTCGTATAAAGTACTACTGTTAAGCTTATATGCATCTGGAGCCCCCCACTGGCCTATGAATAAATTCTGTCTGTACTCTTTTTTACACTGCCCCCCTCCTCTGAAACCCTTTACATGTTTCATTAACAGTTTGAATCTAGCAGTGTTAAAGTATCCTGTATTTGTATGGATACATACAAATCTCTGTGTGACCTCACAATGGCATGTGAGCTGCCGTTGTGAAGAAAAGACGACTGACCACCAGAGACCATGGTCAGAAGCTGCCTGTAGACCTCCTTCTCCTCTTCACGAACAGACTAGAAAGACACAGAGGAGAAACAAGAAATCTAAAAAGAAATGCAACAACTGAATTAGAAGGAATCGCACAATGCTTTATCGTCCTGATGACTGACCTCCTGTGCTGTGCAGTGGGGCCTGGCCTTGTTTATGAGACCAGAGGAGTTGCTGTGTGTTGGACTCTGCACCACTTTGATGGGAAAGGTCTTCTCATACATGCTGGTGCAGGAGCTGCTTGTGGTGCCCAGTCCACTAAAGAAACTGCAAACACAAAATGACAATTGGCATTCAAGCATCATCATCTGGCAATAGATCAACACAGTATAATGACAAATCATATAACAAAAAACAAATACTCAAACTGGAATTTTTTTTTTTTTGGTCTACAGACAAAAACCAAGATGTAGGGGATACCTTGATGTTCCATGTTGCCGGAGGTTTAGGGGTCTGCCAAGCCATGGAGAAGGGTGCAATTTAGGGGTGACAGAGGATGGCAAGTTGACTGAATGCCCATTTGTTTTTGGCCCCTCACGATGTGTAGGACTCATACACACTTGTCGCCTGCAGACTTTGGATCCCATAATGGACTTTTCATGACGTAACCATTCTAGAGTTGGGAAAAAAATGTACAATAATAACTTCCCTCCAAAAGCTCAAAGATTACACAAACCTTGTCAACCTCGATGCAAAAGGTTATACAATATTTTAAATGATAAGTTTTACCTGATTTGGATGTTTTCCACTCCAAAGTTGTTGAAGGAGCAGCGAATGTCTCATCTGGAGAGTTCCTTTCAGCAATCTTGATCAAAACAAATACAACACATGTTTAAATAAAAGCAAAAAAAATATATGTTTTGAAAAACCTTAAGTAAAGCACCCAAAATGCGTTCCTCACCGGCATCCCTGCCCAGGCTGCTGCTGACGTTGAGGGCTGTGGCTCTTCAGGTGGAGGTCCAGGGGAAGCAGGCAGTATATTTCTCAAGGTAGGGCTTACATTGTTCTTCATCCATGTAGCCACACTGGAGCTATGACTCTTCACCCCCTCAGCTGCAATCTTGACTGTGTCAATAAGATCCCCTAGACAAATTTGAAACAGACAGACAAGACTGAAATTAAGGTGATACTCATTTTACTATATCCTCATGGATACTGGCACCATAACATATAACAGAGAGAGTGACTGTGCATTTACCCATTCGTGATTTCTTTATCATTAATCCATCTTGGGCCATGTTATTTCCATCTTCCAAACTTGAGGAAAAACAGATTAATGCCAAAACAGTAATTAACACGTTCGATCCATTTCGGCGGACTGAAAAAAAAACAGTTCTCTTCACACTGCAAAAAAACAAAAATCACTGAAATGCTTAATGACCAGCGCAGCAATGGTAAATGACAAAAAAACAACAACATGTAACTTCAAAGCAACTTGTGATCCTTTTAGTTTTATTTCTTTCTAAGCACACTCATCTGGTTACACAGGGGAATAAGGCTGTTACAGCTCATACCATTCAATTGGTCTTTTCCTCCTCATCTGACCATCCCCCGGTGCCGGGTGTGCATCTGAGTGCTCCGCAGCTGGTACACCGTTGCGAAGATTGGCAAAGCTTGTTTCTATCCATTCGTAGATTTTATTCAACATGGCTCAAAAGTTTTTACAAATAGCGCCGCTAAAAATAAATCGCTATGGCTGCTTTCAGTTTGCCTGTCAATGTAGCCAAACCAAATTAAGCGAATACGCTTCATTCGACCGAGGCGGGTTAGCTTGGGCTGTGTGAAAGGCTAACACTCCTCACAAATATCATTTTACTTTCCCACGAGTGGAGCTAACCGTTAGCTAGTTAGCTGAGAATTCGCTAGTTGCCTAGCTAGCACACTACGCTAACTACCCTGCTAGCTAACGTTGTTAGCTAAACGGCTAATTTTATGGAAGTATGTTTAAATTCCAACGGGAATGCGATAAATCGCAGCTAACGCATTCGGAAAAACGGCTATCATTTTGAGTCACGCCCTAACTCACATACATATCCTCAGCGTGACTTTAAATTGCATATAAACTCGTTGAAGAATAACATCTCCCGCTTCTTCCTCATTCAAAACCACAACATGGCTGAACGGGACGTGCTACCATCGCACACTCTGATTGGACGGCTGCGCGCTTCAAGTCCGAGTACGCCATCGACTGACTGGACGGTCGCGGGCCGGACAGCGTCTGAAGTCACGTCACAGCCGCCGGCGCTGACTTCGGAGCACGGTTTTATTTCTGTCACATGCAGACAGCGCAAACACGCAATGTTTGGCGCCAGCCTATTGTCCCTGACATTTTCACGTCCAGTTTGTCCGTCGCACGAATGCAAATAAACGTGGAGGAGTAGCTCTTCTTGTCCGCCTCGATTTAGATAAATGAGCGGAGCCGATCTTGCTAAAACACGTACAAAGCGCGTCCTCGGAGGCTTCAGCCATTCATTATTGGGATCGACGCGTTTGAATAGGTTTTGTTTCGTTTCATTTGGTACCTAATTATATTGACGGCAAAAAAAAAAACGCAAACCGAGAAGAAAACCCGTTCAGCATGAAACTCGAGAGCAGTTTCTGTATATGATGTTTATACCAATAGGACACGTTGTTTTCGGGTGTAATTTGCAGAAAAGACTCATTACTTGCGCAGGCAACACTACATGACCTCAACAAACACAGGAAAAAAATAGACACACAGTCCCGTAAACAGATACTTTTATTATAATAAATATATGTCTGATGTGGAATTCTGGGTTCATTAATCAAGACATCTACTGAGCTAGATATTATTGAGACCCATAGTCTCAGGGAAATGCTTTAAAAAAAACTGGACCAGAAACAAACACAGAGGCAAGGAACTTTATGAACAGTTGAAATCACGAGAAAAAGTCCTTAATCCAAGGACCAGAGTGCTAGTATATTACACATCTAGGGACTCCATTATGTTTTAACCATGTAAGTGATTCAGCAAGTGATATATATATATATATTTTTTTTTACCATAGTATAACATTCTGAATATTTAGAGATAACAACAAATATGACAACTCCAAAACACTGAGGTGTTTAATGTGAAAATATACAGCACAGTTGAAATTAAGTTCCCATTTGCCCTGCTCTGCAATGCTAAAAACAGTCAATTTTTATATTTTTCCTAAATTAATTTCTTAAATGGAGTATCCCTTGAATGGCACAGATTAAATTTGAGGCTAATGTAAATGTAATTACAGATAATTTATTGAATTAGAACCGACCAGTGAGTGAACATATTCACCCCTTTAATAAATGAATGCAGTAACACCATTACAACAGTGAAATGCTCTTAAAACAATGTACTACTGCATCATTATCAAATAAAGATAATCCAAGGCCACTTTAGAATACTTATAAATTAATTTCAAGCTTTAAATACACCATTTATCAATTATTACATACTTTCTGAAATATATCATTATCATAGAAAAATAAACTTCATGTCATGAAATATAGCATTCAAGCCCCTCCACAAATGCAGGCCTTATCAAAAGTTACAGTAAATCCATGCATGTATGGCACTGTCATGTTTATATTAAATTACCATGTCACCACTTTAACCAACTGTAAACGTTTAAATAATATCAGAATCAAAAACTGTAATGCAAACAATCAATGTTGGCTAAAACTAAATATTGTTTCATGAAAAAATAGTCCAAACAATCTTCATTCAAATGATGTCAGGTTCACATAAACATAATAGATGTCAGGTTCACATCAAGAATAAACACTTCAATGATGTGAATGCAATAAATGACAGCTTCATAGTTAAGTGGAGCAAAAATCAGAATGAATATATATATACACACACACACACAAACACACACCGTACAGTATACAACAAGTAACAAATCAAAGCAAAGATGAGAGGCAGCATCCTGAATTTTCAGATTGTCATTCAAAAGCCAGAAAAACATGTCGGCTACCCTAAAAATGTTAAAAACAGTTAACGTAAAACACAAGGAAAGTCTTTAAGTCTTTTTTGAAGCTACTTGTGTGCTTTCAGTGACTAAATCAACACCCACAGCAATAGTTACAACGAAGGGATTACGGTGCTTGGCATAGTTAGGGCTTTTTTCAGAGTCATGCGTAATGCAATGCCGAACAAATACCTTCTATAGAACAATGGCAGGTATTGTTTGCTGTGATACCAATTCAGGCATAGATATATAACACCCATACAGCTTCATATGGATACTCACACTATGTTTTATCTATGTTTAACGGAGCAAGGTCATGGATCACTGAATGTCACTGACTGGTAAAACTATTAAGCTAACCCCACAATGTTGTATGGGATCCAAAGCATGCTAGAGAGGAGGGAAGGTAATAGACAATTTGGGTGTGAATACTGACTGATTTCTATGTACAGGTGTCGCTGTACAAGAGATTCACTAAACATTTGTAACCTCAGCAGTGTCAGGCAAAAATTAAAGCTTTTACAATTGGAAGCACTGTCACCACAATCACCAAAATTTTAAGACTTTTATAATGCCTGCCTATATTTCCATATTGGTACATGTTTTGTCTATAGGTCAGATAGGCAGGCTGATGTTTTACTCTCGTTTTGTTCCAAAGATTTGGAGAAAGAAGGAGAAGATGTATATAATATCTAGGTAGATGTTGAGAGTGGCAAAGACATACTCCTCTGGACTCATGGTGTACCGCTTGTTCCCCATGAGCAGTTGGGTGTCAAACGCCAAAAACTGCAACAGAAAATAGAAAATAAAACAGAGAGTAAGACATCTTTTTGTTTGTTTCTAACTCTGATAGTCCACAATATATGATCTTTTTTTGCAATAATGGCTTGAAAGTCTCTGCACTCTTACCATGGTAAACAGTATGGCTCCCAAGACAGCGTAGGTGGCGTCCAACCATGGTACCTAAATGGCGATAATGACTTGATTTGATTCCAGTATTTAATTACCACATGAAACATCTTATAGTTGACTCTGCATTAGTTTCACTTCAAGTATTTGTCAGACTGTAGATTTACTTTCATATTTCATGTCACTATATCCTGGTTTTCTGAAAATCTTCCACATTCCATGGTGTATGAGACAGATTTGGATAACTGCACTTACGTATTGAAAGGGAAGGACAAGTGCCAGCACCAGTCCAGAGATGAACATGACCATGCAGAAGACAAAGAGCACACCTTGGTATGATGTCACATCAAACTGGATGGAGAAAGCACATGAAATCAAACCTATGTATGTTTATCCAACCGTGTGAAAAGCTGACATACACACATGATTTTCACTCTCTATCAAGCATACTTTATCTCAGGTAAAATAGGAAAGTACTTGAAAGGAGAAATATTTTTCTCACCTTAGTTTGAAAGCTGAAGACTGTGACCAGGAGACAAACAGCTGCTGTGATTCCCAGACACATCACCACTGACTTGGTGTTATAGAAACTATTAACAAGAAACATGCAAAACTCACTTAAAATGTTTCAAGTTATTTAAGCTATAAATACAGCACTACCAACTAATAGAGTTTGAAGTAAGAAACCGCCACAAGGTACAATACAGACTAAAACAATACAGTCACATAAAGCAGTGAGCTAACATGATGTATACCTGGACAACATCCCTGTCATGTAGGAGAGTGAGAGCGTCTGTAACGGGACAAATGAAAGTCAGGAATTCAAATCTCTATCTACCTCACTCATACTCATTTTCACAAAATATTTTCACAAATGTATTTTAGACCATTGTAACTGTCAATTTACAGTCATTTGTGGATTAAAGGTTAAACATCAACAAACATTTTAAATGTATGAATGTACTGTTTGATGTTCTAACCCTCAGTCTATAGTTTGATTTGAAAACACTGATAATCTAATAAAAAACAGAAATTTTTTTCTCTACATGAAAATATATAGTTAAAACATTACGAATATGAGCCTTGTACTTACAAAGATGGCAAGTAGAATCAGATTCCATGGGAACTGTCTCCTGTATGAGTGAGAAAAGAGAATTCCAATATTTTAAATGATTAATTTTTAATTTTTTAAAAAATGTATTAGTTATTATTTGAGAATGTGCAATAAAAGTTTGAGAACTATTAACTTGCCTTGGGGCAGTGCAGCAAGACAGGGTGAGATAGGTGACAAAGAACACAGCGCTGTCAAACAACGGAAATATTGTTAGATATGTTTTAGACAGCAGTGACATGAGACAAAAATATAAACTAACTGTGTATGACTGACTTTAGACCGACTAAATTCATTACTTACTAAGAGGCCCAGTACCACCCAGGGTTGGTTTGAATGTACTCCTTAACAGGGTCACTAAAAGTAGGTTAGGCTTAGGTTAGCAAACTACCCAGTGAATCTTTTCAAAATTACTTGTTCAATAGTGTGAACTGAAAAAGATTGGTCTCACCAGAATGTGAAAAGAGCCACAATAGCAAGAGTGACCAAAAGCTGGATCATCAAGATGGCGTACACCTTTAAGAAAGCAAGTTTGAGTGAGAAAAGATTGTATTGTGGTACATAAACTGGTATGTGCCGGTCCAGCCTTTAAAGTTTAACAAGGTTCAGTTGAGGTAAATTATCAGTTACACAGCATTCACAAAAGAGCTAATATAGTACTCAGTGTGTTGATAAAGCTTTTGATACCTTACGGATGAAGACCCTCCTGATGTTGCGATCATCCCAGGTGAACTCCGTGAGCATCTCAACATCATTGTAGCAAGGTGCACTGGTACCTGAAGACAACATTTATTTAATTTAAAATGCATGTTTTGGCAACCCCCCCCCCCCAACTTACTATATCAACTTACTGTATGTAATTCCATCACTACAGCATAATCCAAAAACATGAAAAAATTGCCAAATCTATTTGTTAAAATTAATGACAGACAAATTTAAGGTATTGTCATACCCGCAGTGGCTTCCTCATAGCTGGGAGGAGCCGGTGCCACTGAGGTCTGTCCACTGGAGGAGCCATTGGTGGTCTTGTTTGCAATTGTCAGCTGATGGCAAAAAAGATGAACAATTTTTTAAAATTTTAAACTTCAAATTTTTGGTCTTGAGTGTAAAATGTTTCAGATCCTTCTGGTATTGTATATGCTTTAGGTATTGGTCTCCAGTCTGTCAGTGAATTAATAATAAAACTGATGTGATATAAACATCCATGAAAATATAAAGTTGTTAACATTTTTGCTGCAAAGAAGCAGAACGTATGATTCATACTATTCAGGATGATAACAAGTAGGTCATATTGCAGAATATTCATTATCCTAAAAAATGTGTTAAGATATGTATATGGTCATGACAGATCTGCAGATAAACTAGCTAGATTACTTTAAACCTTTGCATTTCAACTGACACCTCAACTGTTTTCATTGTTGACATACCAATAAAAACTTCCACTTCTCACAATACAGTTATAAATCACAAGCATGTTTGCTATGACTAATGGTGGATGAATATTTTTTACTTCATATGAAAAATTAAGCTCATATCAGTGAGTGCCAAATGTTCAGTGACATACCAACTGCTTCTAACAATTTACACTTCAACAGACACACCCAGTGTTTTATCTTTAAATGAAGCTCCTACACATTTCAAGCAACACATTAACTTTTAATCAGTGTATAGTGTCTATAACTGCAATTATAGCCTATTTCATTGGAGTTTTGGTTGTTAGGTTGACATGAATCCTACTAAATACATCAGTGAGGCTATGGTTAGCTTGTGCCTCTCATGTATAAACATGCAGTTGGGTCTCAGACAAGGTGTTTACTCCATATCATGGGGGTCTACAAATATGATTAAAAAAAATGTGTACGACTGAAGTATAATATCAGCTATGGCGGGTCGTAAACCCTCCATCTGCAAATGCTTGCCCCGTGGACCTTTGGGAGGTCACAGAGCATCAATTTGGATAATTAACCGGCGATGTCTGAAAGACCCAGGGGGGCGTTTGAAAACACAATCCACTCTCATAACCGCATTTATAGCATCCTCAGGCTGCCCTGACGATCTGTGTGGATATGAGAGGCACAAACTGGGTCCAGGCCACAATAAGTTAAACAGCAGCCTTTACCAGAGCTACAGAAAGAAATGGGTCTTCATGGTGACGCAACCTGGTAAAACAACCAGTGACGCATTTCACTCACATAAACTCAGGTAACGCTGAACAGTTTAGCATTATACACAGACACACGAAAAAATAGTTGCAGAAATTTACAAAAAATAAAGAAAAGAACAGGATTAAGATGCCGTTGACAAGCTGCTCAATATACCAGCTGTTGAATCTTGCGGGGTTTCTTGGCTGAAAACGCAATGATGCGCGACACATAAACAGTCATTAAACGCACCTTTCAATTACATAAGCTAATAGTACATCTCATAGGACTATTTCATTGAAATGGCCAAATCGCGTGGCTGAGACCAAGAGGCACGTATCCTATCCGACTGTTACATAATAATCCATGGGTCACATACAGAACTATAAAATAACAGCAGCTTTTTTTTCCCGTGATAAGAAGATGAGGATGGAGAGATTGACTGAATCACACGTTTGAAGCAGTCTCTTACCTTGCCCTGTGTCATGATGCCAGTCTGGGTCCCTGCAGTAGGTCGTCCCGTCCTTTATTGTGCCGGCCAGTCAATGGGGCTCTGGTGTTTCCTTTCTCGTTATCGCAGTTCTTGCAGACTGTGGGGACCGACAGCTGTGAGAGGGTACCTCGGGTTGATAGTGCTCCTTTTCTGCTCCAGACTGAACACCCTGTGACGATATAGTGATGTAATCCCAAAACAACGCAGTTCAGACTCGTGCAGATACCCCTCCCTCACCGAGGGATGTTCTAGCAGCATCCAGGTGAAGCCACAACATAGAGAAAAGCTGGGACTGTACCACAGCACCAGGAAAAAACGGGGAGACTGGGTGCCTGCACGATGCGTTAGGAGAAGTCCAGAGAAATCTGGAAATATGGTCTGCAGCAAAAAGTGGGAGAGGGGGAGTGCAGGCGTTAAAATATTGTGGAATTTCTGAATATAAAAACCAGGATCAATGCTAATTAGATTTTTTTTTTCTTCTGTGAATTTAGTTATCATCTTGCATTCGAACTATGTGAAAAGCAAGTGGCTTTTTTCAGGAAAGGTGAGCAATTCACAGCTTTTAACTTTCAAATTAATACAGTGTTTCAAATGATTGGTGCACAAATGAGACTTTTAAGGACAAAAGGTTTTCTTCATTTTGAATTAAATAAAGAAAAAAACATTCGGGAGATCATTTTTTCTTTAAAAATGTAGTAAATTCAAATATTTTCTTGTTGCATCATTTTAGATTATTTAGAAACCCTACCTTATACAACAGAATAAATATAAAACTTCAATGTGACATGATATAGAAATTCCATTAAAAGAAAGATATTCGTTATGTACAATTTGAACTTTTATTTAAAAGTGCAAAGAACAGAGACATGTTAAGACAATACAGAGAAAATATCCTGTTGATGGTGCAGAAAAAGTATTCAAAGTAAAACTGACGTACTGCATTATGCTCTTTTCAATAAAAAAAAATATACAGATGCTGGAAAAAAAAACAACATACAAGAATCAGATTACTTTTCAAGAAGTACTGTAAAATTGACGTACAGATGCTGGTCTACATGCTGGTCATGACCTTAACCCTTAGGATATTCATTCAGCTCTATAACTTAGTGAGTTTTCATGTGGCTTTTTAAACATTTGATGAAATTTCAGAACTACTGATCCTGCTATGGCAATGAGGTAATAACGTCAACTGGAATATTTAGTCGAACAATACAGGGGTTGTGGACATGGCTGCCAACATTTCCAGCAATTTACTTGACAAATAAAATTAGATATGGACATGTTCCCAAAGCATCCCTACAAAGACAGTATTACTAAAAGTCTCCCAAAAATAAGTAACAAGGAAAATATACAAAAATTAAAATTTAATTGAATTTTAATCTAACACAACACCTCATTAGGACTTTGATTTTCTCCACTGATGCATTTGGCAAAATGTAGACATGTGACTACTCTGGTCGAGCACACAAGATTTCTACTTTCAGTCAGACAAAAACCGGTATTACACATTTTCAAGCCAGTAAAGCATTAATAGTTTTGTGGCCCATCTCATTAGTACATCTCCCCTTCCCCTCTGGTTCCCTCCAGTCTCAGGTCTGTGTCCTTTCTGCCCAGGGTGAACAGACTAACGACAGCCATCAAAGCTGCCAGCATCATGACAGCACAGCCTCCAAACATGTGTCTGGTGCCGCTGCCACTCTCCCCTCCACCTGTTCCTGATACCTCTCCATGGAGGGCCAGCAGCCCTAAGCAGGCCAGCAGGTGCAGAGGCACTCGGAACCAGGCCAGCACACCAGCCCGCTTCTCCTCTGGGATAACCCTGCCCTGGAGAAAGCTGACCGCTGGGAAGTAGAGGCCACAGGCTAACTCCAGCAGCAGGAAGGCCAGAAAGGATTCATGAGGTCTGGGCTGGCCTGGGGTGGTGGAAAAGGTCAGCATGAAGAATGAAAAGAAAGCCATTAGCACAGCCACACAGAGCACATGGCCAGGTTGTAGATGGTAACGAGTGGAGGTGGCAAGGCGGTACAGCGAGGAGCCAGCCATGCTGGCAGCCATCAGGCATGAGAAGACTATTCCTAAAGGAGGCCCATGTGGGTCCAGTACCGGGGTCCACAGGAAAACAAAAATGTAGAGGACACTTTCAAACAGAGCCTGCACTCCACCCAAGAGCATGACTCTCCTGTCTGAAAGCAGACAGCGTAGCCCCTCATGGCAGCTGCGTGAGAACCGGGCCTTCGCAGACAAATGCGTCACACCTCCATTTGGAGTGCCAAGAAGAAGTGTCTGTTTGTCCCTTTCAGGACTTCCTTCAGTCTCTTCATTGCCCCAGTCTGTTAGCACCACCCAGCCACAACACACCAGGCAGGGGACGGCCAGGAGAAAGGGAGCCACCGGCCCCAGATGGAGCCACTCAGTCAGCAAGTTAGCCACCAGCCCTGCTCCAACAGCGAGCCCATGGTTCCAGGTAGCAGCTTTGGTGAAGGTGCTGGGGATCCACTCTTTGGGAAAATCATGGACGTCAACATGTTGGTGAACATACCAGGCTTCAAATGAGGTGGTGAGCAGCGATGTGGACAGACCCCCCAGGACACGGCCCACAATCAAAACAAAGTAGTCTCTGGACAGCTTTGTGAGACAACAAGCAGAGTAGGACAGGCAGAAGAGAAGACATGTTTGTCTACGACCCAAGGCTTGAGGAGCCAGCCATGCTGGCAGCCATCAGGCATGAGAAGACTATTCCTAAAGGAGGCCCATGTGGGTCCAGTACCGGGGTCCACAGGAAAACAAAAATGTAGAGGACACTTTCAAACAGAGCCTGCACTCCACCCAAGAGCATGACTCTCCTGTCTGAAAGCAGACAGCGTAGCCCCTCATGGCAGCTGCGTGAGAACCGGGCCTTCGCAGACAAATGCGTCACACCTCCATTTGGAGTGCCAAGAAGAAGTGTCTGTTTGTCCCTTTCAGGACTTCCTTCAGTCTCTTCATTGCCCCAGTCTGTTAGCACCACCCAGCCACAACACACCAGGCAGGGGACGGCCAGGAGAAAGGGAGCCACCGGCCCCAGATGGAGCCACTCAGTCAGCAAGTTAGCCACCAGCCCTGCTCCAACAGCGAGCCCATGGTTCCAGGTAGCAGCTTTGGTGAAGGTGCTGGGGATCCACTCTTTGGGAAAATCATGGACGTCAACATGTTGGTGCACATACCAGGCTTCAAATGAGGTGGTGAGCAGCGATGTGGACAGACCCCCCAGGACACGGCCCACAATCAAAACAAAGTAGTCTCTGGACAGCTTTGTGAGACAACAAGCAGAGTAGGACAGGCAGAAGAGAAGACATGTTTGTCTACGACCCAAGGCTTGAGGGAGCCAGCCAGAAAAAGGGGCAAACAGAACACAGGAGGCCAGGCCACACACATATAAGATGGCTATTTGGGATTCCAGGAAGCTGTAGTGGCGGTAAAGTTTGTAGAGGTAAGGACCCTGGAGCCAGTCTGCCCACAAAGCCAGAAGGTATGCACGTAGAAATTTACTCTGGAATCGACGGAAGGCTGGGTTGGCTACAGCAGTGGGAGTCGACTGAGGTGGGGTGAGGCGGCGTGCCGTAAGCTCGAGGCCAATGCACAGCGCAAACAGAAAAATTATGGCAAGATATGCTGTCACCAACATGGTTTGATAAACTGCATCCACTTGAGGTCAGGCCTGAGGTGTTAGTGTGTTTTCAACTCTTTGCTTCCTGTTTCTGATCACCTGTGGAGAGACAAGCTGAATAAATATATACAGGCAGAAGAAAAATGCTGAAATCAGCTTCTGATTCAGAGCCTCTGATTTGGCTTTTAATGTGCAAATTTAGGGGAAAGAGAAGAAAAAACATCATAGCTAAGGGTTTAATCCACTTTCAGATTCACGCAACCTTTTTTTCTTTTTAAGAGCAAAAAATGACAATTTCACCATCTTCCCCCCCCCAACCAGATGACGTCAGACATGGTCTAGATCAAAAACTACCATCTCTAGACTTGCCTTGTGTGAAACCTTTACTTATTCTTTTTGGGTTTTTAGCACAAGTCTAAGTATTGCCCAATGGTTGTTGACCTAAACCTCGTCTGCTGTGGTTTTGAAGTGAGAAAAGCAGTGGAATAAACCTTTTTGTGGTTTCAGATATAAAATAGGGGTTTTACAAAACTGACGGTATGTTATACAAAGTCTTTAGCTATCCTAGATAGATAGGTAGATAAATAAAAAAAGAGTTGGTAACAAGCAATACAATTAATGGATGAGTACATACAAAAACTAAATATACTAAATAAGGTATAAAAATAAAATGAATCAATGGAGAAAAAAACAACAGAAACTAAAGATAGACCCATATACTATATCTTCGAATTACTATAATACACTGTACATTAATGCGAATCAGATGGATATATGGTCAGGTGTGTAAGTATTTGAACAGTGACACATTTTTCAAAATGTTGCCTCCATACACCGCCATAATGGATCTGAAACAAAGCCATCAATATGTGATCGATGGGTAGACTCTCAGCTTTAATTCAATGGGTTTAACAGCAGTAATTCATTAACTGCTAAGGAATTGAAGATATTTTTTATACATTGACCCTCATTTTCAGGGGCTAAAAGTAATATGAAAACTAACTGACAATCCCTTTCATGACCAGGTGTGGTCTGTTCCCTTTTTATTTCATGACTAATTAAGCAAATAACACATCCTGAGTTGATTCAAAGTGTTGACTTTGTATTTGGTAGCTGTTCATGGGAACTTTGAACAAGGGTTCCAAAGAGGCACTGAAGCAAATGAAGGCAGCCAACATTAGGCTGAAAAATGAAACAGACCTATCAGACAGAGGGCAGAAATTTTAGGAACAGCCAAATTAATGATTTGATACATTCTTAGAAAGAGGAAAGGAACTGGCGAGCTCAGCAACACCAAAAGGCCTGGAAGATCAACGAAGACAACTCAAGTGGATGATCACAGAATTTTGTCTTTGGTAAAGAAAAAACTCTTCACAACATCTAGCCAGGACAAGAATACTCTCCAAGAGGTAGGCATATCATTGCCAAATTCTACAATCAAGAGACATCTTCATGGATGTAAATACAGACGGAAACCATGATTATGTTGTACCAGAATGATGGGAAACGAAGAGAATGAGGAAGGAACCAAACAGCTCATGATCCAAAGCCACTACATCATCTGTCATACATGGTGGGGCTAGTGTTATGGGGTGAGAATGTATGGCTGGCAAAGGAGCTGGGTCACTGGTGTTTATTGATGATGTGACTGCTGCCAGTGGTAGCAGGATGAATACTTGAGTGTAAAGAACTTCACTATCTGCTCATATCCTGCCAAATGCTGTAAAACTGACATGACTGTGCTTCATGGTAAAGATGGATAATGACCCAACTCGTACTGCAATAGCAACCCTAGAGCTTCTCAAGGCAATGAAACAGGAAGACTCTTCGGCGGCCATGTCAGTCACCTGAACCCTACTCAATTAAGCATGCTTTTCACTTCCTGAAGCGAAATTGAGGGCAGCACCTGAAGGCAGCTGACAAAGGCAAAACGTCTCAAGGAAGGAAAGTCAGCATCTGGTGATGTCCATGAGCTCCAGACTCCGGGCCCTAACTGACCGCAAAGGATTTTCATCAAAGTATTAAAAATAATCCCTATATTAAAAACTACATTCACCTGTCCAATTACTTTTGAGACTCTGAAAATGAGCAATTTTGCGTAGAAATGGCTGTGATTCCTAAACGGCTTATGCAATATTCTGGTTAAACCCATTGAACTGAAGTTGAAAGTCTACATGTAAATCGCATCTTGGTGGCTTCGTTTAAAATCCATTGCGGTGCTGTACAGAGGCAACATTACGGAAATTTTGTAATTTTAAAAATACCTGCCTATCTAACTGTATACCGGATCGCAAAACCCGTAAAAGATCAGATTTTTTGAGATTTATGATTTATGATGCGATCCATAATCTGACAGATCAAAACTCCAGGTGAGCAGTCTGACCTGTCTCGACGAAAAGTATTAGGTCAGGGGAAGCTCATTGTACAGAGTGATGGCAGCTGGCAGCAATGGCTTCCGCCATGCTATACTCATGGTTGGTGTAACCCAGAGACAAGTCCAAGTACAGTGTTTGTTTATTTGTTTGTTTGTTTGTTTTTTTCAATTAGACCTTATCTGATTCGGTCTGGTCAGGAAAGCTTAACTTTCCACCCTCAACTGCGGGACGCGTCGTGGCAGAGGAGCGTTTACGTTACTGGTGGATGATAAAGAGTTAGTTCGACTTGTTAATTCGTTGCTAACTTGGCTAACAAGCTCTTCCTTTAGAAACGAGCTTGCTAAACAAAACGGGATTAGGAGGTTATGAAAGACTAACGTTAGTTTTACTGCAACGATTTCCTAAAGCGCTGATTGGTGACTTATTGTTATACTTTAACACGTAGCGTATTGGTAGCTCTCAGGTGGACCTACATGCTGTTGTTATTTATCGCTAGCTCTTTGAGCTAACCTGCTACCAAAGTAACTTGTGCCACCGTCTTATCGGTTTTCCACTGCACTGTTATCATACTATACAATAAACCTTACCGTGTCGTTCGCCAGGGGTCCCATAGTAGTGGCACGACGCAGAATGTGATATCATTAAACCCAGCCAGCTGAGTAATAGTGGAGGACAGGTGAAGCTAACCTAAGCAAAGCTAGGCAAAGTGTGTCTACGGGCAAACAGAGCATTCACTTCCGTGTGCCGGCATCTGTTATGTCCCCGCCGGGTGGCGTTCCTACTTTGTTTTTCATATCCAGGGGTCGGAGAAAGTGATCGCCTGCTCCCAGGCATCTCTCGGAGGGAGAGTCCCGTCTTTACGCTTGATTTGACATTTACAAGTGGTTCGTCATTTGAGTGAAGTGTGCTTTGTTGTTTATCCACCTTTTTCTGATTTAATCTAAACGGAGTCTAAAGATGCACAGGTGTAAACAATATGATATAATATGATGGTAATGGATAGGCTTTGTAGTTGTATGCTGTTTAACCTGGATTTCCAGCTATAAACGCAATAACTCCAACATGCACAAATGAGTATAAGCTTGTGTTAGATAATAACAATGTAAATTTGAGTTGCCTCAGACATTTTCAGATACACACAGGCCTAACTACTCAGCGCATCCTCTTCTTCATTGCGCCTGAATCGACACAGAATAACAACACACAAAGCATAGTAATACATCATTCGAACTTTATATCATTATATAATTTCTATTTAGGAACAAAGATTTACAAAATGTACAAGATGTGCTCGATCAGCCAGAATCAAACAAGCAAACAGTGAGAAGACCAATCAAATAAGATCTCTCACCCAAAAATATCTCTTGTGTTTGTATGACAAACATTGGGGGGGCAGAGGAACGGCGCATATGGAGTGAGTGCTGGTGATTTCAAGGATTACGCTGGTTGGTTACATCATTTAATAGCAGGAAGTGTGTCTAAGCTGTCTGCAAATCCCTACTACAGATTCTCGCGTGAAAAGCCCCCTTGGCATGGCCAAACCCCCACCTAGTACAGGAAGGTCAGTACATTCTTCTTCACACTGAACTCTGTCTGTTTTATCCATTATATATCTCAGTTCAGTCATTGATACATAGAGATTGGGTAAAATAATATTTACAGCAAAAAAATAAACAAAGGAACTACAAAACCCAACATGCATGGAGCATCTCCATCTTTCCAGATGTGATAAAATATATGCAAACACGATGTTTTTGTCAGATCATATAAAATGCCATTGACTAATGAATTGGCATATTCATACCCAAGGTGTGCCAAATATTGTATGGAAGATTAGTCAAAAATAGTAGGAGATCCCATTGTGTAAAAGTAACAAATTGTGGTCTCATTCCAGTGCCAATGCAGATGGCATGTTTGTGAAACAGTGATACACAATTACCTTAATATTTCAAATTCCGCTATGTATTATTTACAGGTTCCCTTTCTCTTAAAGACAGAACAACACAAAGTCAATCATCATTCCTGGTCCCTAAGTAATAACTGTTTAGATCTATGATATCCATATTTCAGCTGCTGCTTAGTGATGCCCTGCTGCTACCGTACCACTAAAGGAATAAACAGAAATGTACTGGCTTTTATTCTTAAGTACACTGGATATAATGAGCAAATGCACATATGATCGGTCCAAAAGGGTAATCGTAACTCTACACAATTATTTATTTTTTCACTTTGATGTCTTTCAAAAGGTTTTGAGTTTTATGTGTATACATGAATTTGTATGTTAATGTTTCTTTGTCCGAAAAAATTGCATGAAGATCAATAGTGAATCAAAAATATGTTTGACACAGCCCTCATTTATCCTTTTGAAAAACATTCCTCAGATATTAAAATTCATTGTTCCTCAATTTCGAAGGAAGTTGTGCCCTTGGAAGATAATTTGTGTGTGTGGTGTCCTGTTTTCATTTGTGTAAAATTGTTTGTGTCTGTGTGCTTGTTGAACAATCCCTGCTCAAGGGTCTATGCGAAAGGCCAACAGTTTGTCGGAGTGCAGGTTGTTGAGGGTGCGGAGGTCTGGCAGGCGCAGGAGGAGTTTGGAGAAGAGGGCGGTGTCATCTGGACGACGTCGGGTGATCAGTGACCGTAGGGCACGAATCAGACCCTCCTGGAGCTGCTCTACAGCCCACATGTCTGAGATGCCAGAACGATCTGAAGAGTACAGAGGATGCCAGTGTGAGTGGTTGAAAGACATGGTTTTCATTGTCACTTCTCCACAACTTTTGTCAGAGACTTCAAACAAATTAAATAAATTGTGCTTCTCTCTCACCTGCAGAGACCAGCACCACAGCCATGAAGAGGGCCATTTCATCGGGCTCTAGCCCCAGGGAGCCCAGCTTCTCACTGAATTCAAACATCGCATCCAGCAGGGAGCCCATACCCAAAGCCCGCAGGGTAGACAGGGGGTAAGTTTGGCCGTTTAGGAAGGTCACTATACGCTCCTCAGCATTGAACAAGGTGCAGAACCTCACCATTAGAACCTAAACACACAAGTAATGGAGAAAAAAAACAGTGGAACACAAAGATAAAAGGAGATACAAATACTTAGACCACTAATTAATTTGGAGTCAAACATTTATTACAAGCAATATTTATCATTTGAAATGTATGCCATTACCTGGAAGGTGCCTGATTTGAGCAGCATGACCTGGTCTTGTTGGCTTAGCTCTTGAAATCCTGGGATGCCCTTGGCAAACTCTACAACCTCCTTGACGGCAGGAGTGAAACACTGAGAGAAGGATTCCCATATCTCCTGACTCGTACGCTCTGCCCCTGATACAGGGCACGCATTGAGAGGACAGGCCTTAAAGAAAGACAAAAAGACATAGAAAGAATGAAAAATTGTTGGGAAAAACAAGACATGAGATGCTTAATCTAATTTGGATAGTAGTATGCTTTACTTACCAGCACTTTAGCTCCTGGGGCTAATTTCCAGGGACAGGAGGGCTGATCTTTGGCACTTCCTGCATTGTGAAAACTATTATGATTGGCAGAGTTGCTCCTTTGAGGTGTTGTACCATTAGACTGGTCATGAGTCTGATTTGTTGACACTAAGTAGGTAAAGCGATTGTTGTCCACATTGTGGAATGTCGGCTGGTTGTCATTAGGGGCAACTGGGCATAGATTGGCAGGGGCAACAGGGCAAGACTGATAACTCCGGGCAGAGGTAGGGTGAGATGAGACTTGGGGAAAAACGGCATCCTGAGAAAAGGGGCATGTGCTGCTGAGGGTGTTGATGTTAGCCCTCTTGGCTACTCTCTCCTGGCTGCTGCTGTTGCTGCTGGTGAAGATGTCGCGGTAGGCTCTGGAGATGGCACCAATGGCCTCTTTTGAGTTGCCATCTTCTGGGCTAGGGGGAGCGTCTCTCACCGAAGATGAGTCCATTTCCATGGCAGCAGACTCATTTAGGCTGTTCATGTAGCTCTGCATCTCATCTAGTAGTCGCTGCTTCTCTCGCTTAGGGATGCGGCCAAAACGCACAGCTAGAGAAGACACAAGCAGTGAGGACAGATCAGCCTCCAGTCATTGTGACAACTTGGAGATTTTCCAGACCTCTTTTTTGCTCAATTTTTTCTTAGACCTTTCACCCTTTTTTTAGAAAGAAAATAAATGTAATCATTTCATGTCAGTTTGTTTGTTTTTGTTTTGTTTTTTGATTGGATAGAATCCTCTCTTAAATGGAATAAAAGTATAAAGGTACAGGCACTCTATATAGTGGTGCTATTTAGAAAGCATAGGACTTCAAGTTTAACTTGGAAATAATTTAAAGCAAAGCATTGTTTATCACATGCCCATTACACCTCCTTATACATATGCACACATCAGAAGTACAAATAACTCCTAATGTTTTGAATGATTTCAAAGAGAATCATGCAAGTTGCGAGATGAAACTTTCCTCACCCATATCCCCATCCCCCTTCCCACAGTAACCATGAGCTGGAGAGGCTATTTATAGACCCCCTGCTACCATCTGGCTCATCCTCTCCTCTATCCACCCCTGTATCCTTCCTCTCTCGCTCCCTGTATCCATTTGTAAGTAGGGCAGTGGGGCAACGTGAGCATGATGTCACTGGCACTCAGATAGTGAGAAGGAAAAGGATGAGAGTGTTGAGTTTGAAGCGCATACATGAGTTGAGAAGAGAGTAGTGACTAAATAAAAAGGACTGACGTGAGAGATAGCGATACACTGAAAGTGAGTGTGTTGGTCTGTGTGTGAGAGATATGAGTGTGTGCAAACTGATATCAGATGAAGCAGAAAAGTTGAATGGGTACAGCTTCAAAGACTTTTGCAAGTATGGCCTACCTGATATTTTTTTTAGTGTAGTTAAAAGTTTGTATGGCAGCTGTAACATTTGTATGGCAATGTACCATTATTCCCATGTTTTAAACATAAGTATGACATAAAAGCATACTGTGTTGGGTCAAGTGAGGCAATTAACATCCCCCAGGAATATGCACAGTAGTTATTGCAATGTGTGCCAAATAAACAGTAATCCGTTCACAGTCTGCAGGGTCCCGTGATGATGATGGGGCCAGTAACATAGCATGAGATTAAACCCTTTTATCACAGTTAAAAAGAGGCAAATACAGACTAGTGAGCTGTTGCTCTAAAAATATTGCTCTGGTTAGAGGAAGAAAATTGTGCTATAATGCCAACGGACTTAAATATTTGCCTATATCACAGAGCCAAAGTCACACAGCTGCCTGTCGTTAAATCAGGGTGTGCTATTTATTGTCAGATCTAGGCAGTTGCATGTGGTTTTCCTGTTGTTGTAATGGATAAAACAGAGCAAATAAGGTTTTTTAGGTTGTGGTTCTAACACTTGCAGAAATCTTCTCTATGAGGGTCGACCTGACTGTTTGTTCTCTTATCAAGTCTTATTTATCCACCCTATTTTCTCTGTGCACCAGAAGTGTCAAGCACATGCAGAAATAACACTAACCTCTTTCCTAGATTAGCAAATGCAGGGTACTGGAGGGTGGAGATAAGCAGAAATCATGCTGAGAGGCAGAAGACAGGAAAACTACACCAAGTAGGTCATGATGTATGAGCACACTATAGGCCCAATTTCTGTATGGTTTTTCTAGGTCAGTGCAGCTGTTTTCTTAATCTGTGATGATAGGTGATCAATCAATGTTCAGCTCTCAGAGCTAAAACAAGGTGATGTGAGAATCACGCCTGATTAATTCTGTCACAACAACTGGCTGTTTTTTTTTTTGGCATCCCTAGCTTATTTGGTGCCCTATCCCTCATTAATTGCAGTAAGCTGTTCTGTGGGCATACACAAGGTAATCAAATTGACCCTGTTCCAGTTTCCTAAAATAATTCCTGTGTTTGCTGCAGTTTTCGAAATGATGGATAGCTTCAGGGACTTTAAGGCTCCTCTTCTCATAAATCATTGTCTGAGGGGGAGATGTAAGAGAGCTGAGGGAACACGGTGAGTACATGGAGGAGTATGGGCTGAGCCGAACAAGAGCTTAGAGGTAACAATATTGTGGGAAGATGCTGCAAAGGACAGGAGAAAGGCGCTTAGAAACTTAACAGAGTGATACAAAGCCAGATGGTAATCTTTGTCAGTGCAGTGACACAGTAGAAGGGCAAGGCAAGTGCAGGTCTGCTGATAGAATGAGTTACTGAGCTACTGGCATGATGACCTCAAAAGACTTTCCGCATTATATTTTTCACACAGACCTACATATCAGTACTGCGTCAGTCTTTCCAGCTGCCCATTTCCCTGCTGCTTTGGCTAATCAGGGCCCTGTGGTATTTTGGCAAGAGTGCACGAGTGTCTCTCTCAGTAAAAATGTGTCAGGATGTCTCACCATCTCTTGACATGCCAACAGAGAGGCATTTCTTGAAACGGCAGTGCTGGCAACGGTTTCGGTTCATACGCATAATCAGACAGTTCTCATTCTTCACACACATCTTGTAGTTGATGTTCTGCTGGATGCTGCGGCGGAAAAAGCCCTGAAACATGTATACAGATATATATATATTTATAATATACATCACATGAAACTGGTGCACCAAAAGCAAAATACTGTGTGACATTTCCACAAGATTCCTCTCATCAGGGGCTTACCTTGCAACCTTCACATGCATGCACTCCATAGTGGAAACCCGATGCAATGTCCCCACAGACTTTGCAAAGCAGGACCATTCCTCCTGTCTCTGGGGAGGGGTAAAAAGACAGTTAGATAAGCTGCAAAAACTTGGACCGAGGGACAGATCTTTACACATATTGACAGAGAGGAAACACTAACTGGTGAAAGTTCCTGGGAACCCGCACGGCCTCTTTCCTGCGATGGGGTGTGCATAGGTATGCTGTGTAGTAGCTGATATCGAGGGGCTGC
Source organism: Istiophorus platypterus (assembly GCA_016859345.1). Classification (NCBI taxonomy): domain Eukaryota; kingdom Metazoa; phylum Chordata; class Actinopteri; order Istiophoriformes; family Istiophoridae; genus Istiophorus; species Istiophorus platypterus. Next base: position 6,623,936 of record CM029111.1, read on the forward strand.
TGTAGACGTCTGGGAACTGGAATACCAGTTTGGAGGATGAGGTGGTGCTCCCAGCTGCCCTCTGTTTTAATGGTCCTATCTCTGTGAAGGTAACCTCCTCTGGAGAGGAGGGCTGGGAATGTGAAGAGGGCGACTGTGTCTGGTACCCGCTGGAGGGGCTGCCAGGGCTGGGACTGGCACTGCCAGAGGAACCCACATAGAGAATGACTCCGCCACCTCCTGCACACAACAGAAAGATCAGAGGACATCAGACCTATGGGCTAAGATTTTGGGGTCAGGTGATTCAAATTTGAGATCGATTTGAGCTCCCAGTTAAAGCATACAATATCATTCAGATATAGATAAGAAGTGGAACTCATTTTTGTATGGCCTATAGGTAGACTAGTTTTAGCTGAATTAAATCAATTACAATCATATCATAAAGTTAAGTTGGCCTTCCTCATTTCCTTAGAAACCGTTCAGCTACTCAACAGGATCGGATGTGATGTGATGTAATGTTGCACAACGTCTGGGCTGCAGAGAACAGCTCTGAGAATTTGCAGTGTCGTTGCCTCATCCTGTGTGTAATAGGCGTAATGGTGAGCTCAAGCGGATAAAGCGGGCGCTAAAAATATTGCTGGTAGCACTGCAACAAAGCAAGCAGGGTTCCTCTAGAAGGAGAAAGAAGCGCTACCTTTTGTAAATAATTCCTGCGTAATGCTAATGAAGTATTTATGTGGGCACCGCCTGAATATGTGGAGTGTGTTCTTCTGTTTGTTTTGTTTTGTTTTTTGCGTTCGGTTGTGGCTTTCCCCCCCCTTAAGTTTCGCTTCCCTCGCATCCTCTCTCTTTTTCTCTCTCTCCCTCTCCCTCTCTCCCTCTCCCTCTCTCTCACGCATTTCTAGTCATGCGTTGTGGATGAGCTGAGACACGGCCTCACGTGTCTGCGGGGTCTGCTGCTGCCTCCTCCGCTCCAATAATAGCCTCACTCCCCTGGCACCGTTCCCAGCGCCAGCTAACAGCAAGACACCTGACCGCCGCCTCACATGCATGGACTCCTGACACGGTTACTGCCCGAACCAAATCTGCAGTCTCGTGTTGCAATATACAACAATCCGAAGTCAGATCTGTGTTTATAAACACACGGTGACCGGGAAGCTCCCCCCTGGCGCGTGGTGGCACAAAGGTTCGGCCGGTGCCGTTCATGCGCCAGCGACAGTCGGAGAATGTGAGTCACGTTTTCTGCAAAGGAAAAAGCCTCAACTGTAGGAAATGGACTACTGTAATGATGTACTGATTACTCAGTCTACAGTAAAGCCCGGCAGAGAGACGTTCAGAGTGACGATTTATACACAAATGAAGGTAAATATTCACAATAACAAAACAAATATTGGTTCAATTTAACACTTCCTTTATGATCGGCTTGCAGATGCGGCTGAGATATTGAAAGTAATAATAATTCCCAAGATATAAATTTCACTCTTAACTACAGTGGTTTAACCAGCTCAGCCTTGTTTGTGGAAGTCATGCACAAGTGCGGTAAGCTTGTCCCTGTGTTGCTGTGCAGTCCCTTTGATGTGCAAAGTATTTGTTTAGCTCAAATGTTTGGATAATCCCTCAACCAGCACGTGTTGGTGGATTCGATGACTCATGCCAGAGCCACAGACAGATCTAGCAGTGGTGAGCCTGAGCCTCACCTCTTCCTGAGCTTACATGCAGACAGCGGTGGCCCAGCCCCCACTCCATCCAAACACATTGCATGTACACCTGAAGACTCACATGTACAGTGTTTATGAATGACCCCTGGAGTCACTGTGCTGTAAACACTGTCAATTAACTATCCAATTTTACAGCCTGCTTTCCAGTAGTGATGGACACGCACCAAAACTATCACCTTCTTGTATCAGGTGTCATTGTGTAGTTGTTATTTAGAATCACAATCAGATTTATTGGCCGAGTATGTTTGGCCAATAAAGGAATTTGGTTCTGGGAATAGGTGAGTCAGGCAACACTCTGTACAGACAATAGACATACTATTTATAGGCTATACACAATATACAAGCAATTGACAGATTATAACAGTAAACATATAGCACAATAATATGATTTATATTCAACATTGCAGTGTCCCTTCACTGTTATACACTGAACACATATTCGCCTTGCTCTTAAATTTATTGTTTAGTTGTAACCATAGCATTCACCATGAATATCAGTTGGTTATGTATTAGGCAGCATTACTGTTTGTATTCATATTATTGGAAGGCTGTAGCATTAATCAACTTCTAAATTGAACTGAGGATATTAGATGTATTATTTTATTATATGAAGTTCCACTTATTTCCATATAAGCGCATTCAAATTTCTTGTCAATGGAAAAATATTAATAATTGCAAGCAATACCTGTCCTGGTATTAGGCTACTTGGTATCATCCAACACTGACCACCCTGATGAAGTAGTGTACCAGCTGGTCAGGAGCCACATGTAGGATATTGCAGCTAAACTTCACATGGTTTTCTCAATTTTTTAAATTAAATTAATTTTTTTTTTTATTTTTTGCATGTTCTATGGGATTTCCCATGCAGGCAAAAAGGATGCACACTGTCACAGCGGGCACAAGACAGTTACAATTTAGGTCGTTGCAGAGAGCATTAATTTAGGAGTCAATCGGTTCTCAGTGCCCATTTTAAGCTTAGGCTACCCATGCAAGCACTAATCTGCCTGGGACTGGAGGCAGTCAGAGAAACGTGATCAGTGAATAGTTGACAGGCACAGCAGCTCCTCTCCTCTTTTATCCCCCTTTTTCTCTCTTGTTCTTTATCTCTCACTTTAACACATTCAATTTATAATGCCAGAAATGGAGAGACAGCCACAGATAGCCTGCACTGGAGGTGACCACGGTGTTTGTCTGCCCTTGTTGGGTTAAGTTTATACATATGACATAGGATCGCTTCCTGAGAGCTATACCCTGTTTATTATACTGTAAAAGAAATGGTGCGGGTTATAGGCAATGGCCAGTAAAAAGAGTTATTTTGTGCTACTGAACATGGCCAACTTGTGAGCACTACTTTGGTGTTTGAAGTAGACTTCATTAACTCAGACTTGTGTAAGTAGGTCAATATCACAGGAACTTGATAGAATTGTGTCTATGTGCCTCAAGCATCTAACGAAACTGCTGCTGGATCACACACTAGCTCAGGCTCAAGCAATTATCAAGAGGGACTTTTATTAGATTATCGCAGTTTATAGCTACAATTTATAAACACCAGATAATGACTTGAAATATATGGTTTAATATCCGGGGTTTATATTTGTTGTGGCTGTTGTCGGGCACGCGCTGTGTCAAACATTTATTCAAAACATCCGTTTCAAGATTATGCGATTTTATCTCAGTGTTTTTAATCCGCTATCTATTTCAGCGTGGCTCGAAAGCGCAGTGCTTGAGAGGGGACATGTAATGTTTAACAGCAGAGTCACGTTCCGGCTGAAACACACCCTAATCGGATGCGTTGCCCTGAGCCCACGGGTCGGGGACAAATGTTGTCGAGTCAAAACTGAGTCAGCGTCAACCGCACTGCACAAGGTCTGTGATTCAGCGGGGGGAAAAGATGATTTCGATACAAGCAAACGGCGCATGAGGCGGTAAAACGTGACGGGTGGGGTGGGGGGGGGAGAAGTTAATGCATGGAATCGCTGACCCACTGACCAAGCTCTCCCTCACCATCACCGCAGGCGGCATCAACACAGAAGCGTCCGTGAGAGCGGGGAAGCGGCGGGAGGCGGGAGGAGGGCCCGGGTGTCTCACGCGTCGCACGCGGCTCTGCGAGCGCAGCCACGTGAGGAGGGCTTTTGAAGGAACTTCCACTGGGAAGACATGGAGCTGCGCTCCAGCCAGGAGCCAGAGCTCCTACGGTCCGCCAGGGGCTTATAATTGAATAGCCAAATTAAATAGACCATGTTATGAGCCGGGGTGGTCTGACTGTGCACCAGCAGCAGCGGCGGCGGCGGCGGCAGCGGCGGCAGCGGCAGCGGCGCGGCGGCGCCCGCGCTGCCGGCAGGGCGCTGCATCTGGTTTATAAAAAGTAGGGTGAAATTTACGTGTAAGCATCTGGACAGAGCTGAGTTTATATTGTTAAGAAATGCATAAGATGATAACGTTCTTCTAAAAAAAAAAAAAACCCGCGTCATTTCAGTAGAATTATAGCCTGGTAGGATTTTACATAGCCCGCAAGTGAGTTGTTTTCCTCAAATCTCTTTGGGTTATGATACAGTTAAATGTAATAGAATAAGGGAGAACTGGTTCAGTAACACAGGTCAGTTGTCCAACTTAGTTCCTCCCATTCAGAGACTGAATGATGTTAATAATTCCTGCAGGGAATGTCCTGCCTGCACTCCAGGAGAAAGACACTCATATTTTTTGGACTCACATACCCCATTGGGAGGGGGGGGGGTCTTTTTTTTAAATGATCATTCCCTAAATATTTTGGAGAAGCTTTTTGTGTTTTTAATGTGAAATAGCTTGAAATTTGAAATGATGTATCACTTTTTCACCCTTTAACTAATGTAGTTAGCTAATACCATATACTGTAGCTTGCAATATTATAGCCTAAAATATGATAGCTGACCATGGAGTTGATTTTGATGTGATGACCTCCACCAGGATAATGTCAGAGAAGATTTTAGTGCAATACAGGAAGTTTGTGGTGGACCGTGAGGAAAGACATTTTTTTTTTTTTTATCATATCATCATTTGACATGTTTATGTGATGCACCATAATGGCGTACTAATACTATCGTAGTGCTACTGAGAAACTTAATTTCGATGTCAAGGAAGATTAAATGTTTGCAGTGTTATAACTTATGCCCACACCTTAGTACATCTAACCTTTGATGTGAGGTCAAGATTGTACAAGTTGATGTGAATATTGATTCTGACAAGTAATTCATAATGCATGACTGAAGATGAATTTTACAGTTTCAAAATTAGTTTTGACTGATCCTTACTTTTCTATCATCTGCAATGTTAAAAAACAATATTACAACTGACTTTGACATATGGTCTATTTTGTACGTTATATGGCCTATAAGACATGCAACACATCACCGGCCCCTCAACCCACTCATTTCTAGAAGTTAATACCCACCCACACACAAACACACTCATACACAGACACAGATACACACACACACAATCTCATTTTATCTGCTGTACTTTATGAGCCTTACAGCCCACCACTGCAGCCATATTTTTGCCAGGTTATGAGGATGTTTATGAGCTTTGTTTAGATCAAACTGAACTCATGAGTGAAATTAAGTCATGTGCATCCCAATAACCTTATTGAAATATTAAAAGTCAGTGAACCCAGCACAAGGTGGTTGCTTCCATTTAGATGGATGAGAGGAAGAAACAAATGACAAAACACTTATAGGAAGTAAAAAAGATGTGTTGTCGTGCAAACAAAAAAGTAAGCAAACAGTAAATATACATAAATAAACAATTTTATAAACAAAAACCTGAAATTATAAATTCGACCCCCCCCCAACTATCACTCAAACACATACAGAAACACCAAACATCAATAAAACACCAACAGGAAAGCCAGGTACGCAGCGATCACCTTTATCGGTTAATACTACAGCTTTTATCTGTGATTACACCCTTAACTGCCTCGCATGTTCCGTGAAAAACACTGGCCCACTTTATCAACATAAACAGGAAGTCATAACCCGGTGAGTGGGTTTAGTGTAGCCCTCAGATTAGAGCAACATGTTGACAGAACACAGGCTGCGCCCATCACCTGTGCTGGAACGTGACCGTCGCTGTTGTAAATGATTCACTGTCAGTTAGGACAGTAAAGCAGAAAGTACGGGCACCTTTGGCTGACCTCGGGAAAACGCTTCCTAATGCCACTTAAAGGGTGGAAGTCCCGCAGTTATCAACTTTTATGCTGCAGGCACCCCGGAGATGGCTCTTATAATAGGAACAAACACGCCCTTTACGCCAGAGTTTCATTGTTTTCCCCAATTGAGGTAATAGAGGCTTGGTGCGCTGTTAAAGTTGTGGTTCTGGCAGATCATGATTACAGTGACAGCCAGTGTACTGTAGCTCCACGTGAGTTTGTTTTCATGAGAAACAGGAAGTGACCTTCCCCACTAAGACCATATGGCGCTGGTCACTGTCCGTGGAGCTGCAGATCCAGACGCTTCATTTTGACATTTAACGCAATGCAGCAACTACTTTGCGTAAAGTGTGGCAGTTAAACTTCTAGTCACCACAGACAAACACCCTTCAAGGATTAAATGTCATAAGATTGAACTCGCACATAATCCAAATATTCCCAAACAGTGACAAAGCTATAATATTACCCCGCTGAGTGATTATTCTAAAACTCTCATACAAAAACGCTGTCTCTTAAACTGAAAGGTGCATGTGACGAGAACCCGCACACGGAATTGTAGACAAATTTGCCAGTTATACATATAATAGTAATAATTATTTTAGCACTTTGAAGAGTGGTTAACGAGATCATTCAAATACTAGAATGATTACCAGAAATTGTGCATTGCCTTACATTTATTAAGGCTTTCATGGATTCAAAGGCAGGTTTATTTCTGTTGTAATAATAAATTAAACCCAGTCATCTGCTTTAGCCTTTTTATTGTCGGCATCGAAATGAATGAAACATTGACCCGTTAATCAATTCTGACTATGTCATATATAGTATTGCATTCATGAAGTTAAGATAATGTTAAAATTAATCTTACCACCACCGGGGCTGTTATCCATGCCTTTTGTTGATGCCAGTGAAAAATAAACAATCTTGAAGATAGACGTCTATGAATGTCACTAGACTGGAGCAAAAGTCTTTTGTAGACAGATGAGAAAGTCAGGAAACAGCTTTGCGTAAAACACCTGCTCCATGGAGCGCAAAAAAAAATAAAAATAAAACGGGAAGCGGTGATGGAAACGCGTCCACTGCCCGTAAAGTTTCTCCCCAGCTGACCGTGGGCAGTCGTCTCTCTCGGTGCCCGGCTCTCTTCTGGAGAGGTGAAGTGAGACAGGCAGAGACTCCCCTGAAGATACCTGGAGGCCTCCCTCGCTCTGGATACTGCGCCTCGGCTCGAGCGCGTGCGATGCTGCACGAGCGACGATTAAACGATTCTTATGAATTCCAAGAAAGTAGAGTCAGCATATCCGTGAACCGATTGTCATACACACCCACTGATACTAACACCCACATCAATCACGTTTGCAGGTGAGTGGGGAATGTGACCGCCTTCTCGTTCTCTCTAACTTGTGTTGTGTCTGTTTGTGTGGGATTTGGCTCACTCTTTGTATCTCGCGGAGTCCTTTCTCTCCCTCTCTCTCCTTCACGCTTTTGTGCATTTTCATTGGCGGGGATCTGGAGCTGAGGGGAGTCTGATGCGCTTATTCGAGCGTGTGTGTTCAGTAAAGCCACGCTACATGTGCGCTCTGCATGTGCCCTACTGATACACATTTTATGCAAAATACGGAGCGTGTGGTGCGGAGGGGATGGAGAGATTGGTGGATGAAGCACATGGACAATAGGCGTGGCTCATCGTGACTGCTTGTTCTCTGACAAGCAGCGCTACAGACGGATGGTAAACACTGAGACATGCCAAACATCGGGTAAGTGCCAAGTTTAAAACCCATGTGCCAAAGGAAACTGTAGACGCGCAGCTGGACCCGTGACACTCCGACAACAAGCTGTTGGAGCAACCCGTAAATACTCAGCTTGGGTTAGAATTTAGATTGCTGATAAATCCTATTTTTGAATAGGATCCGTGATCAGATAAAAAAAAAAAAAAAAAAACAACTATTCCTCGTCAGTGCGTTGGGCGTGAAATCAATTTGTCATATAAAAAAAACTTCGAAGTTTAAAATGTGTTTGTGCAACAAGAGGTTCCAACATCCAGTCAGCAGCAAACTCGCGATATCTCTCAACATGCAGGACCAACCACAGAGAGCTCGAGGATAGCGCCCCCGATGGCAAGTCATGGCAACGACACATACGCGTCTCTCTCTCTCTCTCTCTATCTCTATCTATCCATCTATCTCTCCATCTATCGCTCTATCTCTCCATCCATCTATCTGTCGTAACTCCTTACGAGCATTTACAAATGTGTGAACCGCTGTAAAGAAGTGTTCGAACTGCTCAGCCCCAAATGAAGTAGATGATTCAAAGAAAAATGATAAGATCTCCCTTATGATTATTATCATTATTAGTGGAACTTCTTCAAATCTGACACTATCACAGGCAAAGAGCGCAGGTTAAGTGCGTTTTCTTTTTCGCCTCTATAAAAAACATCCACTCAGTCACTCATTCCGTTGCTTTCTTACCTATGTTTTTAAGGTTTCTTTTGTACGTCGGGGGTCCCCGGTTCGTCTCGCCCCCCGTCCTCGTTGACGGAATGCGCGCTGCGGCCCTCCCCCCGTCCGTCACCAGGGGGCGTCCCAGCGTCATAAATCCCGACCGGCGGTAGCTCCCATCGACGCCCCTGAGCTGCCGGGACGCGGTGACGGATTGGCAACAAACGAAGGTAATCTCACAAATGACTGAAGTGATCTCCAGAGCGTGAGACCAAGTGGCCTGATCTTTACAAGCTGCCGCGCCGTGATAGAGGATCTCTCTGAAGACTGTCCATGACTTTGTTTTGTCTCCTCCACAGAAAACTTCGCTGTGCGTGCGCTTGTCATCCCCCGTTTATGCCTCAAAACTTCTGGGGGGGGGGGGAATGCGCTCGCCGTTGAGGCTGAGGCGCACAGCTACTCCGGGCGAAGAAGGTAGGATTGTGTACCTTACATAAATCATCTCCTGCCGCGTTTAATAGGATGTGTCTAAGAATAAACGAAGTTCGGGCTGCGTCAGTCGGGCTGTGCGTTTACCGCTTAGGCTGTGTCTTTGTGTGTGTGTGTGTGTGTGTGTGTCAGAGAGCGAGAGAGAGCGAGAGACACTCGCACGTTCATCGTGAGAACACGTTATGGCAGGGCACGAGATAATTAGAGGCTGCTGAAACTGTTTGGGGACTGAGCAGAACTGAAGTCGCTGCCAACATACACACCTGCAAAGCCCTGCTTCGCCTGAGGCTCGAAAGACAGTCTTCATCACTGGTCTGTCTCTCTGTCTATACCCCCCCTCACACTCACACACACTCACACACACTCACACACACACTCACACACACACACACACACACACACACAGCTTGTTGATGCCTGCTTCATGACAGTGATGCCAGTTTGGTGTGAGGCAGGTGAGAGGCTTCATTTTTACTCCAGGCTGAGCCTCGCAGTTTGTTTTAGATTAGCTTCCAGGACGGTTGATTAAGCTCTGAAAAGCAAAGCAAATGAGCAAAGAATGCTGAAAATTTTCCAGTAGCGGACTGTGTGGAATTAGCCTCATGATCAGAAGAGATTTTTTTCTCAGGCATCAATGTAGAAAAATAGCAAAACGCAGACCTGTGTTCAAACTCAACATACTAAACATGGGCTACATCATATACATATTTATATACTAAGCCAACATGCCAAAAAGCAAAAGCGAATGAAAAACAAGGAGATGGACTTTGTTTTTTTTCATGTTTCCTGTGCAGTATTTAGTGCCCTTCTTTCTCACAAGGGCAGTTTTATGTGCAGGGAAGGAGGCATGGAAAAGAAGACCTTTCCTTTTGAGCTCACAGATTTGCAGTAATTACAGAATCACTTCCATATGTGGATCTCTGGCTGCCTTCTTGCTGCCCCCACCACCCCTCTTTTCCCCAGTGTTTTTCTCTCTCTCTCTCCTTTTCATTTGCATTCTCCCTTATTCCTCATTTTTTTCAGCGTTTACTTTTTCTTTTTCTTCCCCTCATGCACTCGGAGCATTTTCTTTTTTCATAAAACCACAGCTTAAACAAAGTTTATGATAATCAGAACATCCTGGCATTTTGGCAAACGGCTACGCTTATTGGTGATTCAATTAGACAGCGCTTGCCAAAGAAAAGTGAAAAAAAGTGTGCGACTCAGTGAGAGAGAGAAGGGAGACATGGACAGGAGAGGGGAAATGTTGAGGAATACGGAAATATGAAGAAGAAGAAAGAAAAAGAATGGGAGCTCAGTGAAGAATTTGAGAGGCAGGAACAGAGCGTGAAGGAGGGAGAGGTGGAACAGAAAATGAGGCAGAGTGAGGGAGGGTTGGAGTAATGCTTTTTGACAGAAGTGGGTTCAAGATGGGTTCATGGTGACATCATGGCTGATTTTTGAGGAAAGTATAGACAGGATAGCTGTTCACCTTTCATTGGACACACATGTTGGGGAATAGGCAGAGTGCTCATGAGCTGGCACCCTAAACATTAGCTGTGTGAACAACCTTCTGAAAGCAATCCAAAATACACACAAAAAACTCCCGAACACACACTCCTATTTTTGTTTTCTCTTTTTCTCCCTCTCCCCTCCTCTTTTCCCTTGATTTCTACTTCAGTAAAAAAGCTTTTGGCTCTCTCTGTTCCTAGCTTTTTGCTCATTTGTTTTTTTTAGAGGAACACATCGTGGTATATGCCCTTTGGTCCCTAACACATACATTTCTCCTCTGCCATGAGTAACTCATTTTCCTGTGAGTAGTATTCCTCTGTGTATGTTTTTACTTCAAGGCGGTTGGACTCTAAATGAGCACACTTTGCCAGGCGGGATGAATGAGCTCCTTTATTTCACAGGATGTGTGTTTAAGTCTGTAACCAAGAAAGTGCAAGCAAGTGTATATTTGTGTGTTGTGTGTGTTCATGAACGTGTTGTGCATGTGTGTGTGCAAATGACTCTTGAGCAGGGTATGTGCGTTCGCCCTGCTTCCCCTGCCTTTCTCAGTGCGGCACCGAACTGCACATGACATCAATCTAAATGTGGGGAAATAGTGATCTCATTACAGGCATCTTGTTACTGATTAAAACCTGCGGCCATAGGCACCAGTTCCCTGCGCCCCTTCTCGCCCCCCTCCACTGACGATCACATCAACCCCATCTCCATCCATCTCTTCATCTCACCCTCTAGTTTTCTTTCCCTCCCTCTTTCAATTTCACACCCCTTTCTCTCACATTCCCTGTACCAGTGGCCCTCTCGCCATCAAACCCTTCTTTCCTCCTCTTCATTCCATCTCTCCTCAGTCCCTCTAACCTTACTTCCTCCCAGTTTTGTTCCCTCCATCATCCCCTCCTTCCTCCTTCCTTTCTGCCTTTGCTCGTTTCCCTCTGCCAGCGAGCCCCAGGCCTCTGCTCCATAGCTCCTTGAATGCAAATATGGCTGAGTCTAAAGTGGAAACACACGACAGAGTACGATGGTTCCATGAATATTTCATATCTTCATAAACACACCAAGAGAAGCTGAACATTGCCTGTGTTTGCCACATGACTTCCTGTGAGGAACTGCCTCTCTGTGTTCGACTTTTTGTCAGAGCACAGTGTGTTAGGATTGATGTCAGGGCAGTGTGTTATGATGTCACAGGCTGAAGTTAATGATACGAGAACGAAGGGGGCCATAGGCCATGTTTCCAGTGGTGCCCAGAGAGAGGGATAGCACCCTGATCTATCTTCATTATCCCCCACTCTGCAGCCTTCCAGACACAATGATCATAAATCTCTGCCTGAAGCACACTTCACTGACACTGAAACACAAACACTAGTAACCTCTGACCTTCTTACTGCTACTGCTTACACACACTCATCCATGCACACAGACACAAGCATGCATACACACATATTCACAACCGCAGATGTACACACACACATGCAAATCTTAAACACACCCCCTGCTAAAGCTCACTGTCATAATTTAATAAGGAGCACAGCATGCCCTGCGCACTGACACACACACAACTATCTTCATGCACTTGACTGCACACTCTGACACAAACGCATGGTCTCAGTCAGACTCATGGCATCACACTGATTCGAAATTCACACTTCAGTTTCCACCACTCTAACGGCTACAATACAGTTAGTTTATTCAGTGTCCTATGGCTGTATTTACCCTCTTGTTTCATATTACACAATCGCTGATTTAGTACGACTATGTAAACAGTGAGGGGATTTCTATTAGTTTTAGTGACCTCATATGCAAAACATATAAATCAAATGTAAATAAGGATCAGCTGAAGTGCTTTTTGTAGCATGGCTTAGGTCTGTGATTCCTGAATCTAAGGTTTCTGCAAAAAATCAGCAGTTCCTCTCACTGCTTATCCATTCATTGACTTTGATTATGTGCCGGCAAAATCAAAAAATGCATTAAAGAATGTTTCAGTAAGCTAATGTAGACCACAGGTGGCTGTAAAGATTGGAAGCCCATAGGAATAACGACAGAGAGGCCCAGATATATTTTTCTTAATTATGTTCATGGCTTGACCCTATCCTGGAGACCCTTTGGACTCAGTCTATTTGAGGATATGATCTCTGCCCGTATCAGGCCAATTACTGAGGTTTATAAACAATATAAGCAACAGTTATAGCTAGACTTAAATTTACGTACATATAGCTAGGGAGACCAAAAAGAGGAGAAGTTTCAAATGCTGCATCAGTTGGCAATTCTGCTTCAGACTGTGAGATTTGGGCAGATGAAGTGATGCATGGTCAATATGCCTGAGGGGCATCATTTTAGATGATGGCTCAGAATAAGTAGTGCATGTTTAAGTTGGTTATTCTGAAAATTCTTGCAGCACTTGGTTGGTTTAGATAAGCATTATAGTAGATGTTGCTTATGTTAGTGGGGAAAAAAGACTGCATGTGTTAACATACATGTGTGTTTTTTTTCTTCAGAAGGTTCAGTAGATCTATGCTCTGCTGGAGAAGTAAAAGTGCATGTTGAGGTGCCAGTTGAGGTGTGCCTTCTCCTCCCAGTTCTGAGGTTTGAGGTGATTTTCAAAATCATAACAACTTGAGAAACATTACATTCAAGAGAAACAGGGCACACGCCCAGAACCACAAACACATAAACACAGATCTGAAATATATGATCTCATATGGAGAGAGGGGCACATTCAGGGGCACACCCAAATCTGTCGCTGCTATTGCTGCACAGCTCTGCCATGTCACAGGGGACTTCCCTGCAGCTGAATTACCACCACTAGTTAATTTTAGGAACTGAATCTGCTGATTTTCTTTTTAATAATCTTGACTTAAAAAGACTGCATAACAATTGGCAGGATGTTTACAGATGCTGTGTTTCCCAAAAAATGTTAGTTGAATGCCAATTTCTGGTTTTCATTTCTCCTAAGTAAGGGAAGTGTGTTTTAGATGTTCTATCAGTTGTCTTCATACTCACTAATTCTTTGATTAATTTCAAAAGGGTCCCTACACTCCCTGTCTTTAATATTAAGTCCCTTCAATAGTGGTACCATGAACAATAATAATAGTGGTTGTGGTTTATTATCAGTGCACTGGGAAGATTGTCACAGAAACACTGGAGGCAATAAAACACTGAGCTAAAAATAGACATGAATTACACAGAAATGTACCTAAAGTATATGCCTATACCGAGCAGGTAGGGCAAAGTTCCCTAACATTTATTCCATAAATGGATCATACCGGGAATAAATGACCAGGTGAAACCACTTCGATGCTCCATTTAAACAGTGTCTGTGTTATATCAAAACATGATAATATGTTTTGTTCAGGATATTCAAGTATCCTCTCCTATTAAACTGTGAACTTATTGACCAAACATGAAAGATCTTAGATTACAACATGTCTCTGGTTTTTGACATGCACAAACAGTTTGTAGGTAAACCAACTCTCTAGCCAAGAAGATGAGGGAGAGTGAAAGAATTTACCCGAGAGACAAAGAGGGGAGAGAGAATTAAAAACAGAAACTTAAGCTCTCTGGGCCTTTTTCTTCCCTCCAGGCATTTTGTGGCTTGTGAAAAAATGTGCTGTATATTTGAAGTGTTGGATCACGTGACAAAGGAAGGCTTATGAATCAGAGAGTATAATTATTTCTTAGTGAGTGAGAGAGAGAGTGTGTGCCTGTCTTTGGGGAGTTAAAGAGTGATTTTAAGAGGTAGAGACTGGGCGAGAGGGGAGGAGGAGGAGAGTGCAAATGGGGGAGTGAGTGAGGGAGGGAGAGAGAGCGAGAAAGAGAGAGAGAGAGGGGGGCTCATTGCTGCTCTGTCTTTGCTGTCAGAAGGACTGATGAACGTACACACATCGTTTCCTCCTTTTCCTAGGCTAGCTCCGCTCATCAGACTGTTCCAACATCCAGTACCTGATCTGTCCGTCTGCGTAATCAGCTTGAGAGCTGGTGAGTCATTTATGCTTAAAAAGTTTAGAAGCAATAACTTTGGTCATTTTTGTCCTCCTCGCATCCTCTTCACTTCCTGCTAACGGGGAGAAAGAAAGAGACAGAAAGCATTTTTGGGAATGTATCAACAGTTTTAATTGAAGACAGAGACTGAGTGAGCAAGGTACTTGAGAGGCTTCAAAACAATTAATCATTGTTTTCCTGAAATCCAACCAGATTTTCCTGTTTAAACACTAAAATGTTCACACATGTTTGTTTGCATACAGGGTTTTAGTTTGTTTGTTTCTTTCTGCCTTATAAATGTGACACAGAGTTTATATGAACACATACTTGAACATGTCTGTGTGCGTGCATGTGCCTGTGTGCACATATGTGCTTATTAATGAGTGTTTCAAGTGTTACCCAATGCCTGTGGAGCTCCTTATTATTAGCATATGTGTATGTGCTAGTGTGTACAAGCTTGCATGCTTGCATGTGTTTGATGTGTATTCACCAGGGGAGTTACCAGTCCTTGACCTGTTTTTTTTTTTTTTTTTTTTTTTTTTTTTTAATAACCAACATATGAACACTTAGAATAGAGATGCATTGTTTTCCACATTTTAAAGGCTGATTCCTGTGGAGTGAGGTGTGTCTGCAGCTCTGGTCTTAGTTTACATGGAAGTTTATTCATTGTGTTCCCATAGTTAGCAGCATGTCAGTGAAGATTATTTATTGATGCTGGCGTATATGCTAGGTTAACAGGTTCCACTTGTTACAGCCATGTGTAACACAATGTGTTTGGTGCTGTGTGATTTTGATATCAGATAAAGATTAAGCAGCTAATGTCATATTGTAGCTTTCCACTGTGCTTTGGATTATTCCTCCAGCAAAGTCTGGTCAAAAGGTAAAGTGCTGCAGCTGGACTGCCTAGGCTTTGCACCTGCTGTCTCCTGCTTATTTCCCCTGGTGGACCTGACATAAGTGTGGTGGACAGTTTGATTAAAGTGAATTGATAAAACACCCACACAGCTGAGCGAGGGATGCCCGTTTAGAAGGCCAGTGATATATTTGAAGCCCTCCGCTGTCATCTGGTCTATCAGTTTGACATGGAGTTTGTCACATCTGGAGTGGAAGAAACGGAACTCATCCCTGCCTTCAGAGAACCACCCATTTGTCTTTTTGGAAGACAGGTTGTCTATACAGAGCAAATTTACGTCCATTATGTTCAGTCACAGCTCTTTGCCTGTCTCCAGTGACAGTTTGTAATCACTAATTATTTGTGCTTGTTGTTAGACGCTCCAGATGTGTATATATCATTGCTAATGATCTCTGTACTTGTGATAATGAGTATGATGTGTTGCAGCTTCATCAACTACAGCAAAAACATTCTATCATTTAAATATTTACATATTTACAAAACAAGAAGCAGCCCAGCCTTAAGAGTCTTCAGTCAGTTTTCACGTACTCTTTCTTCTTTGTTACACTCATTCTTCAAGAAACATGATCAAAGTTCAAAAATGTCAAAAACTATACCAATATACATGAAACTTGTGTGTAAGTCCCAATATTTACTAGTAAATTTTTTCTTATTTTTTAAACAAAATTGCAAAACCCGGTACTTGTGTGATGATATTTTTCAGGTGGAACCACAGAAACAATAGTTGGCCAATTTAAACCTCTGTATTGCAAAATCGACTGTCAATGTGACATGACTGTGAGCAGTAAATCTGGGAGTTGTCGATACCTGTCTTTTCAGGAATTTCTATAGCAATTAAGGCCAAGTGGTAGGGAGGAGTTAGACAGGTGGTTTTAGGGGAATCGAGGGGCTCTCCGCTTCCACACTATAATTAACAAGGAAACTATCTGCGCACCATTTCCTATGTGTATTTTTGCAGGTGTGCTGCTCTGATTGTGAGGATTTACATTTTCAGCCTGCCTCCAAGCTCTCATTAAAAGATCTTTTGGCACAAAGTTGAACTTGTGTGAATGTGTGTGGTTTTGCAAGTTGTGCTTGCATGTGTATGTTTGGGCCTGCTTGTGTCTGAGTGTTGCTTTGACTCCCGAGGCTAAAAGTGGTGAAATCCGTCCATTATGTATCTCTTTACACAGAGAAAAGATGATTTTCTCTCTGACTTGAGGAAGAGAAACACCTTCTTAGTTGCCTGTGTGAATCCTCAAAAGTTCCTCTTTCAGTAATTACTCCACAAGATGTATTAGAAGCCAACAGCTTCAGCTTTCACTTCTAGAGGAGTAGCCATCGCACTGTTGCCACTTTGAAATTTCTTCTCTTGCTTTATTTCCTGTCTCTCTCTCTCTGGCTTTCTCTCTATTTCTCAAAATTTCTTACCGTCATCTTTCTTTGCCTTTTCCTGTTGTGGTGCATTTTTTTTCTAATTCTGCTGGACCCATTGCTGGAGTCTCTATGTTGAGTACTCCAAAGAG
Organism: Istiophorus platypterus; assembly: GCA_016859345.1. Lineage (NCBI taxonomy): Eukaryota > Metazoa > Chordata > Actinopteri > Istiophoriformes > Istiophoridae > Istiophorus > Istiophorus platypterus. The sequence goes on from CM029111.1 coordinate 6,640,618, forward strand.
CTCCACCACATCATGGAAACAGAAAGCTGTCAGGATGACTTCATAATGTCACAAAGTGTTTTATGTCTCACTGTGAGTTCTCACTCTTTCCATGCTTCTCTCCACCAGTGCAAGTCAACACAGCTTATTATGTGACATGTTTAAACAAAGAAGAGGGGGAGAACAAAAAAATTAGGAATGATTGCTCAAAGATAGCTTAAAGACACTCCCCAGTGGAACTCCTGAAAAACAATATGTCTGTTAGTGACAAATGATTACACAGAGGTGCTACTTTGCATTGTTGATGTAAGCAAGTATGTGTTTGTATGATGCCAGGAGCAGGCAGATGTCAAACAAGTTTTAGGTGATGGTATGCAGGTCTGTTTGGAGACATTGGACCGTCTGTCACTAGATGTCTTTCTGAGGGCCATTAGCCAGCCACTTGTTGAAAGACTGGGAGCTGTCAGCTTTGCATCAGATAATAGTGTTGAGGATATTGCTTTCACAGCCAAGATGCTGCTGACGCCAGCAGCAAGATCAGATAATGCTCTCATAATCCTGTTTCAATATCAACTTTTTTTTTTTTTTGACAGTTCTGAGTACGGTTTCTGATGACTCTATGTGGGTATATTAAGCAGTGATGATGACACTTTATATTTATATTTCCTTCAAGCAGTTGAAAAAGCCAGTCTTCCAGTTCAGTTAGGAAAATCATTGTTTAACTGGTAGTCTGTGGTAGTATGACCCAAAACTTAAACAAAGCCCCCTCTGCTTCAAGTCAATTGCTTAAGAAAGTTACCAAACATAAATCATTTTATGATGTTGACAATTGAAAGACAGTGCCTTGAAGACATGCAGAGTTTTCTGTCATAAAACAAACAGGAGTGGGCTAGTTAGAGGTGGAAAAAGAGTGAGAGGCCTCAGTGATTCTGCCAAGCTTTTCCTGCCAGGATACATGGTGCAGTTCATTTATCTTGAGGCTGTGAGTTTACAATTCAATCCTTCGAGTAAAGGTTTTGACTTGCACCTCTGCCCGGGCTGATTGACACATATTTTTATTTTTGCTTGCAGATGATTTCTATAAATTACATATTGTAGCCTTCTGGAGAGTTCAGAAACCAAAACAAAGACCCACAGACTCACTTCAATCTCAGAAAAGTGAAAATAAAAGACATCCCTGCAAGAGTCAGTGTGCGAAGAGATGGGTTGTAAATTTTTTACTTCAAAGGCAAATATCCGCAAAGAAAAACATACAATTATAACTCAATATAACATCAACACACACAGTTACCGTAAGTTTTTTTTGTGTGTTTTCCTGGGCTGGAATAAGAAATGTCCTCCAATAAACAAACTGGGGCAGCCATGGCACCCAAAATCCTGCTCATATACGCCGAGTAATAACCTGTGGTTTCTTGTGCTGACTAAAAAAACCACTGCCTTTCTTGGTTGTGTGGTGCAGAACTTCCTGAGATGCCGTGATTTATTTGTTATGTTTGACTGCAGTTCTTAATGCCTGAGGGGCTCGCTCCGTCTCAACGGTTAAGGCACAATTGTTGTTTTGCTCACAGAGGATTTGATACCCTTTGTTTGACAGACATTCAATCTGTGGGAACTGCTCGCTCTCTCTCTCTCTCTTTTATACTCCTGCCAGATTTTCTGTTCTTTTCCATTTTTTTTGTTGAAATTCAAACTATTTGGAAAACAAGGGAATCTCATTCTCTCAAAGCCTGTCTCAACTTGTTGCACAGTCTCCAAATTGCTGCCTTGATTGATTTAATTTCATTTGCTACAAGACGTCTTGTCCTGATAAAATCAGTGATTATCTGAAGTGTAACCAATGAATCTGCTCTAACATGATGAACTACTGTGAGGTCTGACACTCCGATATTTACAGCAACAACCAAAGTAAATTTAAACTGCCACAGTGCCCCTCTTAGGCAACGATGGAAAGTCCCAGCAGCAGCCGTGAAACCACCCATCACTGGCCCGGGTGCTCCTCGCCTGCCTGACCGCCTGCTGCCTCCTGTGTGCCCCCCAGGCTCAGGGGAAGTGGGGAGGCCCTCCATGCCCATTTGGCCCTAGCTAACAGGGGATGAGGTCACTCCAAATTCCCCTTATCCCCTTATAGCCCCAGACAGGCTGGCGAAGTGAGCCTACCACAGGACCAAGCATAAAACATAAATGGCTCTGTAAAAAGCTGCTGGGCTGATGTGACTCATTAAAAAACACTGGCGCCAACTCTTTTATTAATTCATTATTGTGTTTGGGCAGAGTAAAGTTACTTGGTTCTATTTTCAAAGGCAGTGTTTCTCCTCGTGTTCTTTATTTCTCTATTTCTTTTCTAGTTTTCTTTCTTTGTTTCATGAAGTATATATGAAAACATTGGGACAGCGGTTCACTGTGCATAGGTAGGATTCTCTGTCTGGTCTGGAAGCTCATTTTCAGCTCAGTTTGTGGATTAATATGCAGTTGTTTCCTACTGTGGTAATACAATGGTTGCATGCATAGTCCCACTCTCTCTTCACTCACACATCTTAATTTTTTCTTTATCCTTCTCTATTCTCCCAGCACTTGCAGACAGATTGTGTTACCTTTATAGGACCTGGTTTGAGTTCACAGGGCAGATACCCAAACGTGTAAAACGCTGGCCAAGTAAATACATGCATTCACTCACACACATTATGAGTCTGTGCATTGCTGGCAGTTTTGTTTTTCCATTGTGTGCCTCTTCTCCCATTAGGCCCTTTGTGAAATCTGTAGTGATGTTTTTGTGTGTTAGCCACACAGTGGAACCATGGCACAGGGTCACAGTACAAGTTGTATAAGCAGTAGAAGGATAGAGATGAGGTGCGGGTGGAGGCAAAGGAGAGAATTGGGTATAAGGACATGATTACAGAGTGGGGATGTGGGGTGGGTCAGAAAACTGAAAAAAAATAAAAGGTAGCACGAATAGGGAGTAGGCTGAAAAAGGGGAAGGAAAAAAACAAGAAATACAGAGAGAAAGAAGGAAAGAAAAGAAAGATGGCAGTATGGCTGTGTTGGCAGGATGGGGGTGGGTGCCTATCGGCGGCTGTTCCTTCCTGAAACGTGGCCACCCGAGCCTGCCTGGACCCTGGATGCACATGTGGAACAGTTTACTGTAATGGAACTCTAAATTAGTGGTGGTTTGAAGCTGCCTGCAGCAGTAGGGTGTAATTAACTGGCTCTGTTGAAAAAGAAAGAGCCAGAAAGAGAGGCAGGGAGGGAGCCAGAGCCCTGGAAAAGGCAAGGAGTGAGGTGTGTGTGTGTGTGTGTGTGTGTGTGTGTGTGTTAGTGGGTGCTCTAACACATGTGTGGAGGGTTTTTTTCAGTGCTTGATTGCATGTGTATGCATGTGGTGCTTATGTGTGCATCTTGGAAAGCTCTCCATCTTTTTCCTTGGCACGGCGCCACTTCTTAGTGCCCCCCAGTGCCCAGACCCTGTCACTGTTCCACTGTGCTTTTCTGCTCAGTTCAGCAGTTCACTGGTTCAGCCTTAGACACCCCCCCCACACTTTCTTTGTTTATACCAAATCATTACCAAGATTTTTTCCCTGTCTTTTCTTCGAGATTCACAAGCCACAGCAGTTCCAAATTCCTTGGCTCTGCTCTTTTTCAAAGCCACATTTAAAAAACAAGCTGATCACACCACCCACTCATGAAATCACGCTAGGGAAACGAAAGGCAAAAAGAAAACATGAAAAAGAAAATTGGAGGCTTTACCGGGATTTTTTTCTCCCTCTTGCATTAACAGTCAACAGATGGGCATAACAGCAGCCTTGTCCATACTTGAGTCTGACTTGTCTGTGCCTACTGTGTGGAGTCAAAGTCAAAGTGATGAGCGGGCTGCAGGAGGTTAGAGCCAAAATGACTCTGTGGGATGGGAGCCTGACCTCAAGAGAAGATAGTTGGAAGTGACAGCAGCAGTTAGCAATCACTGGATCTCATTTTCCTAACACCCCCCCCCCCCCCTCAGGCTCTGGACCCCGTGTCTGGGCCTCTGGTCCTCGGGGAAAGAGGCAGAGAGGAAGGCTGCTGTGCTAGGCTGGCAGCAGGAACAGAGGAACTCTTTATAGTAGAGTTCTGGTGATTTAAATCATATGGCATAGCCTGGAATCACTGTAGAAGTCTGGAAGCTCTTCAAAACTGCAGGAACAAGAGCTCTCTCTCTTCTTTTCGCTCTCTTTTTTACCCTCCCTCCCTCCTGCTCTTCCCTGTTATAACTTTTTCCAAACTTCTTTCTTATTTTCTTTTCCCCGCACCCAGTCCCAGTTTTTCTGGCCTTTCCTCTCACAGCTCACTCAATCTTTTTCTCTCACATCTTTATCTGTTTGTTTTTTTTTCGCCATCCTGTCCTTCCTTACTTCCTTCTTCCTTCCCATTCTCTCATACCTGTTGCTATGAAGTTTGCACATCCTTCTTACATTATAACTGTGGATAAACTATTCCCTGTCCCAGAACACAGATGTACTCAGAGTTTATGTGAGGTGAACAGTGTTTGTGGAATCCATAGAGGATCTCAACACAAACCACTGATTTAATAGTTATGTTCATGCCGATCAGGAATGCTTATCCTTATGTTTTATGTTTGTTAATAAATAACATATTTCTCTGCCTTCTCTTCCACAGAAAAGTGAACTAAATGACTCATTTGAAGTGAGTAGGAACTTCCCTCATTAAACCAGTGGCCCCATCATCGCTCATCCATTCCCCACATCCCAAAAGTCATCGAAAGACCACGGATTTCAACTTTGCCAGGGATTTCCCGGTGTTGGGAAAGCCGTTACTTTCACCCAGCAGCCTGCTGCAGACCCCTGGGTGCTTTGTCGCCATGGCTACCAACAGGGAACAGCAGGTGGGTCACATGACTGGCTTCCCACCTGCTGTCTACCCCTTCGCCTTCAACTCCATGAGAAGCCACTCCCCCTTCGACCTGCTGGCCAACAGCAGCCTGTTTGGGAGATTTGGTGCTGACTTGCCCAAAGAGATGGCTGCTCTCTGTAAGTAATTTTCATCATCGTTTTTCCTGACTTTTCCTTCCTGACATGTATCTTTTTTCATTTCAACTTGAACTACATATATGGCCAATACCTTAATTTAAGTCAAGTTATATTACACAAATTGGACATGCAGTGGAAAAAGGAAAATACAGCTTTTTAAATTGCACTTCATTATGTGTAATTTTGTGGAAATAGAAAACTTTAGGGTCTGTTTGGGATATGAAATGAGTGGAAGCAAAAAAAATTCCCCCAAAGAAACCATGAATCAAGAGTCCACTTTCATCAATACAATGATTTCTCTGCGGCTGTGGTTTCCTTATAGACGCTTGTAGATGGTGTGGTTGTGACCACAAACTCTGGCTGCACTGGCGTGTGTTTGTCTGCACGTGTGTGTGTATGTGTGTGTGCATGCACACGTGCATGTGTGTGTGTGTGTGCGTGCGTGTGCTTGCGCATGCGTGCGTGTGTGTGCGCGCATGTGCATGTCCATGTCCATGTATGTATACCTGGACCTCTCACAAAGCATCAACCAATATTGAAAAATTAACACAATTGCAATTCACAGACCTATCTAACTGTATTTTTTTTCAAAATGAATGCACCACACACCTTTTTTGTGTGAAAGAAAAGTGCTCTGATGGTAGGATTCAAACAACCAGCAAGCTCTTGTAGTATCAAACTTGTATTTTTAGACCTGACCACTGGGGGCACTGTTGTACTCTGAAGTGATAGGAAGGGATGATGTATGGAGCACAGAGCACAAAGAGAAGATTGTTGGAAATCCAGAGTGTTTTTCTGTCATGGAAAAACTAGGCAGATTACATAGACGCTGCTGACATACATTGGTCATTGTTCAAAACACCTGCTTGTTTCAAAATGCTGTTTTGAAATCCGCATCAGGATTCTAGGTCAGAAAGGAACCTTATATAAAACTGCTTCTGCATTTTTTGCCACTGAGGGTGGTACTGGGAGAGAAAGGAAGATAGAGAAAAAAAGAAGGAGCACTTTTGTTGCAGCTAAGACATCAGGTAAAGGTAAGTGGGAGAAATTTTAGCTGGGTGCAGTGCTAAAGGGTCAGCAGGTGGTGGTGGGTCATGGA
>CM029111.1:6651713-6974213 GCA_016859345.1 Istiophorus platypterus
CTCTGATGACATCCATCTTAACCATATCGACGTATGCACTCTTGAGTTCCCTTTCTCTCCTCCCTCTCTCCTTTTTCTCCCCCTCTCCTTAGCCTTCATTTTGGATTTCCTCTCGTTATTCATCTCTGTAAGTTGTTGCAAATGTGCAAAGTGCTGGAAACTTGCTGAAACTTTGCGTGTATTTGTGTATTACTGTGTGTGCATGCTTGCATTTGCCCACTTGTGTAGAAAGTCTGTAAATGTTGCTGGTAGGGGAGAGGCCAACGGGTCTATTGCAGCTCTGACATGATGACAGATGAAGATAAAGAGGCTACTATTAAAAATGGGAGGCGTCTGTTTTCAGATGGGCCTTTGTGGGCACGTGCAAGACCAAGAGCACGCAATGGCGAGAAAGGAGGGATAGGCCCTCAGAAGGCGGGAGGCCATACGGGCACAGGATGGGCTTATGAGAAGAAGCAAGGGGGGGGGTCATATTTTTGGATGAACAACTAAAAGATCTGTCTTTTTTTCCCCCACAAAACACAAGTAGCAAAATGTCATGACAGCACAGTTAGAGGAAGAGACACAATGAAAGAGACTTTACTGACAGATGATCAAGACTGATAATGTTCTGAAAAGTAGCACTGTTCGGCCTTTGGCGGGACTAACATGTGAACAGAGGCGAATATGGCTGCTGTTTAGAAAGGGGCTCTCTCTCATAAGTCATGCCCCACTTTCCCCACCTCTCTCCTCACTGACAAATCAGGTATCTTCCAGAGATATAAAGTGAGAGATTGAGGTAGATGACATGGATAAGATTACATGTCTTGTCAGAGCTGAGCATGTGTAAATCCTGCGGCTGGTGGAGTAGTTGACTGAAGTTATGAGAAAGAACGCTAGGATTTTGCTCAGTTTTCACCGATGAACATGATAACACACCATCATTTAAATAACATACAAATTTTATATATTATATATTTATATAAAATTTTATATATAATTTTTTTAATATATAAATTTTATGTATGTATGTATGTATATATATATATATATATTTTTTTTTTTTTTTTTAATGAGTGAATGAAAAGGAAAGGAAACTGCACGGATCTTGTTTGTTAGCTCCTTCATTAACAATCTGTATAGGATTTGTGTGTGTGCGTGTGCATGTGTGTGTGCGTGTGTGTATGTGTGTGTGTGTGTTTGAGTAACCTAAATCTGGCTGCAGTGGGAGGGCGCTCTGGACTGGTGTTCAGTGTCTCTATCATCGCCAGCAATCTGTTTCAGCATGTCCACACACTGCACACATGCTCACATCAGCAATGAAAAGCTCTACATTCCTTTCAAAATCACCATGCTTCGTTTAGTGCATAGGCATTTAAAAACAAGCTTTCTTTATTGCCTTACACATCACTGTGTTGTTGACTGCATGCCTGGAACCTGAATGACTGTATACTGAGGAAGTGGCAACAATGCAGAGTATACATCTTATCTGTAATTGGCATCAGAGTGTCAGACAGTAGTAAAGCCTGATTTTCCTAGGCTTCAGCCCACGTGGAGCTATAAGCAGACTGGGTCCAACTGACTGAGCGTCCCTGGCTTCTGTATAGATCAAGAGATGAAACATCACAGATATAAAACCCTATCACAGAGGGAAATTTTTAGGATTTTGAATATGTGTTAAAATCTCTTCTAATCAGTGCAGTTAAACATGATTGAAAGCAGCCATCGCAAAACAAGACCAGTGAGTTGGCAGACACTGAAAATGAAACATATCCAAAACCAGAAACAAAAGCACAGAACTTTGTCAACCAAAACAAATCATGCAGTTGGGAAAAAATGGCCATGGGGAACTTGATGAAATGGGGAGAGTATTTGCAGAAACAGAAGGGGGGGGGGGGTTAAGGAGAACGATGCAGAGACTTGTGAGCCAAAGACTGAAGCAGCGAATAAGGGAGGGTAGAATAAGTTTTGGGGGAAAGTTAGTGGCCCAGTGGGGGTTTCTTCTAGAGTTCAACCTCTCTGGCTGGGGAAGGAAGGGGAGGAGGGAGGGGAGGGAGGGGAGGCAGGGACCGGCCCTGGGTCAGCAGCAGTATGGAGTATGTGTAGATTAGATGTCTAAACTCTCTGCAAACTCTCCAAAGCGCTGGAAGACTTGCAACTCACAATGCTTTGTGCCAATAAGCAGAGAACCTGAGGTTAGTGGTCTGAATTATAGTCTCAAACACAGTAAAAAGAAATGTTAAAACCAGGAGAGAGTCAGATAGGGTCCATAAATCTCCAATGCAAAAGAGTTTCAAGTGTGAGCACATGATATTATGAATCGATTGTGTTGCAGCTCGCCGGCACAGAGAGCAGCCCTGGCACACAACCCTGATGTTACATAGAACATTTGAATACCAGGGGATTAGCCAGATTTTAGTTTCCAGGATGCTGTATGAAACTAGCAGTGAGAGAAAAAAAGACAGGAAGAAGACGATAGACGAGTGTGAGAAGAATGCTTGTGGATCATAAAAATGTGACTCGGGGCAGTGATGATTTCATCTAGAAAACATCCAGATCAGAGCATTTTTAAAAAAAAATGATTGTGTAAATGGGTGGAGAGGTAGAAAAAGGAAAGCAAGTCATTTTAAACAACAAATTCTTAGCCGGGGCATCTTTGATCGATACCAGTTTGTTATCTAGCCTCACTGTTCTGTTTTTGCTGTCACAAAGCTTCCTCTATAAGACCCGACACCTGTATGAAGAAATCTGTAAAAAGCTACATGTGTTGTTTACTGTTTGACGCAACAGAAGAGCTGTTAAATGTGTGTCTGATTGTGTGTTTGCTTATGTGTTTGCGAGGACAATCAGCCCACATGTGTGCACATGACTGTGTGTGAGTGTGCCAGCTTAAGAAAATAAACAGGAGGTTTCAACTGGAGGAAAAGCTTTTAGGTCAATAAACATTTTAATCGAAATCATTCAAAATAGCCCGAAACATTAAAGCACGGTTTGTTTCATAAAAAAGAAAAGGAGTGAAGTGTCAGAAGAGGAGGAGGAGGGGGATTGGGATGGGGGGGGGCACTGTGTGTTTATGGAGAGTGTAGCCAGCAGCACAGATTGACAGGAAATGGTGTCTTTTTTGCCTGCTGGGCTGTACCACTTGTGCTTGCTTGACAGGGGGGAGATGAATGTACAGGGCACACAGACTAAAGCCATTCTATTATCATATATCTCCCATTGTATCTGGCTGTTTGCTTTAGCCCAGCCAGAGTCTATCTGTCTGCTGAGCAGCAGTTAGGACCAGTGACAGGCTGTTTCATTGACTGCAGACTGCCTATTGATTTCCTTTGATTTACCATCACTGTGAGGGAGCTGCTGTGTTTTAAATGGAATTGTTTTTAGCAATGCACAGAACATCCTGTGCTAAAGAAGACTAAGTGTGGAGGCCAGCATTTTATGATCTGAGTCGCAATGATACAGTCTAGTGAGTGTATACATCTGACAAGTTGCTTTCCGATACATTAAAATTTATGCTTGCACAACTTCATCACAAATGCATCCTTGAATTTCTGTGTATGCTTTGTAAATGTTACTTAGAAATAAATCACAAACAAGGTCAAGTGAACTTGTGAGGAGTGTGTCCAACACATGGTGTGTTTGTATATAGGGGGTATTTGTCTGCGTAAATGCACTGCTGGGATTGAGCAAGGCAGCCCCCATTCATCACTGTTAAAGCACTTCCAGAGGGAGAGACAGAAAGAACTGCCCATCCTCTGTTCGCTCAAACAGACATAGAGGAGGGAGGGATTTAGCCTGGCATCTGGTTTCTGGGTTTAACCACAGCATAATGTTCTTTCTCTCGCTCTTTCTCTGGCGCTCTTTCTCACACACACACATACACACCCGGCCAGTGGCTGGACTTTAATATGGTTATGATTAGAGACGGGGTTCAGAGAAGGCGGGGGGGGGGCTCTTATGTACTGCAGGGGAATTGGGGGAGGTGCGATATAAGGACAGACAGAGACAGGGACCAGATCTGAATGGGGCACAGTTGGAAGGGGGCTGTGTTTGTTTACATTTGGGGCTGAAATATGAAACACAAAAGCAGCCAGGACAAAAAGGCAAGAGAAGAATGGGAATAAAGTTTTGTCCTATAACCAGATCAGTTCTTCCTCCGGTGAAGGCTCTGCTGGCCGGACCCCTCTCTTCCCTCTCCCTCCCTTCTCCCCCCTCCTCCTCCTGGGTTCCTCTCTCTATCCCTCCCTCTCTAGCATTCTCTCTCTCTCTCTCTCTCTCTCTCTCTCTCTCTCTCTCTCTCTCTCTCTCTCTCCACCCCCTCTCACAGCGTCATGCTAAGGCAGTTGGTTTGTTCCGTCGTGTCTGGGGCTCAGCCTCTCAGAGCTGTGAGAGGCTGTTATTTAGGTCTGTTACAGCAGACAGGGAGCAGCTCACCAAAGGGCAGGGGGAGAGTAGAGAGTCAGAGTCACGCTCAGCTCAGCTCAGCCCAGCCAGGCAGGAACCAGATCTGCATTCCAGCTGAGAGGGAAAGAGGGAAACTCCAGCATCGGCAGGAAAGGGCAGCAGAGAGAGTGACAGCGAGAGATAAGTGAAGGGAGGGAAGGGAAGGCAGCAGATCCTGCTAGCTGTTGCTGCTGTTTGTTGTCACTGCTTCAGCAAGTGACGTGAGCGGTGGAAACAGGACAGTACGCAGGCAGGACTGAGGGCTCGTGGTGATTTTTTGCTGAGGGCGGAGGGGTGCCATGTTCGACTGTATGGAGGCTCTGGGAATGGGCCCCCGTCAGCTCTATGATGTCACCAGCCGCGGTGCATGTATGCTGCGGAAGGCAAGCCCCTTCTTTGCAGGGTTGGACCCCTTTGCTTGGACGGGCAGTGCCAGCGTTCAGTGTAAGTGGCACCCTGTTAGCATTTCTTGCATGACACAACCATCTCTGTTTCTCTCTTACTCTCTCTCTCTTTCTCTCTCTCTTTCTCTCTCTTGTGTTACTGGCTTGTTTACCCCTCAGGGCTTGGCCAAGGGGGCTGCTGTCAGGGGCTACAGAGCAACACAGGAAAAGACTGGGACAGACAGTCTCCTCTCCTATCCTCTCCTTCTCTCCTCTCCTCTCCCCCCTGCACAACTCACAGCCAGTCCAACTCTCTGCTATGATATGACATGATATGCCCTCTGTGTGGTTTACTAGTATGTCTGTGTGTCTGTGTGTCCGTGTGTCCATGTTGGACTTATAAGTATTAGTCCATGGAGTCAAGTTTCAGTGACAATGTGAGCCACCTGAGGTTTGACCTTGCCAGGTGCTGTATACCACAAACAAAAGTATTCACAGATGAAAGAAAGAGGAAAGAGGTTGGTGAGTGATGGGAAGAGAAAACACTGATGCCTTGGATACCCTCTGTTTTGTTTATCTTCCCATCATGGTATGGGTTTGGCACTACAAGTTTGGTTACTGATTTATTTCTTATGAAATGTTAAAGACCTGTTTGACATTACAAAAAATAAAAGTTTGGTGTAGCCTACCACAGTCCTCACAGGTTGGAGGTTTGTTAATGCTTCTGGATAGTACATGGATAGGGATATTCCTCTTGAGCCAAACAGCCATGAATTGATAAGTAGATGAATAAAGTGATGCATAAATGGCGGAATAAATTAGAAATGTGGAACGCGTACACGGTCTTAAGAAAGCTAGGGGATATTCTGTCCAGCTTTCTTTTCACCCCTTTTCTCTGTCAGCTTCTCATTCAACAGGCTTGTCTCTGGACAGACAAAACTGGGGTCCATTTCCATACACTTCCAGGGGGCCGCTACTGCTGTGAGAGAGTGTGTGAGAGTGGAAAAGGAGTGGGGGTGTGTATGCATGGTATGGTGGAAGAAGTGTGGAGGGAGCCAAGCCAGATATGACAGTGGAAAAACAATCAAGAATAAAAGATGGCGCAGTAAGATGAAGAGCTTAACTGTGTTCTTGTTTTTGGGAGCTTTTTAAATTTGGTTTTAATTTTTTTTCTTTCTTTTTTTTTTGTATTTTTCTGTTTGTTCATCCTCCTGGTTTTTGTCCCTTTTTACTGCCTCCTGAGGGGAGTCATCTGTCTTCATTAATCGTGAAGACACCAGCATTTCAGTGGCTGTCATGCACACTGGCTGAGCTTTAATGAAGACAGATGCCCTGTCAGTGGAGGCCGAGGCCAGGGGGGACTTCAGCCAGCCCAGCCAGCTCTGCTTAGCTAGGGGAGCCCTGATAATAACAAGATGAGATTTGTTTATTTAATCAATCGGGCCTCTAAGGCCTCTCCTTTTAACCCTTTCTCACACATGCACACATTTAAAAATTGGGCCTCAAGATAACCAGAAGTACATTTTTCTTTTGGCTCTTTCTTCCAGAAAATCAAAGAGGTGAAAAGTCCATAGAAGGTGCCCCAAGGGTAAGGGAGCTGGGTCTAGCAGAGTGGAGTAAAGTGGAGGCTGGTTTGGTGTACTGTTTCAAGCCCTCTGTGCCCAGTAACCTTTGTAAACAAGGCTGCCCTATCCACACACAAGGAGCCTTAATGGATCTCTTTACTGAAGCAGTTGCCCCTCATTGTTCTCATCAGTGAGGCTGATGAATTAATGTGTGAGTCTGATATCTCATTAAGCCTGCGCAGCTGCAAAACAGAGGGACCTGTCTGGCTCCTAATGCCACGCTCACACAAGCATGCACACTGCACACCAAAATAGCTACTGGATTTGTGAAGAGTCACCTTGCCCTGGTATGATACTCAACAATGAACTACTGTGGTCAAAATGTGTTGGGTTTATTTTTAACTCTCATAAAAAGAATTTAACAGTGGTGAAAAAAAAACTGGATGCAAGAAATCTATATGCATTACTTCAATAACCTGGGGAAATGCAATAAAAACTGTTTATGCCCCTAAATCCTTGACAAAATGAGATATGCTATTGTCCTGGTAGTAAATCTCCTGCGGTGATAAGTGTCACTGTTGTTGGCCATTAGCCAGGGACAATCGGAGGACTTAAAAGTGTGTGGTCAGTTTTCCTGTTTTTTTGTTCACCAGCGGGAGACCTCAATGTCAGAGGTTAGTCAGAGGCTACGGCCTGGCCAATGTCAGATCTACACCATGTGTGGCAGCCTTGTCAGTTAACTGAAAAGGAGACCCTTTCAGCCAGCTTGGCTTGTGTAATGCTCTTAAGTGCCTTATGCCACGGAGCTGGTACTACATCTGATCTGCCCTGGACGTAAGGATAATGGACACTGATTTAGTCATACGTCAATGAGAACTGAATTAGTCAACTGCCAGGGAAGCCATTTGAGGGAGCCTATGTAGACCCAATCCCCTCTCTGTCAATGTTCATTTGCTTAGAAGAATGAGGCAATTATGCTTAGCAGTTCTCCAGGGTCAGAAGAATGGGAAGTGTGTTTTTCTCACCAAAACACACTTGTAGCTTGATTTTTTTTTTGGAGACTGTATGGATATTAATTGTGATGCTTGAAAGTGATACATACAAGAGACTGACTGGGTAGTAACAGATCACCTGAGTAATGCGTCACCATGTCTGCAATCACACACACACACACGTATAGAGAGGCACACATGCCTCTTTGTTTTCCTTTAATGTGCTGTTCAAATGTGAATTGAGGAGCTAATTGAAATGAGGGTATATCTCGGCAGAAATAAGAGCTTCCTGTAACCGCTGGCACACTCTGGCCCTGATCATTTTCTCCTTGATAGAATTCTGCAGTTATTTCATTATAATTACAAAAGATTCAATTAAAAGATTAGAATGCCTGAGGGGGCAGGACAGGGAATAGATAGTGGTATCTTGGTTAGTGGGTTGTTGAGAGAAAGAGAGAGAGAATGAAGGAGACTTATAATACCATGGTTGCAGTTCTAATGAGGACTTGTCAGTGCTTGTCAGTGCTGTTATATATACATAGACCTTGTTGATCCTTTCAAGATAATGTCTAATGAATGTGCTGAAGTTAAAAGGCTTAAGTAGTCAGCTGGTCCAAGGTCACTGAGTCGTAATTGATATGACCAAGGGAAAAACCTTCACTTGTCTCTGAAAACAATTATGCCAATGCAGCTAAATGAGCTGTTTGAAGTAGAACAGTCAGTACAAAGTGAAATGTACAAAAGACTTAAGCATGACATTAATCTTTTTTGTTCTGTAATTCTAGACTCTAATCAAAAAAGCACCTAATTTTAGAGTACAGTTAGTAGACAGAGAGCCCCTATTTTGCTAAGCTGCTCACTGGGGGAAGCAGAACTACTATGTGCATGCATAAGTGCAGGTTTTTGTATCTACAAGTGTGTATATAAATGCACAGGCATATAGGTATATGTTTGTATGCCCCTAATATGTAACATATTAACATCTAATAAGTATAAGTGGTCTATAACATACTACAATCATTTTGCAGGCCAGTATAATTGATATATTTGTCACCAACTCCTCAAGTGGAACCCAAGTGGAGACTGTTAGAAACAGGCATTGAATGACAAAATAGTAAAAGACAGCTTTAATTATCTCAAATATTTCTTCATAGGAGAAGATATAGTTGCTGGCCAACAATTTGTTAAATGTTTAGAGTGCTTATAAATGCTAAATAGAAGAAGTTAGAGCAAACTGCTACCTTATTGGATAATGCTCCATTTTTCAGTAGCATGGGTAATTATGATAATCTTTTTGTTGATTCAAATGTATACTCTGCAATTACAATTAATTGAAAAATTTAATACAAAACTATACTGCTAAATTAAAATGCAATATTAAAGGTAATTGGAACCATATAATGGCTTGATTTCTGTAGATGAAGAAGTGGGAATTGTGTGTGTGATGGCAGGAGTTTGTCATTTCAAATTGTGTCACTCTCAAAAGTCCAGAGTTTGTCAGTAGCACTCATAGTGACTACGAACAAATGCCAAAACATTCTAATCTACCTAAATGCTGGTTTTAAATCAAATGTGTGCATTGTATGCTTTAGTTTAATAGTTAAATGTATTGTATTAGATTACTTTACAACATGGGGAACATTTTGGCCAGTTGCAGTATAAGAACTACTTGTCTTGCAGTATCACACCACCTTGCTAACAGATCTTTCTCAGCCCAGTAAGAGCTGAGCCCATTAATAGGCAGTACCACCTATAAATAAACAGATTCAATGCCTGCACTTGCTTCAGGTTTTTCCACAAGCCCCCTTTCATGTGTGGTTTTACCTATGCATAAATATGAAGGTGTCAGCAATGTGCTTGTGTGTGTGAAGTCTGTGTTTGAACTCCTATATGTCAATGTATGGAGCATATACATGCCTGTTTGGCTGGTGATGGGCATCCAGACTGCTGTGTCAAATCCAGACACAGACAATGTGCCAGGCTAGATTCCTCACATCCGTGTTGGAATCCCGTTCTGCTTTAGTAGCAGTTTATAGCCCCTCAGCAGCATCAGTCACACAACTGTAAATAAAAGTCATCAACCACCATGCTGAAGCTGAATCTTTCACCTCCAATGGGCTGTTGGTCTTTTCCTATCTATCCTAGTTAAGTTTTGTAGGACTAATTTCACAAGAGTGCGTACTCTGAAACATTACGAGGAATCCCGTTCAGCTGAAAAAATTGTGTAGCACAACATGGCAGAACAGGCTGATATGAGGTAACTAGGCCAACAGTTTGCCCCCGTGTATCAGCTCTATCTGAGTATAAAATATGGACTTTCGTAAGTTCTTTCACAATAGTTGGCTGGTCAGAGATATTGCGGCTGCCCTCCCTAACACCCATGTCTGGCTGCCGCTATTGTAGCTGTTTACCGAGAACAGCTCTATGCCTGCCAGACACATTTTCCCTTGTACAAAAGCAGTGGGCAATTGGCAGGCTATCTGTATATGTGCATGTGTGTGTGTACCTTGGCATTTATATACCGCACTTGCGCATGCACCTATGAGAGTTTATTTCGCTGGTGAGCATGCAATGTACTGTTGCACATGTGTGTTTGTGTATAGTAATATATAGGAGTATGTGTATGTCAGCTTGGAGCCATGTGTGAGCTGAGTGTGAAGAGAGCAGTTCTGTTACCACCGTGTTATTGACTGACGGCTTGGCTCGAGCATTGCCAGGGGCTCAGTGTTATGAGAAGTGGAGTGCTCGGACAGCCAAGCTGGGACTAGAAACCCAGACAAGTCCGGCTGTCCTCCCTCTGTGTATGTGTGAATGGGTTGTGTTTACACAGCCGACAGTGTTTGGCAGGGAGTGGTGGGTGGCTGGTGTAGTACAGCTATTATCTGGGCTCAGGGGTGGAGAGTGATGGAAGAGGAGTTGGCCGAGTGAGTGAGGGAGGGAGGGAGGGCAGGCCTGCTGGCGTTGTTTTCACTTGGACATTAGTCAAATTCTGCCAATGTGCGTATGTGCAACTGCCATGACCACTTTTATGGAAATGGCGCATGAGTTCATTTGTATATACTTGCGCTAGTTCATTTGTTTGTATGTATACATGTCCATTTCAGTGTGCATGCGTCTTTGTATATATAATTTTGCCTGTGTGATCACAGACGGGGAACAGGTGTGTTTAAGCTGACATGCCTGTAATTGAGTGCTTAGCTGACACTTTGGGACTTTTTACTAGGAGAATATGAATGCCAGTGGAGAACTTAACAGTTGCTATGCTGTGCACATGTGCATGTCTGTGTGTGTATTTCTGTGTTTACCCGCGGACTCTGTGTACATGTGTACATGAAACCACGTTATTGGAGAAATCAGGTTACTGCAGGAAATGAGAAAATCTGTTTACATTTTAAAAACTTTACTTACAGCTGGTCAGTAATAAGATTTCTCTTCAGTCTACTGTCATATTTTTAAAACCAGACTCAGACCAGACATTTTTTCTTCTTTAAATTTGCACGTGTCTGAATTTAACAAATGGTCTACTGTAATGTGGAAACTTATTTATATTAGTGTCTGTTTTAGACAGAATTTGGATTCATTTTTTTGGATACAAAGATGCACAATCACAGTAATGATCTTTCCTTTCAGCCCACAGCATCGCTTTCACAGTGATTCAATCCCCATTCTTACCCTCTGACATGCTCGCGTGTAAAATTACTGTTATAAACCTGGGTATGCGCCAACATGGCTATGAAATCAGGTTTCTCACACTGAAACATAGGCATCTAAATCTTTTTTTCATAATCTCTATTTTACAAGGAAATCAGGTTACTACAGAAAACTGGCAATTATCAGGTTACTGAGATGGATGTCAATACACTCACTGTTTCAGTGGGCCCCCCTAAATCTAACATAAAAATTGCATTCTCACTTACACACATTAGCACATGCCACACAGTCATGATCAGACATGCATGAGCACACAGAAAAAAAGCACATGTTCTTTAGTGAATAAAAACTTGCAGAGAATATGTCCATGCCTTCATTGTAGTATGACCTGGGATTGAATGAGAGCTGGCCGTACTCATCCTGTCAGTAGGCCTGGATTTATCAGCTCCTGCTCAACTCTTTGAGCACCTCACATTTGCCAGAAAACACTGAGAGAAACCCAGCCAGCCAGACAGACAGCCAGTTAGACAGGAAGCGGTCCAGCAAAGGAGTCAGGGGCTGATGATTTATGCCTTGTTCAGGAATGCTGAATGAGTTCAGGGTACACCGCTGTTACTTGAGCTGAATGAATGGGCATTGCTTATATTCTAAGTAATGTGTCTTATTTTCCTAATTCATTATAATCGAAATGTGACATTATTACCCCATATTAATTTCACATGGAACTTCCAAAACATTAAGAGGCAGACAGAGAAGGAAATGAATCACCATAGAGCCCAAATCAGAATATCTTGTCATTGCTCTGACAGCCTCCGCCCAGACACAGAGTTGGGCAACCTGTTGGCGGTTGGTTGCCAAGCAAAAGTGAAATACTCTGATATGCATCATTGCTCCACTAAACCACTCAAAGCAGAAGTTTCTCAGAGTGACTTCTACATCTGATATGACTCCTGAGTATTGGTGCCAGTTTAAGGGGAATTTGTGCCAGTGTTGCAGCATTTCAAAAATCACCTTGAACTGCCAATCACTCAGGAAACAGGTAGCTGCGGTCCTTTGTAGCTGCTCCCTCACAGCTAATAAATTGTACTCTCAGTTTCTCAGGTTTTGTCTCTCTCAAAGTGCTGCCTTTAAAGTCCTTCCGAGAGAACAGACAGAGGAAAAATGTAGCCGCAAATGCAGATCTGATATTAAGATATTAGATACATGGCTGTTGCATGATTCTTCAAAAACAGACAATGAGCTGCAGCATATGTTAGGCCTAGGAAAAAAGCAAGAGGAAATGCTTTGCGTTGTGTTTGCAGATGCTTGGGCACAGACATTGACATGATAAGTTGGAGGGAACTATGCACTACAACTTGTGGGTGTGCTTGTTCCTTCAGTAAGCGGTTTTCTTTTGCACACTTTGGTCTGTGGTGCTCCCCCAATGAGCTAGAGTGAATACTACTGTTGTTGTTTACATTATCCTCCTTTCCCCTTACTTCCTCTGACAGAGCCAGGCTGCAGCCGGGGCTGAGCTACTTCTACTTTTGTAGGTTTCTATTGTTGTGGGGAGGAAGCAATAGCAATTGAACAAGCTCTAGTGGCCTTGCCAGAGACAGACAGGTGAGAGCCAGGGCTACAGATGGTGAGAGGAAGTCTGGGAGGACGAGAAGCAACCGTAGGATCAAAGACTCAGGGTTTCCCTCACTGACTCTCCTCTCCCCTCATCTCTCCTCACCTCGCCTGCCTGCCTGTCTCCGTTGTCTGTCTGCTTCCTCTCTTGCTCATGAGTTGCCCTGTCTTCTGGACATGAGCAATGGCCCAGGCCTGTGCGGGATTGCCAGGTTTGGGTTTACTGTCCAGTCGCTGGAGGAGAGCTGTCTTCCTCTCTGTCTTCTGGTGGGCAGATGAAGAGTCAGCTGGAGCTCACCGCAGGGATGAGTGGGCACAGTTTTCCACAGATCTGCATGACTGTCTGCTTTTTCCTGCTTTAGCCATAAAAGGCCACTGACTTCTTCAGTTGAAATAATGTGTCCTTTAAATTTCCCACTCTTTTTAATACCTCCTTCCTCAGGCTTTGTACAGGGACGTTTTAAGGAAACTTTTTCTTGGGTTCACGGGGGACAGGCAGCTTGGTGGGTGAGTTTGTCTGTTTGAAGCCAACTTGTGTGTTCTTGACAGGGTTGTGTGGTGCAGGAAAAGGGGGGTACTTGCTGCCAAATGTTGACTTGGCTGACTCCATCAAGAAAATATCAAAAGGCCCTTTATGAGGTGCTGTAAAGAAGAAAGGGTGTTTTGAGAGCACCACCAGACTGCAAGGGTAATTCCACTTTTTAAAATGTGCCTTGAGGATACAGGCTTATCCCACCTGCTGCCTTTCCTACTTTGTTCTGCTTCTATGCTTTCTTTGGGGGAGCTATAGATAAAGAAGTGTGAAATGTGTGTGTGTTGGCAGGAGTTTGTACATCATGTCACATTGTCACTCTCAAATGTCCAGAGTTCGTCAGTAGCACTCATAGCGACTATGAACACATACCAACATATTCGAATCTACATAAATGCTGGTTTTAAATCAAATGTGTGCATTTCATACTTTCACACTTGTGTTCGTTGTTTTTGTCTGTGTTTCATGACATTTTCTGGTTCTGACAAAGCAGTGGAAGTTCCTGGGGAGTGGTGTGCATGTGCGTGTACGTGTACGTGTACGTGTGCGTGTACGTGTGCGTGTACGTGTGCGTGTACGTGTGCGTGTGCGTGCGTGTGTGTGTGTGTGTGTGTGTGTGTGTGTGTGTGTGTGTGTGTGTGTGTGTGTGTGTGTGTTCCTGCTCGCTTGCGTCTTGGTGTGTGTGTTAATGTCTGGTTTCTCATACTTCCTGGCCAATGTTTTGACTTTTCACTTCTAAAATCTGAACCACCTCCTGGTTGTTAGCCCAGTTTTATCATAGACCTTTTTTCAAATGACAGCATGTGTGTGTGTGTCTGTTGGAGCCCAGGTAATGAGCTTTCTGACAGCTGTTGAAAGGTGTTGCTACTGCTCAGCACCTTTTAATGAAAGCATGCCCCCCTCCTTGTCAACAGACACACACACAAGCACACATTCCTCCCTCTCTTCCCCCAACTTTTGACTACTCCACCATATAAACTATTTCTTTCATAGTTGTGGAGCAGGTTAGAGCATTGTGAGTGCTTGTGTAACACACACACAATAGAGACTTGATGGACCTCCCACTTAAAAGCTCACAGGTGACTCAGCCATGTACAGCAGGGCTTGAACAGAGCCACAGTATTATTTGATCTGTGGGCCATGAGAGCACATGTAGAAAGGTATAGCAGTGAAGGACACAGACAAGTGGCTACAAAAGCAGTGACGGAGATCCTCCGGAAAGCCTGGTACTGAAAAGAGGAAGGAAATGAGCCTGTTGTGTGGGACCTTGTAGCAGAAGCCTCGGAGAGATGGCAGGAAGACGTGGGCAGAGAAACAGAGAGAAGAGTGAAACATATTGGCACCACTGACAAGGGTGTGGTACTTTCTTTTTCCTCTTTCGTGAAGCCGAGTTCTTCATAGAAAACCTTTCAGTGTTCTGATGGTCACTCAGTCAGCGCCCTGTGGTGCTGTAGCCTCTGCCATTAGGGTTGAGGGCCAAGGGCACCCTCAAAGCCCCCACCTGGTGTGCCAGCAAGTCTTCCAGCCCACTGTTCAGCATCCTCTCTCAATCTGCTCCCCTTCTGCTACTACTGTATGCCCAGTAACCACCCCTCTTTTCACAGTGAGCCCTACTGTGTGCCCCTCTCTCACACACTGCTTTCAAGTCTCACACTATCTTTTACTGCTCAGTGCATTCGACACGAACACGCAAGCTTTGCAGGCTGTTTAATGATGGTAGAGATGGAGACAAAGGCTCACATGCCAGCGCTTGCAGTTAAACACTTACAGAAAAAAAAAACATGAACACAATGAGCCACACACACACTAACACACACATACACACATACACACACACTCACACACACATATACAGGAGAATGTTTTAGTGGGGAACACTAGAGCTTACTGTCGCACTGTTACAAACAGTCCTGTGTTTGCAAGTCAAATTGAGGCTGTAAAGAGTGGGCAGCACCACTGGCTGGAGTTGCATGCATGCAAATGACATAAACACAGAAATGAGCCCCAACAAATATGTCTGTGCCACTTGCTCATGTACTGTGCTGTATGTACACCATCTTCACACAGAAACAGCCTGCGCATTCACTCTCACATGCCAAGACTAGACTTCTGGAACAGTGTCCCACTGAAGATTCAATCACGGCAACAAGTCACGTAGACAAAATCTGCAGGCCTATTGTGAAAGAATACTTGTTACCCTGCCAGAATGTCATATGCTGCTAAGTTAAAAGGAGTGTGTTGCAACTGAAAACACGAGCCACAAAGTCATGCCTTTGCTCACATACATTCAAAACACTCCCCTTTCCAGCTGAGTGAACAAAAGGCATCTTCAGTGTTACCAGAAAGTCTCTTGTTTTTCTATATGATCTATTCCTATTGTCTCCTTTTCTCTCTGATTGTATCTGTTGAACCTAAAGGGACATCCATCGGCCCAGTTGACTTAACCTAGAATTTAATGTAATTGACCTAGTTGAAGTCACCTTCAGTTAAACAGCTATTTCTGTCGTGTGCAGTTAAATTTCACATCTAATGAGGTTGTGGAGAATGATGTACTGCACAACCAGCTCAGGCACTTTAGTGTAATGCAGGGAGGGGGATTATTGTGTGTTCGCTAGTTTGTAGCTAGTGAATATTATCCTCCTGTGTGTGTGTATGTGTATTTTGTAGACATTGAATGGTATCTGTGTGTATGTGACCAGGGGATTAGGTCTGGTCAGCACAGCTGAGCCACTTGTGCAGAGAGAGCATTGAGAGAAGGGATTAGGGAGTAAACTGATATGTAGCAGGAATCAAACAGTGGCTACTGATAACTAAACTATCCCTCCTTCTTGCCTCTCTCATTCTCTTCTCCTCCCCCAAAAAAAACAACCACCCACCTATCCCACTGCTCTCATCTCAACCGTTTGTCATCAACTCACAGGCCTTGGCTGGTGGATTGTCATGCAAATTGTGCCCTAGGCCTCAGAGCACTGATAAGGAGGGCCTCTCATTTCACAGGGCTTTGTTTTCTAAACAGTGATGAGCTAAGTTGAGGAGACTGGGGAAAGGGGCTCAGGGCAGCCGCCTGAATGGGCCCTCTCACTGTGGCGCCCTGGGGTAAGTGGTGCGGGGGATTTTGATGGAGCGGGCTGAATGAGGCGAAGTCTTGGAGGCGGGCACAGGAGTCATGTTCTCTGGCAGGAACCAGGTTCAACGTGTTGACGGAGCCTGATGTATTTTCTCTCTCACTGTGGTTGGAGTTTTCTCCAGGATGGGCTTTCTCTTTTTGGCTCGCTTTCTTTCTCCATTTAGACAATGTCAGTCAGTGTTCGTTACTTGACGCCACATATGGTTTGTCCTTTTCTAAAGGGTTGTCAGCGCTCGGTCTGGAGCCTCATTTGCTGCTGTTATTATTGCATAAACACAGAGGTTCATGGCACGTTCAGAGGGTTTCTGCTCTCCCACTGACCCTGCTGCTTTGTTACATTCTGGCCAAGGAGATATGAGAACTGCTGCAGAAACATTCAGCAGGCATAAACTTCAAGTTTTAGATTGATTTGCACATTTGGCTTTGTGATTGCTCTTAAAACTAATGGAAAACATCTTTGCCTCCAGCAAAGTAAGGGTTTCAAAGGAGGAATTTGAATGTGGATTCTGAATGGTCAAATATATAAAAAAAATACATATGAAAAACAGATGTTTGAGCAGCAGGCAACAAATGAAAAATGTCTGACATATTTCTGTTACTATCATTAATGAGGTAGTAGCTGGCCAGTCGCAGCAGCTGTAGCAGTTGTAGTAATGGTCAGCTTGGTCTTGAACAAGACTTGCCCTCAGGAGCAACTATGTCCTCTCCTCCCCCTTTCCTCCTCTGCCCCTTTCTCTGTTTTTTATCAAATTCCTCTTTTTATGCCCCCTTTTTTTCTTCTTTTTGAAGTCCCCCTCTCTTGTAAAAAGCCAAGCTGGTGGTTTTTGCCTCAGCTCTGCGTATGGGGGGGTGGGGGGGTTGTAGGTTAAGTTTAGGCTAGCCCTCTGTGCTTTCCATTGAAGGTGCTGGGGGAGATGGGGGCAGTAAAAGTTAGAATTTTAGAGCCCCCCTGTTTTTTATTTTATGATTGGCTTTTTTTACGGGCTGGGAGCTACAGCTGGTGGTGTGAATAGCTGCCCAAGGTGACTGAGTCCCAATAAAGTGTAGGCCAGCCGGGCTGGGGCCTCCAGTCCAGCCATGGGACCGCCTTTATAGGCCGCCTTACGAGCCTAGGCCTCTATTAAAACCTGGCAGGGCTGCACTGAGGAATTTAGGGCCAGGAAACAAGAGAAAAATAGGGTTTGTGTGTCAGGGGGTGGTGGGATGCAAGGTTGGGGGGTTGAAGTTTGAGGGTGACCAAGGGTGAAAGTTGAAAGAAGTGCTGTTGGATAAGGGGGGGGGCAACATGTGTGTCTGTGAGCTTGTGCAGGCTAACATGTGTGATGAGGGTCTGGTCCTGTGTGTGTGCAGCAGCTTATGTTTCATGGGGGAAGTATGGAATCCATACGCTGCACACTTGAACTTCCAAAAGAGCCTGTATGGGTTCCATCTTTGAATATATTGAAGTTTAATGTACCATAGCAAGTATGTGACTTGAGTCAGTGCTGACGTCACAGTTGTTTCAGTTTGAAAAAAGTAGCAGGAGAAATTTACACCAGCTTTTTGTGCATGTGTGTTTTACATGGGTTGACTATGTGAATGCAAGATGTCATCACGAGCGCTTGTTAGTCTGTGGAATGAGGAAGAGCCAGATTTGACTCCTTGCTGCAGCAGCTCACTCTGTTATGTGACCTTATCAGACAGTATGTCATTCAAAAGAAGTTTTGGTTGTTGCTGTAAAAAGCAGTTTTGTCTCTGCTGTCAAACAGTCATGCCTCCCTTTCTCTGTGTTCACAAAAACCAATAATCTCCTCAAGTATGCACCTGAGTACTGTACCTCAGGGTGGTAATCAGTGCCTGGAAATATAAACTGTTGCCTGTATTTCATAATCGATTTCCCCCCTAGCTCTTACCTTATCAATTTTGACACATAGAGTATCAAATGAAATGTTTACCGACTGAAAACCATTATTCATCATCGCTTACTCGCAACATCTCTTACTCACAATGACCTCGCAAATCAAATTGAGAAGGAAGAGGAAATGCTGTCAGCTGTCATATCATGTTTGAATGCAGTTAAACACACTTGACTATCCACACCTGTCACATGTACTGACAAGTGCACAGGAGGCATTTTGAAGAAGGAACAGTAGCCGCAGTACAATGATTTGTGACAAATCATGAACTCATGTGCTCTGCTGTCTTTTTTTTTCTTCTTGTCTTTTTCACAGCGGTGGAAACCCAGAGCACCAGCTCTGAGGAGATGGTACCCAGTTCTCCGTCTCCACCTCCCCCACCTCGTGTCTACAAGCCCTGCTTTGTGTGCCAGGACAAGTCTTCAGGGTACCACTACGGGGTCAGCTCCTGTGAGGGCTGCAAGGTGAGAAGAACCTGCCAGAGCCTTTTGAGCTCCGCTTTGTCTGGATCTGTGACAAACATCTATAAAAATGTTCAAGAATTAGTTAGCATCCTTTGCATCATGATAAGAAGGAGAGCCCTGACAATTCAGTACTTAAGCTAGTTCTTTAATATGGGTGAGAATATAGAGGTAAAAATCAAGTCACTGAGAATAAAGTAAAAGAAAAAAGGCAATGACAGAGATTAAAGAAGGGCGGCTAGGAAAGAATAACAGTTAAATGGCACGAACTTGATTTGATGACTTGACATTAATACACAATCTCTCTCTCTCTCTCTCTTGCCCTTTTGTCCCTTGCTTCCTGATGCTCCAGGGCTTCTTCCGCCGCAGTATCCAGAAGAACATGGTGTACACCTGCCACCGAGACAAGAACTGTCAGATTAACAAGGTCACACGCAACCGCTGCCAGTACTGCAGGCTGCAGAAGTGCTTTGAGGTCGGCATGTCCAAGGAAGGTGAGCCCTCTGGGCCTGGAGTCCCAAGATAGAGAGAGACCCACTTACAAAGCATGGATATTCACTCACTTACACGCACACACATACACACAATGCTGCAGATTCTTCCCTCACAGTTTTCAAACATAGATCTAGACACAGTATTTTTACACCATGGTACCTCGGAGATATTGGCAAACAGTTTATGTTTAGATTCTACCTGGCTCAGATCAGATTCTAGTTTTATCACCAAATAAAAGGTCTGACCTAGTTGATATAGTAAGAACCTATTGATGCTTTAATGGTCAGTCAGAGACTATGGCAAAATACGCATCAGAGAGACAGAAGCAGATGATGACCCCAGCAGGGGTGGTGATTGGGGTGAGGCTGGGCACTGTACCAATCATATGACTAATCATTTTTACGAAATGATACTGACTTTCTGTTACACCGCAAAACCTCATGCTTCTGGCCAGCACAGACAAAGCTTTCATTCATTATGAAAATGGAGCAGAAAACAAGATTTTGAGTTTCAACAAAGATAATGGCATCAGGATTCACTCTGCTCTCCAAATCAAAGACCAAGTTTTGTGCCCTCATTATTTTGACCTTGTGTGTGGACGGGTGTGTCTAAGGGGCAGTTTCTTGCCCTTCACAGAGCCCGTGGGACATGTATGTGGGTGTAATGTTTGTGTGGGATGTGTGTTAAGACCGGGATCACATTGTGCCTCTGCTATTACTGGATATCCTGAGAGGAAGGAAAGTATGGGAGGAGGGGGGGCAGAGAGGGAGAGAGTGGAGAGGATTGGCCTGTGTGCACCGGTCAAGTGGATAGAGAGATGGACAAGGAAGAGAACGGGTGATAAGAAAGAGATAGCCAGTGTCCGTGCTGGGCTAAAGGAAATATGTTAATACTGTTAAGAGCAACCTCAGTTGCCTTTGAGTTCTGGTTTCCACTAGCGAGTAAGATGTCTTTGACAGTGGTGAAAGACACTAAGCATGAATGCTGTGGGTGTTTTCACAAGTCATCAAAGATAGAGAGAGGAGGAACATTCTGAAGCTGATCTCTGAAATTTTGAAGAAAAGATTTAGTGTGAAATAGTAGTGAGTCTTTCCTTTAATGGGTTTGTTTTCTTGTTTTTCTTCACATAGCGGTGCGTAACGACAGAAACAAGAAGAAGAAGGATGTGAAGGAAGAGGTCGTGCTTCCTGAGAGCTATGAACTAAGTGGCGAGCTAGAGGAGTTGGTCAATAAAGTCAGCAAAGCTCACCAAGAAACCTTCCCATCACTTTGCCAGTTGGGCAAATACACCACCGTAAGTCACACCCACACAAACCCTACACTGCTGTTCACTCGGACTATGTGTGGCAAATTTCTCCAAGATATGCCGTCACTGAGGGCTCTT
Organism: Istiophorus platypterus; assembly: GCA_016859345.1. NCBI lineage: Eukaryota > Metazoa > Chordata > Actinopteri > Istiophoriformes > Istiophoridae > Istiophorus > Istiophorus platypterus. The sequence goes on from CM029111.1 coordinate 6,672,232, forward strand.
AAATTGCATGCAAAGACGTAAATTCACCGTAACTTTCCCAACAGAGCGGTGGCTTAACTAATTCAGTTCCCCATTAAGCCATCTGTGTGGCCTCTGAATGATTGATGTAACATGTAAATGGATTTTTTTTTCTTGATTGATGTAAAATGTAAATGTGTTGTGAGGCTTGGACATGCTCACCCTTGATGCATACAGGGTTGCACACCACCTTTGCTACAACACGCTGACCTCTGGGTGTTCTCATGTGTGTTCAGAACTCCAGCTCAGACCACCGCGTCCAGCTGGATCTGGGTCTATGGGACAAGTTCAGTGAGCTATCAACTAAATGCATTATCAAGATTGTGGAATTCGCCAAGCGGCTGCCAGGTTTCACCACCCTCACCATCGCAGACCAGATCACTCTACTTAAGTCGGCGTGCCTGGACATACTGGTGAGGAGTCCATTTTATGTTCTTTTTTTTCCATTTTGTTCTCTTCACTCACTTTGATAAGTAGAGTAAATGACTGGAGAAAAAAAAAAGTAAATTCTGAAATGACCAAATGTTGGCATCTAGTGGTGAAAAGAGGTAGTGTAGGAAGGTCTGCCAAATATTACTCATTAAGTTGGGTTTGAGAGTAGTCATACCCAGATAGCCCGACGCCTTGAGCCGGTATCGATCTTTCTAGCTACTGCAGATATTTGGGTGCTGTACGATACCTTGTTATATTACCTGTACATCATATTTTGCTCACTACTTACAAAGTATTCAAACTACTTCGCTCACAGATGCTGAGGATCTGTACACGCTACACCCCGGAGCAGGACACTATGACCTTCTCAGACGGCCTGACTCTGAACCGGACTCAGATGCACAACGCTGGCTTTGGACCACTCACAGACCTGGTGTTTGCCTTCGCTGGCCAGCTTCTACCCCTGGAGATGGACGACACAGAAACAGGCCTCCTCAGTGCCATCTGCCTCATCTGTGGAGGTACTGCAGTTTACACATACACACTGATCAAGTGTCAGTGCTTTGATAGGATTATCAGAGGGAACAAAATTTATTCTCGTATGTAAAATTAGCTCAAACAATAATAAAACTTTTCACAATTTTTCAGTTGTTTTACAATATTGCACAACTTTGATAAATATTAGACTATCTTATGTGTTTTCTGCTTCCCCATCAGACCGCATGGATCTGGAAGAGCCCCAGAAAGTAGATAAGCTGCAAGAGCCTCTACTTGAGGCTCTGAAGATCTACGCACGCCGCCGCCGCCCCAACAAGCCCCACATGTTCCCTCGCATGCTGATGAAGATCACTGACCTCAGGGGCATCAGCACTAAGGGTGAGTATGAAAACGGTGATTCTAATAGAACAGAGTTTGATTTGGAAAAAAGGTCCATTGATTTTCTAACAGTTTTATCATTAAACATATAGAAGAATGTACTAAATCTCCAATAATTTTAGTCTTTTGTTGTTTCATTTGTGTTCTCTATGTGGCAGGGAAGGATTGCTTTTAAAACATACACTACATACTGATTATCTACCATGTTTCTACTTCCAGGTGCAGAGAGAGCCATCACTCTGAAGATGGAGATCCCAGGGCCAATGCCTCCTTTGATCAGGGAGATGCTTGAGAATCCGGAAGCTTTTGATGACCAAACAGAGTGCGACGGGAGTCCGCCGCCCCCGCCGCCGCCACCACCTCCACCACCAGCCCTGGTCCTGAAGCAGGAGGCTGAAGACGAGGACGACAGCTGGGCCACAGAGAACGGCAGCGAGCCGTCACCGGAGGAGGAAGAAGAGGATGATGATGATGACGTGGGAGATGAGGAGCGGGACAGGGGCTCGGACAGTGATGGGGAGTCCTGGGGGGTTCTGGATGCCATAGATGGGTCAAGGAAAGGCCTTGTTGGGAGGGCGCAGTGAACAGAGCATTTCATACATGTGTACACTAATGCACATACAGTTTCATACACACACACACATACATACACATGTGCATGCACGCATGCACACACACACACACACACACACACACACACACACACACACGCACACACCTACTGCACAACCTCACTCACTCTCCCACCTCAAGAAAATGCTGGCCTCCCACTTTCCCCCTTCTCTCTCTTTACTGCACATCTTTGTATCCCTCTCAGCGGAGCACAGCGCAGAGCCTTATGTGTACAGACACTTCTAACTCAGGCCACATGGTCCATGACAAGTGAACTACAGAAAAATAAAGGAGAGATGACGGTAAACCATGTGGACTCCTGGCATAGCCAAGAGGGATGTTGACATGACAAAAAGAACATAACCTCTTTGAGAAAGCTAAATGTCTCTTTTTTCCCACTATTGTTGTTTATATCTAAATAGGGGAAAGGCCAAACCAGAAACCAGAACTGAGCAGTTGATTCAGATGGATTACAACAAGCACATTTCTCAAAAGAAAACAAGAGTACAGGGCAAACCAAATCGAGTATGCTAATCTTTGTTTTTTGTTTTTATTGCTTTTGAATATTGTTTTCAGTTTTTCTCTTTTTCAATTTATGAATAAGTCCATACATATCTATATACCATTATATTTTTGTCTTTATTTGTTATTCTGGTTTTATATATGAATCCTTTAGACAAGTTTTTTTCTTTGAAGAGCTTTCCTGAGAAGATATTCAGAGGGAAAGAAGGGTAATCAGAACTGGCTGGGTCTTCCTTATCAGCTACATATGCTTGGCTGGGGCTTTTTTGGGCACTTTGGCTCACTGTGGATTTCAATGATAATCAACGCAGAGGACTATTGTTATGTTGCAGTGACTTAATCAGTTTCTGTTATCAGGGAATTGGCATTATTCTATTTTTCTCTCATTGCAGCCAACATACGCTGCCAATACGTAAAGTAAGTATTTTTGTGCCAAAGTTAGGACAAGTCATATTTAGAGCATGAGTTTGACTACTGGCAGGGACTCCAGCCATGATCCAGCGATCCTCACAGCAGAGCGCTCACTCACACATGCACTAATACAAACACAACCCTTGATCTAATGCACAGTATATACACACAAAAGCATAAAAAATACACACACACACACACACACACACTCCTTTAACTTTACCCTCAGCTGTAGCAGATGTGCCGACCTGGCACTGAGTGCCCGGACAGAGATTTACACTTGACCATATATGTAGCACTTTTGTGATCCTCAATTAAAGTAAGGCACATCTCGTCCACTGAGAGTAGAGTTACTGTCTGTGAGCCCATATCTCCCTTAGCATTTCCAAAATGAGGACATACATCAACATATTAAATACAATCAACCCTAGAGGACTCCCCAATGATGTCAGTAGCCAAGTACACACGTGCATGCTTTCAGCATAGACAAAAAGCATCCACACATAGTAATAACATAATGCATCAACACAATAATCAAAGACATATGCAAGTCAAAAGCAGGAATCCTTATGGAAGACATTTTGGAATCAGACTCAGGGCTTTTCAGTAAGGACCAAACCCTAGCTGCTCTCAGGCATGCTAGAAACAGGCAATATTTATGTGTGTATTCTTGACTCCGTTTTGATCAGCTCAACCCCTCTGCGTGTACATAGAAGGTGAAAAGTCTGAAATACAGCATGGATGCCAGTCTGACTCCTAAATGGGTGGGGCAAATCATCATCATCATCATCATCATTTTCATCTTCATCTTCATCATCATTGCCATCATCACTGCCCCGCGTGTGCTTGTGCTGGCATCCATGCAGCAAGCTGCCTTCACATCCCGAAAGCCATTGTATCATCCTGTCTTCTTGTGTATATTCTCACTGCTCTTTGAAGGAGCTGTGGAGGATTATTTGTTCTCCTGTATCATTTCTTTATTGCCAAAATGTCTCAGTAGGCGATCAGCTGGGAGAGTGAAGCTGATACACAGTGTAGAGGGGTTTTTTTGTTTTTGTTTTTGTTTTTGGTCTTCCTTTGAAGCAATATGAACGTTCTCTCTGTAGTGGTGAGAGGTCCCATCTCCTGAATATGGGCAGGTCTCCTCATTTAAAGTCATGTATGTGAGTGCGCTTGTGTATGTTTGAATGATGTAATATGTTTTCAGTCTTTGGGTGAATGTCTTCGGTATGGTGCTATCATGCAAAAACTCTTGCGTGATGACCTCATCCTTTCTCTCTGCCGGGCTCTCATGATGTTAATGATGGTAATGCAGGCAGAATATTGAGATTATGTTTTGTTTTTTTTTCGTTTGTTTGTTTTTTTCAACATGGCCAAGGTGTTGTCTACCCTCTGTTTATGTCAACTCTTGTCATACAAAGAAAAGCCATATAAACAGTAAGAGGCACAATAAACTACTTTTGTGAGATTACTGGACTTGTTTTTCTACATTTTTATTCACTGTGTAAATGTCCTACGTGGTCAGAAATTTCACTCCTGCAAGCATAATATTTAAATGAGAAAATGACGCCTGGTGAGAAATGAGAAATGAGAAAACTTTGAGTGAACACAGCCACGCATTACCAGGACGCATCAGTAGAGGGAGCTCTTGCACCATGACTGCAGGGTACACTGCACGCATCGGTGTTCAGCCTGCATGGAGGATGAAAGCAGGGTCTGTGGGCTCATGGAGAGATGTGGGTGCAGAGGCTCATAAATCAAAGCCTCCTGCTGAACAAGGACATCAGATAAAGGTCTGTTCCCGGGATTTGTTCACTCTGCAGTTAGAGCAGTGCAGGTGGCAGCATAAAAAAAAAAATCATCATAGAGTTACTCTTTCCTGTGGTTTTGTTTCACAGATAGAATGGTCAAGTAGCTAAAAAGTAAATCTTTCTGTTATGATACCTTTATTGAATTATAGAACAGTAGGCATCATGTAATAGAAAAAAGTGCTGCAGATAAACACCACAACATACAAATTTTAAAAAGGAAGCACAGATCAGATAGCAATAGTGTATCTTGATCTTTATAGGAACATATCAGATATTGATAGAGCTTAAGTACTAAATCATTTAACTGATCAGTCAATTGGCAGAAAAATAATCAACTATTTTTATAATTCAGTAAGTGGTTCAGTCATTTTTCAAGCTAAAATAGTCTCATATATCATTGTAAACTGAATATTTTTGGTTTATCACTTTGGCTCTGTTCCAGCCTTTTTCATTCTTTCTTGTACGTTTCACGGACTAAACAAATCGATAAATTGAAAAAATAATCATCAGAACAATCACTAATGAAAATAATCATTGGTTGCAGCCCTAGATGTTAGTTGTGTCCACATCAGAGGTCTTCCAGGGAAAATGAAAATTATGTGTCTAGCGAAAAAGTCAGAACATGGTCCAGAATGGTTTCATATATTATTGGGCTGTGATATTTGATCTTGCACATGAGAGCATCTTGGAACCAAAACGGAGTCTGTCTTGGTAATGACCTGTGAAATATGGAGGGACATCTTCAAAACAACTCAAAGCCAAGAAAAGGGAAGTCAGAATATCTCAAAAAAATGGATGTACAGTAAAATATATTTTGTAACAAATTTTTGTAATTCCTGCCCTGGATACATGACTTTCATTGATGAAATCACTTTCTCTTGATATCCTGATAAAGAATGGAAACCCTCTTAGTAACAGGCTACTGAAAATAAACATCTGTCTTTTTTCGGTGTACCGGTGTGGGATACTAATGCCTCACCTTGATTTTATTAATAAAGAGACAGAGAGAAAGAGAGAGAGTGAATCAGAGGAGGGTGATAAACAGAGATGAGATTCTATCAATTATATGATTGCTTTAATTAATGATCATTAAAGACAGATCAATAACGCCAGGCTGGTATTAAAATAAGGTCCATACATTATACACTGTTTTACAAGGAACAATCAAACAGGCTCATATACTGAGCCCCTTGAAGGTGTTGCCATGGGAACCCATGGGAGGGTTTGGGTGTGCTTGAGGGGAATTTAAAGGAGCCAGGAAAGAATTCTATATACTCATCCTTCCACATCAGTGATATTTGATTAACTAATTACTTGAGAAAGGAAGGCTTCACTGGAAGGGAAGGAGGATGAAAAATGTGTGAAGAAAGGCCCCTGGAAAAATGGAATAACTGTACAATGAATTAATAAAGGGTAAAATCTGCGTAATATTCTTTTAGCCACAGGACATCAATTATTCACGAAAAAAATTGTATAGAATCAATAAAAGTAGGTCATGACTGCGGCATACCAAAAGAATTCATTTGAATATTTATACCCAGAGAGAGAGGGACCATGCTGCACATCCGTCGAGTTTGTTCATAACATGAGCAAGCTGCAGTGGTTCCTCGGTCAACACACAGGAGAGATAATGAGAGAGTGATCGGGAGGATAAAGCTCAGTGAACCCAAGTGCTCCTGGCAACAGTTAGGAGGAAGGGCCTGGGCTCAGGGTGTGATAAAGGCACTGATTGGAGATGCATGTGACCCAGGTTTGATGTGATGAAAAAAACAGGAGGGTCCCTCTGTCTGGGCCTAAAGCTATATACAAGACAGAGAGGCTTGTATGTGCCATATGCTGGATGCATAGAGCTGGGAGCAGGGTCATAATTTGAAATACCTCATCATTTACAGTGTGTCTCCTGCTTGGGTCAGAACAGACATGCTCGGAAAAAGGACATGCTCGTCATTTGTTACATATGCAGTGAATCTGTGGAGGGTTGGGAATCAGTCAAGGAGAGAGAGGCGAGGTGAGGGGAAGGTGAGAAACGTTTTCGAGTGCAAAGACCATAAATTTAATACCTTCCCCTGTACGAGCAGTGAGGCAGGCGGGCAATTTTAAAGAAAGGGTAATGGAGAAAGTGATGGAGAAACGGGTAAAGGTATCTGTGAAGAGTGAGAATGGAGGGTGTGCCAGTAGGGAGGCAGAAGAAATAAACAAGACCAGGTAGAGGAAGTGGTGATTTGGAAAAGGGGAGCGAGGCCTGGGATGGCAGGCGTCAGGCGTCAGGCGTCAGGGTCATAAAAGCCAGGAGATGTGTTCTGGCCTCTGGGTCTTCATATCTTTTACATTTCTAATTAAAAGAGATAAAGAGTGAGGGAGCCATCAATCCCACAGTGATTTCCCAGTTAAGGTTTTAGAGGGAGCTGTAAACTAGGCAGCCCGGCATCATTGATTTTATAATTAGCTATCGTCACCCCAGACTTAAGATGGAGGGAATGTGGTAGAGGGGCAGGAGGGGAGCTTAAAAGAGGGGGCCGGAAACTGCCGGAGGAGACGGGAGGCGCAGGGATGGAGATGATGAGGAGGTCAGGCCTAAGGGGGGACTGTGGGGGAGCCAAAGGTGAGCAGCGAGGAAATCCTGAATGAGAATTGCATCTGAAACAGGCAATGAGCCAAAAGGGAATACAGGCTATATAAAGAAAGTGTGAAAAGAAATGGCATAGTTAATTACCAGTGAAATGTCATGTGAGGATCAAAATATTGCTATGATCTTTGGCCAGAAAAAGACACATTAGATGCAATAATGGATACATAAACCATTTTATTATACAGAACCCACCCCAACCTTGTTACATCAATGATAAGAAAATACACAGTGATGTACATGTGGGGTTACCTTAACACAAAACTTCAAAACAAACCATTACCACTGGAGCTTTATTGCAATGTGAGACAGTGTCCTGATGAGGAGCACTTGTATTGGACCTCTCAGTGGAACAACAAAACAACAACTAAAGGTAGATTACAACCACAAACAAAGACAATGAAGAATACATGTAGTGTGCTGTTTTCTGGGAATAGAATAGCAGACTCCTCAAAACACTCTATATATGGAAGGTCAACTTGTACTGCAACACCAGAATATCTAGTGACACAAGGTAAATGAGAGGTTGGGCGGTCGTATACTCCTCTCATCACCACCTTAGTAATCCTGTTCCCGTTGAAACTGTTCAAACATTTAATCTCGTTTCTTTTGCAGATTTTCAACTCTACCTTAAACTCAATGAGCCGGTGTCTTTCCCTTTCATTAGCACCAATATCTTGCAACAATACAACTCAAAGTTATCTCTTAATATCTTAATAGGCTCCAAGTGAGTATCAGAAAGCAGAAAATAAAAACAGTGTTGATAAAATATGAGTAAACACAACACACAATAGTAATGATTATGATAATGATAAAAAGGACCCAACTGACATATTGTTAAGTATCTGTATATTGACTTTTCTGCTAAAGACTCATCAATAGTAAAAATAGGGTGCAAATACAGCAGATAGAATCAAGCATCAAAGTGTCTAGCAAATTTTCTTAACCAAGCCTGGAAAAAATTTGTCACGCATTGCACAAACAGATGTGTTGAATCTGAACACCTATTTCAAGCTAAACCTGAATATGATTCATTGCAGCATAACTGAAGTTAATTATAAATAGAAAATCATGAAAAATGCATACAGTATTGATTTAAAGGTAGTCAGCAATTTTTATTAGGCAGTATATTGCCATAGGGCTAGTAAAAAATACCAACATCATGTCATGAAGTCAAGATCTATAAAGAAGATACTCTTTGACTATTATTTCATTATTTTAGGCACAAATTTAGACTTGCATGACTGTGAATTAAGTTTTCTGTACAATATAAACTAAAGACCGGCGCTAAATATCCAAATGATCAGCTAGTAAATTAGCATTTCATTTCAATAGTTACGAAATGTAAAATTCAGGATCATTAACTAACAAGTAAAAACTGCAGCTGATCTATAATGAAAGGCTTTTGAGCATTTATTTTATAATAATGATGATATGAAGTTGCGGAAGTAGAAAGTTGCACCTGGCATCTATCATTGTAGGCATTAAATACAATCTGTTCAATAGGCTTTCTACTTCAAATGCTAGTCCATTGCAGAGCGCCTCTGCATTACTAAATCTCCTGAACTGCAACTGCATAACAATCAACGGCTAATGCGTACAAGAAAGTGCATATCAAATCTTAGTTCTGAGTAAATGGAGGAGAAATATGATGTCATAGACCTGCATTACTGCAATATAAGTCTTGCATGATACTGTATCATTACTTTATGCTGCCATGAATAGTGTTCAAAGCTGCTGTGGAGAATTTAATGCTGGAAGAGAGTTTTACCATGATTTTCAGCGGAGCCAGGCCTGCACAAAACATCATAATTACAGTGCCTGTCATGACTCCTAATGACAAATGTCATAAAACGACATAACATCCATCGTAAAACTCTCGACGTAGCAATGATTCAACGGAAATCATTCTCCTACCGCCTGAGAAACTCTCCGATGCCAGAGCCCACGCCTAAAAGCCCGTCGTTTCAAACTATGCAACAGTCTTATGTCAGTCATAAACTCGGTGTTGACCCGCCACCACATATATTATCTCATTCCTCGCAGCAACAACAGTGAGGGCGATAACACGACAATCAAGGAGGGAAAAAACCAAGGTTCATGGCAAGTGTGATGTATATTGCATATTAATATTTTGTCTGTATATTGGATGAGCTGTATACAGTATGTGCTTGTTAGTGGAAGTAATGTGGAACCACGCCACGTCCCCTTCTCCTCGTTCTGATCAATCACTGTGGCTGGGCTGTCCACTAGTTACCATAGCAAGGTGTCGGCCAGATCACTGGAGGAAAACACAAAGCAGAGTGCGTGTGTTTAAAAAAAACTTGAAAGAAACACACATTCTGGTTGAAAGAGGGGGTTAGACTGAAGGAGTGGGAGAGTGGGAGAGCGAGGGCTTTAATGACGCTGAAAATTGGCCCGTGACTGCGGTACACCCCTCAGGTAAATCATTGCTACAGCTTGCTGTCAACTTATCTGTCCCCTTGTCCTCCCATCTCGCCCCTCCCACGACCCGGCTCTGTTTCAGACTGTCTCCCCCGCCTCGCCCTGACTCAACTTCTTTTACGACCACATATTCAAAACTTCCATCTTCCAGCCATACTCACGCTGTCACCATAAATAATTGGTTGCATGTGTCTGTGTGCATTAGCAAGCTTTGAATTCAGTGTGTGTGCGTGAACCTTTTCTGGGTAGTAAGTAACCGAGTAGATTTACTCAGGTACTATGTCTAAAGAAAATTTTTTTTCATTTATTAATTCTCCCATTTTGAGACACTTTATGTTTTTACTCTTCCACATTTCAGGGAGCGATATGATACTTCTTACTCCACTGCATTTATCTATTGGCTGTGTTCTCTAATTACTTGCAGAGTAAGGCTGTACACATAAATCAAGCCTTGAGCTCATAAAATATGACACATCGCTGGAGTTTAAAACCAGCCAGCGTGACAGGTAGAAATTTGTTGGCTTGTATGGCCACAACAAAATTTTCATTTCAATATGCAGTCAGTAATGCAAATCCACATTTTTGAACATTAAACCTTCAAGTGTGATTGGTATGTTGTGGCTGTCTTGTCATCACTCCTTTAGTAATGTCTTGCTCTTAATTGTGTATAGGCAGTATAGGCAAGCAGTACATCCATGTGACATTTTTCTGCCTTTTAAAGTACTCAGTTCCTTTACTTACCCAAAGCTGCCAAAACAACAATTTAAAAATTCTCTATTACAAGTTCTCCATTGAATATCTCATAAAAGTAAAAGTAAAGAAGTTTTATCAGCGAAATAATCTTAAAGTATCAAAGGTAAAAGTACTTGTTCCACAGAAAAGATGGCCCCTGTGACTGATGTATTATTATAAACATCGCATTAATATATTTTTAATACTGATACAAAAATGTAAAAGTAGCATTTTAGTGTTGTAGCTGCTCAAGTTGGGGGGAGTTTTAACTACTTTATTCATAGGTGGTTTAGTTCAGGGCCTTCCAGGGAGTTTAGGTAAATCTGAAGGGTTGTCAGATGATTAATCATGTGGAAAAGAGGTAATGTTAATGTAGATGAGCGAGGTATCAAGTAGGATAAAAAGTAAATATACAAGTAAAATACTAGTAACTCAAAACTGTCCAGAAGCACTGTACTTAAGTAAATGTACTCAGTTACTTTCTACCACTGATGAAATGACCACTCCTCAAAATGGTGACTTTTACTGACATTTTAGTACACACACACACACACACACACACACACACACACACACACACACACACACATATATATATATATATATATATATATATAAATGTGTGTGTACTTGTCATATGTGTTTGAGGCAGGGGGGTATACCTGAGAATGGCGTCCTTGTGCTCAGGCAGCAAAAGTGCTGTTTCCTCTCCAGAGCTGTGCCTTCCACACTGAAGTGGATCAGATTCCTCCTCCTAAATGCCAGACACAAACACACACACACACACACACACACACACACACACACACACACACACACACACACTTAATACATATCTTTCCAGCAGCTATTACAGTCTAATAACTTGCAGGCTAGTGGCCTAAGTGCAATTGAGATTATGTTTATATCAAATGATCCACTACCCATGTTTAACTGGTATGCATGAATATCAGCATGAAGACATATCTCATTTTAAGTATCACATATAATTACACTATGGTGACGCTGAACGGCCCATATAGTCTGTCTCACCGAATCAGAGCTGTGCACAAGAGTGTCAGTGCCGGCCTGGTGTGGTGAGGAGAGCGGGGCTGGCTGGTTGATTACAACTGCACTCCTCTCCATCTCCCTAGGGGAGGGAGGAGGGGTGCCAAGGAGCAAGGAGTCCGGCTGGCCCTGCTCACACAGGCCGTAGTGTCCCAGAGGTCTTGGTGGATGGAGGGGCTGCAAGGCCTCAGGATTTTCATCCTCAGAGTCAGATAACACACTGTCAGGCGGCCCTGCCACATAGAAACATTGGCAAAGAAAAAGTGATAACTTTTCCACAAAGCGCTGCTCCTGTTGGCCAGGACGTAGGCCATTCTGAAGAGTATTTAGTGGTGCTGTTGAATGATACTTAACACTTTTATTGTTCACATCTGCAGGGCATGCTGCAAATCAATGTGTGGATCCATTCACCTGTAGAGGTGATCAGGGCAGCGCTCCACTTGGCACTGGCCACTGTTCCCATCTTCTGCTCGAGCTGACAGATGTACTCCATCAACTCCTGTAGAGGGAAATACAGCCATCATATCAAATTTCAACACAGGACTTTCATCATGGCTCCACCTACCATCACCCTCATAACCCTCATGATGTCTGACTTCTTCAAGCCAAAACCACAAAAATAGATACATAGTAAATACTAAAGCACAAAATTTGTTATTACATAAATATTATCACAGTGGAACAAACATTTAAACATTTGTTTGATTTATGATGTGCCACAAATTGGCTGCTATACTCCCATATGGTGCATGATAAAAAATAAGCTGGACATGGATTTTAAAAACATTGACCATCCACTCTGCCAGTAGTGGGCAAATGTGATGGTGGTTAGCCAACAAAAACTCTGCAGGCACTTTAATAGTGGCAGCTCTCACTGCCCTGAATTCCAGTGATTTATACTGCACCATAAACAATTTATATTGCACAATAACAACTAAGAAGACAACAACAGAAAGAAGATTCCTAACACCTGGGACATTCATAATACCAGTACACTTGTGTATATGTTACATCAATAAGCTTTAGAATATGAATATATTATTAATACTAATCTTTTAGGAAAAAAAAAGATATTCAAAAGGTGCACTAGAGTTTGACAGCTGTAGTAATTTTAATCAAACTGTACTAAATTTAAAGCGGATAATTACTTAAGCATTGTGGTTGGGAGCTGATTAAGATAAAACTGTTAGAATTTAACTGTTAATCCATACAAGCCATTCATAAGCCTTGAGACCTTATCAGCTGATAATGAACAGGGCACAAAGTCAGTACTTGTGACACCACACAACCTCAGCATTTACAAATGAATATACAGACTCTCAAAACATTATGGTTTCCCCCTTTTTGGACAAACTCTCTGTCAGCAGAGATTCACATCATCCCCTGTGACTCAAACAGTGTTTCTGACCTGCTTCTCTAAAAGTAGCTGCTCCTTCTCTTTTTGGGCAACCCTCAGGCTAGCCTTTAGCTCCTGGAGCTCCCTGCGTGTTTCACTCAGCTGAACCTGCAGGCCACATATCATAAGACAGCAGGATACAGTAAAAGAGAACCATCTTACAAATACTGTTACAATTCTTACATCGGTTTTTAATGGCATATAGGTCTTGTTTCTAACAGGTTTGGGCGTACTTATTACAAGTTACTTTAGACCAAAGCCCCTGCCAAATGTATGTAAAATATTGCAGTCTTTCTTACCCGGTTGCAATCCTTTTCTCTTCCAAGCTCAACCTCTAGCTTCACTCTTTCCATCTTCTCCTCCTGCAGCCTCTCCTCCATCATCTGCATCTCTGTGTTGAGTTTCTCAAGATGCTCATGGTCCTTCTGTTAGAGGGACACACACACACTCAGGCAGTGAGGTCACTGGACTGTTCCTAAAAACTTGACTTGATTTTGGAGCTGCAGCGCACAAATAGATAAGCTCTATGTGCCACTTGGGAGAACATTTCAACTTGAAGCCATCAAATGCTGTTTTGAAACATAAATACATTTAACAACATAACTCATATTTTGACAGTAACTAGGCATGGCAAAATTCTCCACTTCAGATGCCATGTTTTGCAGCGATGCAGTACCTCAGCAGTGCGCTGCAGGCTCTGCCTCTCCTGTGCCCAGTGGGCTCTTCCCTCTCTCAGGGCCAGACTGGAATCTGCAAGCTGAAGGGTGAGCTGGGCAGCCTGCAGACGAGCCTGATGCAGTTCTGCCTGCCCATGATCCCTCTGGGCTACCATGGCACTTAGATCACTCTTCAAGCCTTCTGTAGCACGCTCACTAGCGTTCAGGCGCTCCCGCAGGATCCGCATCTCCTTCAGTGCGGCTTCACTCTCCATCTGGCCATAAAAGATGGAGTGTGTTGGCTGCATATGCTACTATGGGTGATCTGCTATCTGATACCAATCCTGAAAATTGTTATTGCTGAATCTGAAATGCAAAACGTTTTAAGTCAATTTTAGCTGACATACAACTTTTTTTTTAAAGCCACCAGGAAGCATATTTATGAAGATAGACATCCACATATCCGCATAAATCATGTTTGCCCCAAAACAAAACTCTGATTTCAGGGCTACTTCTCAACATTTAAGAGATGGTGGATTAAAAATCAGATTAAAGAAACAAAATACCTCTGAACATCAGTGAAGCATTCTTTGTTTAACAAAACTGTGCTGATAGAATACATCACACATTTGAAGTCTCTAGCATGCAAATTTGCTTAGTCCAGCTTTAACTATCAAGCCATATAATAAACTCCTTTCAATCCCAACATCTCAGATTTCCAAAGAAATGCCCGACCTCTTTCCTGTGGGCAGTGGTGAGTTTCTGGGTCAGGGTGGTGATGGTGTTTTGGAGCTGAAGGACACTGGTGTCTCTCTGGGCCAGTGAGTTCCTCAGACCCTGGAACTCCTTAGACAGACTTCTAAGTTCACCTTCTGTCTGTTCCAGCTTGTGCTAAAAAAAGTTACACAGGTGGGTAAGACAAGGAGATGTAGGAGGAAAGAACAATAGAGATGCAGGTTTTATTATGAGAGCGTGTTCTGAATTGTAAGTACCTGCAGGCTCTTTCTCTCATTCTCCTCTTCTTTCCTTTGAGCTCCTGCCCTCTTTGCTCTTTCCTTCATCCTGCACACAAAGATTTGGTTACTGACAATAAAAAGTACTCATTAGACCAGTGTAAGAGACAAAGAGAAAAAAGAAAATACCAGACCTTTCCAACTCAGTCTCTCTTTCCAAAGTTCTCTGTGTCAGGGTTTTGATGTCCTCCTCCAGCTCTTTGATTTGTGCTTCACTTGCTTCCCTCGCATCCAATAAAGCAGTTCTCTCCTGGGCGAGTGATTCTCCTAAAGCCTGCTCCTCCTAATGGACAAAAGACATTTTGAATTTTTACAAGAGATTTTAATTTATCCTGACATGGCCTAAACAACTAATAAGGTATTTTAATATAATAACTCACACATTTTCTTAAATTGCTGTTACTTCAAATTTTACAATGAACTTGAAGGAATATTGTTTAAGCGAGACTTGTGCTTTTCATCAGAAAATAAGGTCACAGTTAGAGAGGAAAGTAGAGCAATGGTAACAGGCAAACTGGTCCTAATCAAATGATTTGCTTGTTATTTGCTTACACCACCTTCTGCTTCCTCTCTATCTCCTTGATCTTCTCTTGACTCTGCTTCAGCTCTTCCTGCAGCCTGTCGATATCATTTTCCTGCTCTTTTCCTTGTCTGTCCCAGGCCTCCCTAGCCCTCATGTACTCCTCCTTCTCTTTCTTTCTTTGCCTGTTGGCTGCCTCCTGCAACTGCAGCAGCTCGGCCTGCTTTTGCAGACATTCCTGCAGTCGATTCTGAAAAGAGACGGGAAGAAGCAGCAAGCACATGGGGAACATCATTGTGCTCTAATCTTTGTTTGCAAACGGTAAACCAAAGTATTGATTTCCCAGCATATATGTTTTATCAGCACTCATTTTAAAACAGTGCCTTATCTAGTCAATCTTTTCTGTATTTGTTATGCTCACCTGCAGAAGTTCAGCTCTGGGTACGACCAGCAGCAGGCCTGTGCCACCGTCCTCATGGGGCTCCTCCTCAAGGGTCACCAGATCCTCAAGTGGCTTTGGTGCACAGAAAGTAAATACGGAGCTGCGGGAGCACACTTCCCCCTTAGCATCGATGTATACAAACTCATACCCTTGGGAACTGGGCTTGGGTAGGTAGGAGGCTAAACAGTGTTGGAAACAAGATGAGATATATGTTGAAATAAATTTTCATTATTTCAGGATAGCCTTGTTTTCATTTAGAGCTAGCTTCCTTATATACTTGGAAAAGTGGGTGCAATTAAATTAAATTTGGAAAAGCTAGTCACATTAATCTATTAATCTAAACTATAAATATTAATGATACAGTTTTTCAGTATTGTATAAATATTGTGTAAATATGACTGTGTTGCTGTGATTGATAAATCCACATTTAGAAAATCATACAAAACAATTTATAAAAACATCATTTTTAAAAATTTGAACAGTGATTTAAGAGCAGGGTGTTGCAATACTTCCTCCGGCCAACAGAGGCAGCATTAACATAGTCAAGCACAGGTGAGCAAGACCCATTTCGATCACTTTGGATTTTGAATTTGTTTCCAATTACTTTAACGGACGTTAACACAACTCCGGAATAAATCGAAGAGTTTTGTTTGTTTGTTTGTTTGTTTCTTTTGACTTTACTGGTCTGGATTAACCTCTCTTCCACCCTGACACATCTTTGAGACGTCAAGTTTACCTCTGGTGAGTAATTGTTGTTATTGTTTTCCGTTTAAGTACTTAATGAGCACCGACGGAAAGTTGGAGGGTTCCTTCATAAAAATTTCATAAAATCAGTAACTTCACTGGGGGGGAGTTGTCAATTAAGCTAGGCTAGCTCCAGCAAGCTAACCGGCAATATAACAACAATACGTCGAAAACTGATGTTTTTTTTTTAATTTGTTTGTTACTTTATTCGTAAAATTTGTTTAAAACGCAGAAGATAATCGCTACCGGTGTGTGTGTGTGTGTAAAGCCAACGCTAGCCAAAACACAACACCCCGCAGAAACCGCGGGAATGAGACGAAGAAAACAATAGTAGCTAATATAGCGTCAGTAATACAGCAGGTGGTGGTGTACAGTGCAATATGGAAATTAATGAGCCTGTACTGCATAGTTTGGAGCTAAATGGCTGTCGAGCTCATGCTTCAACAGCCATTTATTCATAAATGGTTAAAATGAGATACGGTTAGAGAGGCGCAAGACGTTACACTTTACTTTTACACCATTAAATTAATTGAAAATCTTCCACGGTCGTTTATGTTAGTAGTTAAAATGAAATTTTAATAGAATGTTAGCAAAAACGGACACTGGCGTTAAAATATTTTTTATCTAACACTAACGTGGAGTGTGAAAGTGAGTATCAACATCCCGTTAATGATGCCTGCTTTCTGGCGTCTTAAAGTCCCCCATGTTACTCCTTATCTGACCTTCACTTTACAGAGTGGCGTATTATCAGAGTTTAACACCAGACGACTGAATACTTCTGCGGAAAGTATAAAGCTTACTTGTGCTCATCTAAAATCTGGGGTTAAGACCTTTACCTGTTAGCACGACTTTAAACATCACAACTAGTCTTAAAGTCGGTCCTATTCCAATAGGAAACTTGCACAAGTGTGATGCAAACTTAACGCCTGTATTTCACACACAGTGATGTATGAGACGTCTTTTATCCAATAGTTTATCTTTTGAAATGACAAATAATTGTATATTCATAGAATTTAGATTTTCCAATGAGGGAGGAGGTGTAGATGTCATTTTAAGATTTTTTATCCTGGTGATTTATTTTTACAGAAAAAACACATCAGAAACAAATCATTATGCAAAGCAGAGTGTTTTTTCCATATAGCTTAACTGGTTATGTGTTTCTGGGCTAGTTGTATTAGCATAACCTTGTAACTTACCTCCAGCATAACCCACAGCGTAATGCCTCCTGCTTCCTGCTGTGCTCAGACAGTAGCTAGCCACAGTCCATGACTTCACCCAGCCCATAAAGCAAGCTAATCTAATATTATCCTTATCTCACACTGACCTGAGCGTCATGTGTAGAATGATTTACTTTGAATTTCTATTTAACAACACAAGTGCAGTAAAGGTGTAGGATGGAAAACAGACAGGAGGAATGACATATAGCAAAGTTTATGAGCTGTATTGTAACTTAGAGCACCAGCTTAGGTCACAGTAAAGGCAATCTTCTTTTTAAATCATTGCATTGCTGTTGATAAGGGACCATCAGCAGGTTCTTTTAGGCTTTCTTTCCGCTGCTATTTTACCAATGAAGAATGACATTGACAGTATGCTTAAGTTATTGATAAATCACTCTGCCAGGGGTCAGTGCCACACCTGCTTCACACGTGCCCCTCACACTGAATCATGCTTATCAGCTGCCACTGACAGGCAGGACAGAGCAAACACTGTATTTGCCAGTGTGTAGTGATAGTCAGAGCAGGCTTTGAGCCATTGTCTTCGTCAGCCTCATTACTCAACCTCCTGCTTATTGAAGAATTTCATTCAAACCATGACACAGACTGTTTCTGTGTTAGACCAGGCAAAGAGGGGTATTTGTCTTTTGCACATGATATTTTCTTTTACATTTTTAGAAACAGTCTTAACACAGAAATAACTTAGTTTTTTCTCACAGTCACTAGCCCTTAGAGCAGAGAAATTCAATTTACAGAAACATCTATCACCTGCTGAAGGGTTTATTTGTGAATCTTTGCACTGTCCTATATAGTTTCTAGCTAATCATGAGAAATAAAGTACAGTTAGAAAACAAGGGTTGGAGTACCCTGGAAATGCACACAGCAGTTGATGTCTGTGTCCTCTTGATAGTCTGCCGGGGCTAGTGCCCAAACGAATGTGTGGTAGTCCTTCACTGATGACCATCCCACCTGTGAAAGAAAACATGACCACACTTTTACTTTGCAGTTGAATATGAATGTGTGTGTGTGTGTGTGTGTGTGTGTGTGTGTGTGTGTGTGTGTGTGTTTGTGTGTGTGTGTGTGTGTGTATATATATATATGCGCTCTTTATTAACTTTATATTTGTGACATTCTTTGAGTTAACATTACCTTGAAAAGCCCTATCCAGTCATTGCCGGCCCAGTTGTGCTGAGAGCTCAGTGTGTAGTGGCATTCAACTCTGCTCTGAGGGAAGTAACTGCAGCCCACGTTTCGAAACTCCACCCGCCAGGCCTTGTCCATGGCAACACAAAACAAAGGCAGGCTAATTTGCACCTATAGGAAAAACACAATGTTCAAATGTGATTTGATATTTGTTTTGTAGGACACTTAATGAAGGTTCAAGGTAGAAACTGACATGCATGTATAGATGAGTTAATTGTAAAATGGGTAAGAGGTTACCGCTGGAGTACAAACAAGAGTGAGCCAGTAGTCTTTGAATATTTATTCAGAATAAGATGATATCCTGACTGAGCATACACGACAGGACACTAGGACTAAAACTCAGTGACAGCTTGGCCTTTAAGCAACATGACATATTACATGTTTGTCACTAGGGCTATTTCAGTCATCGGCAAAATCATTTGCTACTGTACACCATCACGTGCAAATATGCAAGACAAGGTGTCTGGGGCCCCCTGGATGTAGGGGCTCAAATTCCACTGGCAAATACTCTCCATGAGTTTTAAGCAATTTCTGCTTGCAATTAAACAAGCCATTTGGAGAGATGTGTAACTTACAGAAAGCATTATTTATTCATTAGCACTGTGTGGGGTATTGACTCCAGCATAGGTCACATGTACCCAACTATTCTGGATGTACCCCGACATAGCAGACATACAAATTTTTTCCCCAGACACATGCACCCAGGGCAACAGGAACAAACAATAGTACAGCAATCAACAGACTAATATGACAACAAATCCAAGAAAAAAAAAAAACACTTTTACAGAACTCTAAATCTTTATTTAGTTTATTTTGGTTTGGTGTACATGTGCTACAGTGATGGATTAACTGTGACTTTATATATATATTCTTTATTTCTCCCCTGTGGTACATTCATATTCCAATATATTTATAGAGGTTTAGAGTATTCTATTTTGGTAAAGTATCCCTCTAAACTTACATACGTGAGAAGGCACGTTTGAAGTGTAAACATTGCACAACATGTTACAGATGCCGACGGAGACCAGAGACCAGTTACGGAAATATACAGTAGCTTTGCGAGGGTTCACGTTACTCGGCACGAGGCTCGAGGCCCAACAGTAGCACATGCTAAGAAAAAATCGCACCAGTGCACGTCGATGTAGCCGTGGCAGGAAAATCGTGAAATCTAAGCCATTACAGGCAGACTTGAACCTGTGCTGCTTGATTATCACTGTCCAATTACTAAATGTGGTGCGTACGCACGTCAGGGGGAAACAATAAGGGCTCGGTTAACTACAAAAGACAAATGCGCACATTATCTCGACCGTCTCTGATGTCTCGCTTACCGTTTATAGCAATCACCTTCCTGTAAAAGTCTAATCGAGCCGTCTCTCTATCTGATACTGCAGTCGCAGTCCGTGAGGGGAAAAAAAACAACAACAAAAACATGAGCGATACAGACGCGCTTTCCTCCTCTGGCTCAGTCACACCACTAACCCGAAACAATAACAAAAAACCAAAGCAAAACATAAGCACGACAGCCTCGCTTCCACAATGGACTTGTGGGAGCTGTAGTTCACCCTGTCCATCGAACAGGGCGAAAAAACACTCTTTGAACTACAATCACCAAGCTTAGAGAGGACTAGCAGGGGTCGCATGGGACGTAATATGACGCGTGTCGTCGGCGGCCGTTGTTTTTCTCATCGGATGTCAAAGCACACAGGGCCATTGGTCGTACGACGGTGTCGTGGAGAAGGACCAGTGGAAATCAGTATCTCTTGAGGAAATGCTGAGGAAAACGGTGACCAGCTGGTGCGACAGCGTTGTTGTTGTTGTTGTTTTAATTTATTTTTATTTTTATTTGCCTACCGTCCCTCTCACGGGGAAGGGGAGGAACAAGGCATCTCTAGTGATTGTGAATGCTTTGTTGTTGTCAGCGCTGTTATTATTAGCCTACGCATTATTTTCCGGGCATTTGGTAGGTAGACTATGTACGCTATGAAAGTTATTTAATTTGAATGACAATAAAACAATACCGGTTCTCTTTAACGAGCACAAAACTTGTACAATTTTACAGATCTTAGCTATTTGAGATAATCCGTGTAATTGCTGTCCTGCAGGGGTCTTTTCTAATTAAGCAGATTTACTGAGTTATGTGTGACTTTGCTGAGAACAATCAGGCCACGGATCAGATATTTTGAAATCGGTCCATGTTCCACATTTTTTCCAGAAACGTTCACCGAATAATCCAGTAATCCCACTTTTGGGAACGTGCCCCGGTTTCGCAGCTGGTTTTAGGGACTCATCACGCCTCATACTGTGCCCTCGTAAGTGGGGGTACAAACAAAACGGCATGACGACGTTATGGCGCCGGACAGCAGATGGCAGTACACCATTTTGAAAACCCAGCGCTCACGCAGTCAGTGCTTTGCGTTCATGTTGCCGCATGCACACACGCATCACTAAATCCTGTAAAACACACAGTGCATGGTCTTTAGGTCTCCGGGACTCTTCCATGGCCTTGTGAAGTAATCTTTGTATATTTTCATTATGTAGAAAAGGAATTAGACAAAAAGAATATATTATTTAATCAGGCTGTGGCATGAGGTCTGAAAGAGAGAAATTAAAATTGCTTAAGACTGGCATCCCCTCAACTTTGCATTAAGTAAGACAGATGCAACTAGAGTCTTGGATATATTACAAAAGAAAAGAAAACTGTGTCACTGGCTGAGTAGGTAGTTGACAATGCCGAAGGAGGAGAAAAACATCACGGTAAAGTTGTGGAATGGAAATGTATTACAGTAATCTGTTAAATTGTTTGTCTTGGATAAAAATGCATAATTGTAGGTTTTTTAAAATAAAGTACAAATTTAAATTTGTAATTGAATGTAAACTTGATCTTAACTGATTTTAAATATAAATCAGGATTAAAAATAATGATGGGGGGGGGGTCTCCATTGCAGTACACTCATGAGGCAGTTTGCGCCCGGGAAAACAGAAAAATAAAAGCAAATATCCGTGTCACAGAAGTGCAAATAAAAGTTGGTAGTATTTAAGACTTATGGTTATCTTGTCTAAGCTACTGCATTTTAAATAATCTTCATCTTGTATTATGATAGTTATTGATGTTCTCGTACTGACTATAGTCTGCTTATTTATTTCTGCTCATTGATGAGTCAATCCAGTCACACAGTACTTTACTCCTCCTCAATTAGTAAGTCCAGTTTGGCTAATTTAGTCTGTTGAAGACACTATAAGGATGCTTCATGTAATTTTATGTCGACGGGCAGTCGATGTTGAGACCCTATAAATTGTGTTTAAGTGGATTAATAGTGTGCTGAGCTTGTGTGAGCAGAGTGGTGCTGGAAGTAGTGGCTCTCTATGCAGTGGGATAATTAAATAGGTTGTACTTCAGTGACTAGCTTATTCAGTAGCCAGTGTTTATATGAATATTTGGGATAGGATAGGGACATTGAAAATAATAATTTAAAAAAGGATTAAAGTTTTTAATTTGATTTTGTTGCAACTGTAGCTTACACAAGATTCAAAATAGATTTTTTTGTCTCTTTGTTTTTATAATGATTTCAATTAACTAGTTTGAAAAGCCAAATATGCATGAACATGAAAGATGATTTTATGAATTAATCATGTATGTTGTCTTCTACTGGCTTTGTACCTGTTTTGGTAATTGGTTGTTGTTTTCTGGTACTGATATTTGAGAGACTATTATGGCAGACCTCAGTTAGCCTTGACTTTGAGGCGTCACTGTTGTTCGAAGTTAGAAGATGGCTGTGCAGTAGGAATGTGAGGCTTCACCCTAATAGAGACGAGACTGAAAGTGGATTGTCCATGAAACTGCCTGATCTTGACCTGGCTGCCTGCTGTTATGGCTCCTCTGTCTGTCATAACACCCCCACCCCCCACTCCACCCCTCAACCCCAACAACTGCGCACACACACCATCTGACTTAATACTTTTTTCTTTCGAAAATGTAAAACGCACAGATATCGCCACTTTTAAGATTTAGATAGCAAAAAAACACTATCACTTGTCTTGACACATAAACCTCCACATGCTGTTTATTTGTTGGTTGTAGAACTATTCCACACAAATTTAAACCCTTTCGTCTGCTGATTTCTCAGAGCCTGGCTTAGAATTCCTCTTAATATAAGAAAATAGAATAGCCTCTGAGTGCTACTGCAGTTTTATTACCTGAGGTGGTCTGTCTGAATATAGCTTACCACATGTCTCGTTCAAAGGGAATGGCAGGTATGTGTCACTAGTCATAAATTGCAGCTTGCTGCAGCTTGCCTTCAGCAGTAATCAGTTGCCAAGGAAACCTCAAATGGGATTATGACCTTCTGTTGTGTATAGGCAAGTAAAGTGTTAGAGCTGTCAACATCCAAGAGACAAACATTAAAGATTTATGTCATTAAACAATTTATTTCCTCATCATACTTAATTAATGCGTGAGGTGTCTTGTGTGGGAATGGAGCTCTTAGAATACCAGTCAGTGCAGGTTTTTTTTTTTCTATTATGGCTTTATTTTAAAAACTATGAGCAACTTTTAGTTAAACATTGTCTATCACAATGGGATGAGTGATAAAGTCAGGGAGGGCTGTGTGACCATATAGTGAGGGAAAGGCATTAGAAGGGTAGAAAACAAAGAAAAAGGGAGTGGGAGCAGGAGCAGAGTGCCTGGAAGGAGGGCAGAGTGTTGAGAGGGCGGAGATAGAGAAAATGGGGGACGGTAGTATTTAGTATGCACGGCCAAGCTGCCCCATCTGCTTAGCGCAGCAGTCCCTGTCGTATAACTGTCTACAGGCCGTGGGCCACATAAAGAATGTCTCAGATTTGATGTAATTCCGCAAAATTAATGACAGCTTTACTCGGTATGGGCCGTGAGGGAATGATTAGTGTTTGATCGTCCATCTGATCAGTTCCCTTGGCTGGCTGCAGTAGAGATGCTCCAATATATGCCAGCATACTGCCTATGGCGAGCACACATGCCCACACAGCTACACCTATCCCAAATTTTTTTCCTTGGGCCCCATTCTCTAGTTTAGGTTTGAGGTCTGGTTCCTGTTTCCAACACAGACAACCAATATCTTGTTAAACTCTCTGTGCTGTGACACTTCACATCAAAATGAACACCTACTGATGGGATGGATGCAGGTCCCACTGGTGATGTGATTGGGCAGGGCAGTTTTTATATCAGTCTGTGCAGTATTTCAAAGGAAAGTGGGCCAACCAGCATCCAATTTAGAAAACTCAGAGGTCACACTCTGACCTTTTACAAGATATGCTTTACTGCAGTTGTGATTGGAATGGGGATTTAGTTTTTTAAAGAGATGGGGAATGGATTGGGAATTTGAGAGAAGAAATCGATCTCCTGAATGGATTGCAGGAACCGGACAAGTGGAATTCCTCTCCTCCTTTTAATTCAGCCCCACCTCAGCCAGCCCAACCCCCACCTCTTTCCTCCTCTTGGGCTGCTGCGTTTACAAGCGAACAGGGCATTCTGTTTTACAAGTGAGCCTGGTGCGTCTCGGTGTGCTAGCAACATTAAAATTGAACCCGTCTTATCTGTGCAAAGTGTAAGGCTTTACATCAGAGGCTGTCATGCTGCTGCCATGAGGCTCCTGTGTGCTTTTATGTAATGTGGTGCAGTCAAAAACCCAGCGGACATTTAAAGTGAGCTGATAGATAAACAAGTGATTGAAGGCAGGGATGTTATTTTGTGGAATGTAAGGTAGAGCTGGGGGAGGGCAACTTCATTTCCGAATGGTTTACTATTGTTAGCAAAGCCAAGTCCAACACATGACATGCATTTCTCAGCCAAATCAAGTGTCCTCACCAGTTACAGACAGACTGAGCTCAGGAAAAATGCACTTTCTCTGACATTTAGCACTCTGCTCCAGTATTAAGCACGATGAACACAGTTCAGCAAAGGCTTGGGGATGGATGTGTTTTTGCCAACACAGATTGCTGGACAGATTGGCAATCCTTCACTGTGTATGGATGCAGTGTTTTTCCCTGAAATTGTAGGCCATTATAACAAATTACTTGCAAAAACACCATTAAAGTAAACAAAAAACCTTTTGCATCTGCTTTGATGAGAGGCCTGTTCCAGTTCAATTGCAACTCATTTCATTATCCTCTCTGAGTTTTCTTTTCCTCAGTGTTTTTCCATTTTTGTACTCCCTTCCATAACACTGTCTTTCCAAATTACTTGAACGTATTTCCTCCCGCCTGGGTTCCCCCTTCCCAATCGGCATCCTCTGATCTCCTTTCATTCTGCTCTGTTGCTTGCCCCCCCCTTTCCCTGCTTTCTTTTTCTCCTCTTCATTTTATATTTTTGGCTGAGCTGAGGACCTTTCTTAGCGCAGTGACCTTTCTGGTTTTAAATTAAGCCCCACTGCGGCATGTCTCTCTTCATAGACCGCCGGTTACGAGCCTTCAGAGAACCGCAAAAAAATAACGATTCTGATGAAATGGGCCCTTTAAAAAGCTCTTCCAAATTCCTTTTACATTTTTCTTACCCTCTTCCCCCCTTTCTGGTTGCATTAATATTCACACTAATGAGGAACATCCTAAAGAGCAGACCATGGAAAATGTGAGATGAGACACATGCACATGCACATGCCTTCCCACATGCACATCATACACACACTGTTGCTCATTGCTAATGGGTTCTAATCAAATGCCATGTATGTTTGGAGTGATTTATGAAATCTGGGCAGCCTATGCGTGCAATGTGATTGCTTAATCAGAAAGAGACCATTTTTCAATGGATAACTCAGTTTGTGGCCTTTTTAAGAGGAGAACATGTTTTACATTATGTGATTAATGGGCTACTATTAAATTGTATTTAGATGATGAAGAATTTTTTTTTTTTTTTTTTTACTGCATTGAGGTCATGTTGTTACCTGGTAGTTCTGTATTTGTTTCAGTACTTCACATATGTCCAGAATTTCACAGTATGATGTCAACAGGTTGGGGCTGTGTTAGGAAACCAGGTGATGATAAACCTCAGTGTGATGTAGTCATACAGGACCTCCCAGGTGCTAAGTAAGGGTATAATGGCCTTGGTTCACTGTCATCTAATTCTGGTCTCCTGCGCATAATCCTGCCTTGCTTTCGGAAAATGGAAATAAGGAATCCGACTCAGTCAACCATAGCGTGCTACAGAAATGCCCCAAATTTAATTGAAACAACATGAGCTGTATCCGCTCTCCAAAGCCACAATCAAACCATACCTGTTCATTGCACCCCTATAAAACTCAAGACAGAGAAAGCAACAGCAATTGCTGGGAATAATCAGGGCAATTAAGCTCCAGTGAGGGCTGAGCTCAAGGCTGTTTTGGACCTCATGGGAAAAGGCTTTCAGTGAGTGTTGTGGAAGTTTGGTCTCTTGGACACACTCTGAATTTAGGCAAGGAACCACAAGGTTATACTTATGAATAAACTTATGCAGGCATATATATAACCTATATTTAATCAAGTAATCTCATTTAGATCGACATTTCTTTTGCAAGAAAGATCTGAGTACATCAGAAAAAATAAGCAAAGAGAAAGAGAGAAGACAAATGATAACCGCATATTTAAATATGTCCAAAATTGAAAGTTTAAAATCCCACAATGGAATGAGATGTTGAAGTTTTTAAATCCTTTGTACATCTAATTTATTTAATTGATAGGAAGCATATTGTATGTAGGCAGCCTTTCCAAAATTCAGTATTTATCTGTGGATCTGATCTGGTAGCTTTAAATTTAGAAGAGCTATTATAGAAGACTGGTTTGTTAGAAGACCTTAATAAACAAAGATCATAATGTGTCATACTCTTTTTGCTAGCAAGGGCCATCCTGTTTTTTCATATAGTGCACAGTGAGTAGTATATTTATCTCCCATAATGAAGCATTAAGGTACAATGGTATTCTGGAAGAGGTTAGAACTATACTGGAAAAATGGCTGTATTTGAGCATGTTAGAGCTGCACTTCTTCCAGCTACATATTTCATGTCATAAAATTTCCACTGACACCCTCAAATGCAGACACAGTACCAAGAAAAAAAAAGGGTTGTGGAAAATTTGGAAAAACCTGGGACTTTATGTGGAAATATGCAGACATCAAATGTGCTGGTTTTCTCCTCTCAACACTTTGGTACTCTCCACTAAGGGTGAGCACACTGTAGCCTTGAATATTAATCTCTCTCCCTATATAGGCTGCATCTAACAACATGCAGAGGTGATTTCTGGGGCCTCTCTCCTAAGGTGCTCCTTGTAGCCTTGGTAACCCTAATGAATTATGGGCCATCCCAGTTAAAACGCGTGGTATTACCCCATTCCTGGGTGTGTCCTCTCGGATATGTCTATGAATCACTGATCTCATCACACTGGTTCTCTCTCCTTCTCTCTCCTCCCTCCCTGCTCTTCATATCTCTCTCTCTCTCTCCTTTTCTCTCCCACTGTTTGCTCCCCTCCCCCATTCCCTGTCACACTCCAGTCCCCCAGGGCATCTGTCTGGGATCTGCCAGGCTCATCAGTGGGGAAGAGAACGCTAACTGGGAGCCTGTACTAGCTATAAATCTGACCAGGGAGGAAAGGGAACCTGCAGTGGCCACACTTCCACTGCAGCCCAGTAAGTCCAGCAGGCTCCCAGTACCCTGAAAACCTCTTACTTGCATCAACGTGTGCAGACACATACATGCACAAATATTCAACAAGGCTGTTTGTGCTCAGATGTTCAGGAGTTTACTGCCATTAAAACTCATCTAACCTAACTTCACTGCAATTAGCTAAACCTGTTTAATCTAAGAGTGATTATTAGCTCTCATGCTATATCTTTACTATTTCTTCAAATAACCAGCCAGCATGTACAAAGATAAAAGGGCATAAGCCTTTCTATAAAGGAAAAACGTTTTAGAGATTTGAGGTATATAGTGAGGGTATTTTATTGTTGATCTCTTTTGAGGATATTTTGCTTCATACAAAAGAATTAAACAATGGTTCGATAGACTCATAGCTCGGAGAGGAAAGTCTCTGTATGAATAAACATTGTTTGCATAGACTCATAGCTGGGAGAGGAAAGTCTCTGTATGAATAAACATATTGTTTGCATAGATAAGACTTGTTACTGTTCAAGTGTTTATTTTATAACTTAGAAAGAGGATGGTGGAGAATGTTTGCTGCTAAAGAGATGATGAGAGTTGGGTGGTAAACTATCAGAAGTGAGAAGTATTATTTAATCCAAGTTGCTATGCCGAGGTAATTTCAGTCTCAGAGTAGCTATAAAGTACTAGAAGTCTAGCACAGATCTGGACTGCAATGCAGTGAGATGGCCCCCGCTGTCTCATACATACATTTAGCTGGGTGTGATACCATTCCATACACATAGACACACACCCTCCCTCTCCTTATCTAAGAAATAAGCATTTTTACAGAGTTTGAGCTGTAAAAGGAGAGGAGCAGATAGCCCATAAATCTAGCCATAAAAACGTTAAGTTGTCAGAGGTGCCATCAGCTATCAATCGTGTGCGGCAAGCTGATGAAGGGGAAATAGGTGATAAAAAACAGCATTTTAGGGAAATTATGTCCAGTCTTCCATTTGCGAAGTGCTGCAGTCGCATCACAGTAGAATCTTAATCACTGGCTGGTGTGGCCAGGGACTGTTCCTTGGTGTGACAGTGAGGAGGAGCACACCCTGGTGGGAGGGCGGGATATGGAGGAAGAAAGGAGAGCTGTAGGGAAGAGGGGGGAGCAGTGTTGTAGAAAATTATACAACCAGCATAAATCACTTCTACACTACCGTTTTTCTCTCTCCCTCGATTTTTCACTTCCCCCATCACGCTCATGCGCTTTCTACCTCATTCTCTGTTTCTTTCTCTCCTTCATGGCTGTGCATCTCCCTCTACTCATTTGCACTCCCACTGCTCTTCACCCAGACAGTAACCTGGCTTTCTGCCCTTTATTCTTTCTTTTGGTCCCTGGCCATGTGGTTTATTTGAAACACTGCTGGTCACCCTCACTATCACCCTCTCCATCCATCTCAACTTCATTTCCACTGTGGTTTGTTTACATGCTTTCTTTATTGATCTGCTTTTTGTTGCCCACTAGGGATTTATCCCCTGTCCATGGGACTGTATTAGTGAACCTTGAGATTGACTCGTCTCTCTTAGATGGTTCAGATATAGTCTGTTCTTGAAATAAAAGAAAATACCATCTGGGCTGCAGCTTATTTCACACTTTATCAGACAGCACTGTGACAGGATTCCTGGTTTCTTCTTTATTGTGGAATTTTCCAACCCAAATAGAAAAATCAACTAGTGATCCTTTTGTATCCAAGGGCATTTTAATACAAGTTGTTTTTTCATTGAAACAGCTGCAAGACCAAAGTACATTATTCTTTACCCTTTAGCTGTGTTTTTATATTAATTTATGTATAATACAGTGTGTGTCTTGTGCACGTCAGTGAAAGGGAGTGTTGGCTTGTAGCACAGATAAATGATATAAAGGCATCATGTGAGAGTGCCCTTGCCAACTGAATTGATAAATGCCGGCATTGTATGCTCTGTAACTTCCCCTTTAATCTAAGGTCATTTGTTAATTAATTTGAATAGCCTTACAGGATCTGGTTCTGCTCCAGTGGTTTTGGGTGAGTGATGTCATTCAGCACTGAGCAGGCTTTAAGCACTCTGAAATGGATGTAGTGATGCATGTTCCTCTGCATTTGCCCCTCTTGTATATTCTGCCCTGTGATCATTTATCAGGGGAAAGTGTTCCTGAGAACAAAGCACTTCTCAAGGAGTAAAAAGTGGCAATGCTGTGTTTTCTCACTTAAGATGGTCACAAGAATAGGGTCAACTATCGATTGACTATATAGAACGAATAGTTCTAGTTCTGTTGGCTTTACAAAGTTATAATGTTTTTGCAGGACTGTCACAATGCTTGCCTCATTCACAAAGTTACTGATCACCTACCAAATGGTTCTCTGTGGTCCTGGTGGTTAATGTTGAGACATTAAAGATGCCCTCTTGCAGTGATCACAGTTGGCAGAGTTTTGTGTCAGGGGCTGTGCTGCCACCTTTAGTTGGACTGAGGTACTGTAATGCAGTATCCACTCCCACAGCATCAGTTTTGTTTGGCTACTCTGCAGTTCAGTCACACAGCATGTATTTGTGACAGAGGGTAGTTTAACAACACATCTAACCTCACTGCTTTACAGCTAGTGTGCCTGTGAACATGCAGGGTTTACGTAAAATGGCCTGTCACAAGGATATACTGTCCAACTGTATTTAAGCTATTCTGCCCTGGGTGCGGTTAATGTTTAAAAAAAAAAAAGTAGGTATTAACTTTGTGATCAGTGTTGTCCTCCCATGCATTTTAGATTTTTTTATACATTTAGTACACCTTTACCACTGTTTTGCTTTGCTTTATATTTGTTGATCATTTGACAGGCATCTTTTTTACACATGAAATGTTGCCTCTTGGTATCCAGCAGTATTACTGCTTAAAGGTTGAAGGCTTTTTCCCCTATGCTTAGTTGGTACACCGTAGTTCTTGGTTCAGATTGAAACCATGCTCTATAAATATGTAATCTTTGTAAGGGCCAAAACTGGTAAGCATTTATAGCTAGTGACCACTGCCAGAAAATCTGAATTAAAAGGAAAGGCTCTGATTTCAGTTTGATGGCAGTGGATTACCTAAATCTTTTCATGCACAAAGCCAGAGACCAGGAAATTAGTAATTAATTTGTCAGTTGTCATTGTCTCATTTCATTTGTCTAGGTTGCTAATTTTTTCAAACTAGGCTTGACCTGGACTTCACTTACAAGTCAGCATTTCTGCAAAACTCTGGAGACCGCGATGTATTCTATGTGTGTATTAAGAAGCATATTCTTTTGATTTTCAAATAGTATGCTTCCTTACATCCATTCTGGATCCTCGGACAATTTCAGTGCCTCTCATTGACATTATCCCCAAGCATTGCAGATTGCATAAATGACTGGGTGAATAGGATGATAATATTTTAATATATAAGACATAGGACATTTTTCTTGGGTAATCTGTTATAGGGAGTGGTTTTCCTTTCTGGTGACATTTTAGTGCAGTGAGAGCTGCATCTGACAGGGGGCAGTCAAGCACACACATCAGGGCAGCAGAGAGCCACAGGCAGTCCTGCTTCTGCGCATTTCATTTTCTCTCTTTTTGGCAACATTTCTGTTTATTTCTATATTTCAGATTATAGCAGATTGCAAATCAAGCATATCTGTGCAACATTAGATGAATAATTGTGTAGATTAGAACTAACTATTTAAATCCCTCTGAGTCATGGATACAGTCCTGTGACGCACTGCTGTAATTATTAAGCATTCACTGGATTATATACCCTATGAATGTTCTCTTCATTAACATTAAATCATGTCAGTCTTTTTCATTTCTCCTTTGACCTCATTTTAGAGGTCAGAGGAGGCAAAGTGAGGGATAGTGTGAAGATATTATTTATAGGACAATGTCTGGGAAAATGGCAGTGTTAAGACTAATACACATTAATGTTAAAGCATTCGAAAAGTTTAAACAACGTACATAAAAAGCCCGTTTATTCACTCTCCAAAGTAAGCTTGCCAGTTACAGTTCAATGAATTCAAAATGTAGAGTTGTAATTTTGTACTCATAAAACTATTGAAATTTCATTTATTTCACTACTACTCATTTCACTGCTCGCTCCATTTATGAGCAATAAGAAATAGATACATTAATGTTATTGCACATTTGAATGATAGTGCTGCACTAAACTTCTTACTGAACATTCACAGAATAGTTTTGTTTTTTCCTTTTATTCTAAACCAGAGAAAGTAAAATCAAGTAAAGATTCCAGGCCATTAAATGAAGTGTTGGAAGCGACTTCAATTTTTTATTATTATTTATATTCATTGGAATGCTTCCCTATGTGCCTACATTAGAACATGATAAAATTAAATATTGCTGTTTGTTTTCATTCACAAGTAATTTTTTTTCCTCCCCCTCAGCACTTTGACTGTTGGTCTGATTAATGGTTTTGCCACTTTTGCTTGGCAGGTGTTTGCAGCGAAGCCGGCTGATTGCAGAAGTATGGTTACATAGCATGCTGTGTAGGCCTATTTGTTATTGTGCTATAAAGTTGATTTTTATCCCAGGCTTAAACTTGTTGTTAAGCCAAATGCCACTTCTGTTTCCTCAGCCCTCCATAGAAGAAAAGTCATAACCCCCACTTTTTTTTTTTTTTTTTTTTTTTTTTTTTGAACAACCATGTTAAAAAGAACACCTGTAACTCAACACACAGACCTCTCTACTTAAATGCCAGGGGCAACTTTATGACTCATGGGAATGGGGACACACAGCTAAATAGATAGTTTGTGTACAAGCCTATCTCCCTGTCAAGCATTCTCTTGGTTTCAAACATCTGAATGGAGGCCATTTTGGTTTGGCCTTATGTTTGCACAGTCCTGGGATTGTGCAGGCGCTAGTGGGGGATGGGTGAGTTGCTGCCGCTACCCTGAAGACTCCTGTTAATGTTTTAGTCATTCTGGAGCCACTGGGCTGGGAGACAGATTCAGTCAAAAAGCATTTGAGCACCCTCAGGTCCTCAGAGTGATTTACTGCGTATTTGGACATCTGCAAAGAGCTTTTGCACCTTGAAATTCTCTCTCTCTCCCTCTCTTTCTCTCTCCCTCTCTGTCTATCCCCCTTTGCAGTAGTAAACCCTTGGGAATGTTCTGTCATACTGAGTCACCTTGAAGGTATCCAAGGTATAGACACTTCCTGTCACCTTCTCCCTCATTGTTCCACCCCTCCCTCCCTACCACCCCTACATCTTACCTCATCTATCACCTTCAAACCTTATGCTTGGGTCTCCACCACACCCCTCTCATCCCTGCCATCAGATTTAATATGTGCTGCTTCTGCTCTTGTGTCTCTTGGCCCACCTCTTGCTCACCAGCTGGACACATCAATCCATGTGACAGGTGCTTGTCAGTCTGGTCCTTACTGGGCAGCAGCTCAAAAAGGAAACACAAAGTCTTAGACAGCACAACTCTACTAGTGGCAGAGAAAATGTGTCACTATATGAACACATCTTTATAGGATATCTAGCCTCACTAATAAGATAAGTGAAGGTAACTGATAAGTAGTTATGAGTAAGTTGCATTACCTTGACAAGTTGTATTTACTGCTTTGTTGCCTATGGCGGCCACTCTGAGTCGAGTGAAGAGGAAAGCTGTCAGTGGTCATCAATAACAGGTCTGTGTGGTGTGGGTGGTGCAGGCTGTGTGGCATGTGTTTTAGAAGTGATGGCCAGAGGCCCTCTGTCTCTGGAGCTCTGAAAATATGGTGTCATTAGCATCTGTGTCTCCATAACTGGGACTGTTGCTGAAGAGGCCCAAACATATCTGGTATGCAGTGTTTAGGAGGCACGCAGACAGGATAATTGCTGGGCAGAATCTGTCCGCAACCCCAGACTTTCAAGTGCTCATTGCCTTTGAGCGTTTTACACCCCAAGTGGCTGAATAGCCCAGGGGAAACAAGGTCTACATTGATTTATTGCTCACCCTTAAGTCTTTTGTTTTTTAAGACTAAGGACAACTTAATCCGCCACCAAAGAAGAAGTCTCAAAATTTAGTTTGTAATATGATTAATGTTTGACTGGTCAGTTGTTGCAAGTAGGAGTCAGAATGCCATAGAAGAAAACATGTAAAATAGAGCCAGTGTACTAAGCCTGTATCCATTACTGGTGCATTCCCTGAAATGTTTGGCTGCATTTCATAACCACAGCAGTCGCTCTGCCAGTACCAGTGATTAAACACAAGAACAAAGTGTTCTTGTTGAGGTGGAGAAAGACTTGGAATGTTGTCAGGCTAAATCTTATACAGTACCTGCATATAAAATAACTTGTGTTTCCTGGCTTTCATTTTCTGTAACATCTTTCTTGCATACTACAATGTTTAATAACAGATTCCCATAAATGTAGTGTTACAGTGTTCTGTTCCTTTACCTAATCTTTTCTTTTTTGTATGAATGCACAAGTGAGACGTGGAACTAATGTAATGCTGTATTGCTGAAATTACTCCAAAAGATTAACTGTCTGATCTCTTCCTTTATCTCTCCTTGCCTCCCTCCCTTTCTTGTTCAAAAAAAGAGTTCATAATTAGTTGCATATGGTGCTCAAATGGCCTATCCATTTATTTGTGTGTTGGCAAGACATATTTACAGTCAAATGTTATGTCTTGCCATAAACATATTTATTGTTATATTATACACTTGTGGGGAAGGCACAGTGATTGACACCACAGTGAGGAAAAGAGCAGCGTGTCTGTGTATGATTTTTTTCATTCCATTAAGAGCAATTTTATTCTTACACAAAAGATATAAAGCAAGCTATGTCTTTGCAACAGTTATGGGCTTGTCTATGTTTTCAAAAAATAAAATTTTATTCAACATTTAGCATTTATCTTCATCAGTGGGATGAAGTACAGACGCTCAACACAATACAAGCAATGTCGTGCAAAAGCTGCCTTTGTGTAACTTCAGTAGTAGTGTATATTTAGCTGTTTCAGAGGAGTGTTGATTCAGTCTTATCACACATTTATTATTTTGTCCCCCCAGGACAAAATGTACTGGGGCTGAGTAGGTGTCTACTTGTGTGTTTTAGGAGAGTAAAATATCTGCAATTGATATATTGCTTTTTTTAATTAAGTATTTTACCAAAATATTAGGTTCAACATAAGTGAAGCCATTACATCAAATCATATCTGATGGATTTGTTAAATCAACAATTCTCTGACATTTTCTTAGTATTATCTTAAATAGGTAGTATTTAATAGGAGGTATGTAGTATATTATACAGGCTTTATTTTACCGTGTCCACCAATTTTGTCAGTCAAAATTAACATTAAAATTTTCATCATGTCAGCTTAACAAAGTGACACATACTTTACATGTCGAAGAGAATGAAGTACACCATATACATCTGCACAGTTTTTCTGCTATACATGCTAATCCACCCAGTCTCTTGTGGAGAACAAGGATATCACACACTTTGGCTACAAATTTGTTTAAACAAACCTGTTAAAACAAATTATCTATGCACAATAAATGTATTATTATTATTGTTTCAGTCCAAACTGGGAAACTTTGGCTTCCATCCAGATTCAGCTAAAATTAGAGCTGGGATATCTGTCCATTTGAACAAACCCCTGCTTAGCCCTCTAAGGTATGGCTTGAAGTATGCTAAACCTCAGCCAGCAGCCATTACTTGCCAGCACTATAAATGCCCAGATGTCAGTAGCTAAGCAAAGCTTGACATAAGGAAAAATGATTAAGACAGATTCTCTAATACACACAAAACGCTAACAGCTACTGAGAGATAAATATTTGCTCCTGGCTATCTTATCAGTTATATCAATCAGAACTGACAGAACAACTAATAAAATGTAGTATGTAGCTGTAGCTTTAAATTATGTATACATTCATGGGATCCACAATGCTCAACATTTTCCCACAGAAGAAAATAACTCATTTCAAATGTATTTAGAGTTGGAAACTGGTATGCATTGTGCAATATATTTACATTGACATATAACCCATTCAATCTCCTGCCAAAAATAGTGACAAAGGTTTCTTTGGCTATTTAATTAGAGGCTACCTAATGGCTTCCATGTTTCACTGAGATGGTTTTGTAGTGTTGGTGGAGACTTGGATGCAGTAGTGAAAAAGAGTGACATCAGCATATGAAACTGGAAACATATGAAGTGTGACTACGTAATCCATCCATCTTTGCCGTAATGGAACGTGAGGTTGAACTCCTTTTTAAAGGTGTCAAAAAAAGACAGAAAGCATTACTGAATAATTAATATGGAAAAGTTGTTGAAGGGGGCAGGAAGAGTCTTGGAGAGGCCATGTTGGGCAGAGGCATATTTCCTCCATTTGGTCAGAAGTGGACTAGAAAAGATAGATCCTTTTCTGTTGTGCAGTCTGAACTCCACCCACTGGACCAAATAAGTCCAAAGAGCCAGTCTATACTCCACTTTTCTTTGCTACAAAGCTAAGTGTTCTGTGGTCCGATTAAAAATAATACTTTTTCCTTTTGCAAGAATTTTATGACAATGGTATATGCATATACTTGTGTGATTTTTTTTTTTTTTCTGACAGGGAAGGGCTCCAGACATGGGTGTGTCCTCATACAGACATGGAAAAGCCACCGAAGTTGAGGGAAAACTGCTTAGATGAAGGGAATTAAAGACCATGTCAAATGACCGTTGGTGGTTAACTCCCTAGAGGCACAGCCGTGGCAGTCAAGAATGATGCACCACAGAAAGTGATTCTGAATCACAGCTTTTGCAGTTTTAGATGACATAAGGACCGGTGCCAAATCAAATCATAAATAGACAGACAACCTCCCACCGAAAGTTAAAACAACCGATTGGAGTAAATTTCATTCCTAAATTTATAGCCTGAGTTCTTTATACAAAAACTGACAGTAAGTGACTGTTAAACAAGATTAAAAAAACAGTTTATTGATTGTAAAAGGTCTAGTAAAGAAGAACTTTATTTTTGAGTTACGATGTGATGAAAAAACAGTGAAAAGCTATGGCTCATGAAATATCCATAAATAGTCATAATATAGCTGAAAACTTGAGCTTAAGCTTTGTATAATAGTTTTTGTTACACCTAATTTAAAACGGGAACACATACTAAAACACATAGTCCATGTATGTGTCATTCAAACATTATGCTACTAAGAGATTTTTCCAGGTACAAGTCCATCTCTCAGCATTCACCACTCACTGCAGTAAAAGAGAAGATATCCTGCCCTACAGTTCATATAAAACCAAGACTGTTCATAGACAAAGGAAAAACAAAAGCATAGGCTAAGTATGACCAGAGGACATATGTTTTTGTTGATTAAGAAGCCGAGTTCTATCTCAATAAACAAAATATTTTTTAAATAACAAATTTTCTGCCCCAAACTTAACCTTGAACTAATGATATCCCCTGAAATTGGTTCAGAACGAATTTTATCCATTGTCTGTTTGTGTATTTAGTTGTCCTCTCCAAGAATTTCCAAGTTCATATTATTGTTTTCTTTTTGTGGAGATTAAGTTAAGGACATTTTGAATCTAAACTGCGTAAAAAACTTAATTATTGTTGTTTTTCAAATAGTTTTCAGAATTATCCACCACCAC
Organism: Istiophorus platypterus; assembly: GCA_016859345.1. NCBI lineage: Eukaryota > Metazoa > Chordata > Actinopteri > Istiophoriformes > Istiophoridae > Istiophorus > Istiophorus platypterus. The sequence continues at coordinate 6,709,151 of CM029111.1, forward strand.
CAAATATGTCATTTTTATTACTTCATTATAGAAATTGCAAAGCTAGTCAATGTACATAGATCACATTAGGCTTCAAATGGGAAGTTTATTCAGTCTATCTATCTATATCTATTTCCCTCAATCTTTATCTCTGTATACCTGTTTATTTGCTTGGTAAACCAATCAAACCATGGAAATCAATCTTGCTGATTTATGCTTTTCAATGCAGCTAGGTTGAGTCCTTGTATGTGCATTTATAGCCGTGTGTGTGTGTGTGTGTGTGTGTGTGTGTGTGTGTGTGTGTGTGTGTGTGTGTGTGTGTGTGTGTGTGTGTGTGTGTGTGTGTGTGTGTGTGTGTGTGTAAGCACTGGTTGGTGTGCGGTTCATACATTCTGGCTGTGTTGGGAAAACCTGTCACATCTTAATTGGTTTCTATATAATATACTCTTGCTTGGGTGGAAAGATGGGTTTGATTGAATGGCACCACTGGCCCATATGGTGATATGATGATCCGTTGGTGCATTTGTGTGCACAGCTTGCACCTGTCCAGTGCTGTCCACCTTGCAATAATCTACACTTCAGGAAGATCACTTCACAGGAGGAAAAAACACTTCTGATTCAACATCTTGAGTTTATTATGACTTTAAGCAAACAAAGTCGATTAGCATATGTGCAGTAACTTGCATGATATTAGTTATATTTCATGATGTTGTTATTTTAGTGGCTGTCATGTGATTGTACCACACATTAAATGTGGCAAAATTGTAAATGAAGAATTGTCAAAGAATTTACAGCAATTAAAGCCTTCTGACAAATACAATTCAGAAATAGACGTGTTAAATAAATAAAGCCAGTCAACAAAAAAACAAAAAGTTTGACTAAATCAGTCTATATAACTTTACCTAATATAAGATCATGCACAACAGTCCGCTTAATAAGAGTCTTCTCATTTTTAATTTGATGTTACTCTTGTGATTATTATCACCGACCATTAGTAAATGTCGACATAATTATTATACATGTTATAAATAATAACACTTACCCTAATGGTACTGACTTCATTAACCTATGAGAGACCCTTGAATTTATTAAACATGGCTACATATCAGCATGCTAATATAACGCATTTATATCTTAGCTCAGAGTTTTTAATTTAAATGATCAATGTCTGATATCCCTGTTGTTGATCCTGATTGTAAAAATTAATTCATCACTGACTACAGAAATATCACAGACATCATATTACAGTAGTAGATCCATACACATTACAACATGAAATTATTTACATTTTTAAAGAATAGTTTGACATTTTGGGAGATGTGCTTATTTGCTTACTTGCCAAAATTTAGATTAGAAGATTATTACCACTTCCATGTTTGTGTTTGTGTATTTGTTTGTTGGTATGTTTGTATAATATAAATATGTAGCCAGCATCCACTTAGCTTAGCTTAACATTAAGACTGGAAAGGCAACCAGCAGTGACATCTTTATGCTAAGCTAAGATAGCGGGCTCCTCTGTCCAGCTTCACTTTAACCATACAGATATGAGTGACACTGAATTTTCATCTAACTCTACAAGATAGCAAATAAACAAATTTCCCAAAATGTTTAAGTATTCCTCTAGATCCACTCTGTAAGGCTTGCTCGGTACCCTAACCAGCACCCTGACCAACGCTCAAAATGCACACAAAAAAGGTTGGATGATACAAAATTACCATGTTTGTCTTGGTTTCATTAATCAATTAATAAAGAAAGGAAGAAAAACTTCTGACAAGGCTGTATGCATGGAAAACAAGACCACTTCTCCAAGATAATAAGAGTGTAGTATCCAGCCTCTTGTTCTCTATTGATTGGCTGTTTAATACTGCATCAACCTCCAACCCCTACTACCATGTTTCGACTTTATAGGTTGAAATATTATAATCTAGTTTTTAGCTCTAAATTTGCAGTAGCTGGTATTGTTGCAACATATGTTTTCCCCTATACTCAATCCATCGAAAGCCAGATCCTCTAACTTCAACAACCATATTTGTCCCTTCCCTCCAAAACAACCCATAGGAGTCTCCTGAAATTGCACCCCTACAACGGCATACATACAGTAATAAACACAATGAGTGTACCCGCAGTGTCATGTAAGATAAAGACTTCCTTAATGTTAGAGGATCTTTGTCATCATAATTACAATAAATAAATAAATAAATAAATGGTTAAGGGTGTAAAAGAAACCATTCTGATAAATGTCTCACAGAAAATGATAAGGTTTTTCCTTTTTGAAAGTCCTTTATTTCGTTGACAGAATCCCCCAACCCACCCCAACCCCCTCCTAATATGGACACTGTCACTCTAAATACTACGTCACTTAACTTCCTCCTTTGCTCTTGTCATAAGTGCTATAGCTAATAGAGGTTGTCTAACATCAAAATGTAACTATGGGTTGCTCGTGATCTATAGGGGTTGTTCTCAAAGAGAAGATTTTATTTGGATTTTTTAATTTATTCTTGGTAAGACTGGGACTCAGAATAAATTCTTGTGATGTGGTCTTGACCCAGTCCCTCTAAATTTTAAGCCATGCAAGTGGCATGGCTGTAGGGATGGCAACGACAGCCTCTCTGTCAGTAGATTGGTCTGTCTGTTGACTGGTTGAGCATGTTGGTCTAAACCATCCAAGGGATTGCTGTTAACGGATCTTGAACAGATATTCATTGTCCCCAGAACATGAAGCCTATTGATTCTGTTGATTCCTTTTAGCACCACCAGCAGGTGGCAGGCTGCCATGAAATGTAGTACAGATATCCATGGTGCCCTGAGGACAAATCTTAATGACTATGGTTATTCCCTGACTCTTCCAAATTTTCAGTTATCTTTTGAAATATCTCAAAACCTACAAAATAGATTCGAACGAAGTTTTGTACCAGTTTCATGGTTTCCAGATGAAGTATCCTTAAACAGAACTACAAGCATGGCTGTAGATTTTTTTTCCCTTATTTAAATATGACTCTAACATTGTTTTGGATAATGTTATAAATATATAGCCAGATGAAATAAATGTCTTGCTCATGAGCTGTCTGTCTGGTATTAATAAAACTGATAAATTATTGTCAATAGCTCAACACCTACAAAACACCAAATATATGTGCTTCATGCTACAGCCATAAAAGATGCAGTAACCCCAGATAAAATCTTCAATTAAAGTCACAAGCTTCATTGTTGTCTTAGATTTCTATTTAAACTTAACATCACACATTAAAAAGGGGGACCAAACTGCATTGTTTTCTCCTTATGTCAGAAATAATGTTTTAATCAAAATTTTGTGAGGTAAATGGTAATTCCCAAACCATCCAGATGCTGAAAAGCAAATCAGATTTTTATCTAAAGCAAGGTACAGATGTTACATCAATGTTTTTTTTCCCTTAAAGGTCTTTTAAGAGGCTAAAATTTATTCAAAGTTCTGTTGCTAGACTCCTCACAAAGCCTTTAGAGAGAGCGCTTTAATTACAATGTCAGTAGAACTGTCTGAACTCACTCAGTCTGGCCTAGCCTGTACTGTATTACAAATTCGTTGATGTCTGTACCTTCATGTTGACTGTAGTCCTCCACTGTGGGTTTGTTAGATGATCAGAACCATTGTAAAAACATTTGAGGTGCCAAACAGTCTCTCCACATTGTTAGATTATTTCATTTGGTGCACATGCACTCCAGATAAGAGTTTTAGAAAAATTCAACAGATATAACTCACGAGTAAGTATAGGATATAGTATAAGAATATTTTTATACTATATATAGTAATAGGAAGCAACTCACAAGGACCATCAAACATCGGCTCAGTGATCTTTATAGCATTTCACTTTATTGCAAAAGACATAGTCAAAGATCCAACATACCTCCTTTAGAAACCTCCTTTAGAAAAGAATTCCACACACCTTTACCTTTTTGAATCAGATATCAGAGAATTAATGTTTTGCATGGTCTGAAAATTTTAAGATTTGGTTTGTCTGCAGTAGCTTTTCGGAAACTGAGTCAGCCAACCCCTCCCCTTTAAACTCAGGGACACAAAGGAAGGAAGGTGCAGTGAATACTGAGACACAGGAGCGGGAAGCACACAAATCCTTATACAACTGGAGGTAGACCTACCACCACAGAAAGCACTTTTAGCTGGAACAGTATCATCTCCTTTGTCCCATAAACTGGTCACATGTTGCCTCAGTCATTAACAAGACTAAGAGTCCACAACCTTGCTAACAGCTCTGTGAGGCTGCACTTTGCCACGATGGAACTTTGAGCCAAATGCTCAAAATGGCAATGCTAACATGTTCACAATGGCAATGTTGACATTCTGCTTATTTACCATCTTAGTTTAATGTGTTAGCATGCTGATGATTGAAAATTAACACATGAGAAAAAGTCAGATTGTCATCAGAATAATTTTAAATGATCCTCTAGGGACCATGTATATTTTTTGCAAATTCCATGGCAGTCCGTCGAATATCATCAATCCGTGCAGTACTGGTTGAGATATTTCTGTCTGGGCTGTAGTTGTGGATTGACTAAAAGACAAACATTTTCCACCAAAGAGGAGATTATTGTAATGAAATTTTTTTATATATATATATTCCATAGATCCCTTACTAAATAATTTTTAAAAAGACAGCATAATAATTATTCATTTCATATCCAAACTGTTGAAAGTAAATGGAGAAGGAGTGTCAGATGTGAAGTAAAGTATGAAACATCATTTGCCTTCCATAACTATGTCATTTCGTAAGGGGGCAGTAGGTAAAGGAAATGCAAGGACATTCTTTTGGTCTGAATCACTAACTTTGCACACAGATGTTTTCTCTTCTTATGGCAAAATACTTTCAAGTATTACTGTTATACCAAACGTAGTAGATCTATCACATTACGAAATGACCAGCGTTTTTTTTCAGACTTCATTTACATTACTTAGTGATTGATGCCTGCAAAAGCAACAGACCATGGCTCACTCTCTGATTGCCTGTTTAAAAGGCTCTGACACTTTTATAGCCCTCCTAATACCATTACAAAGTATTACTTGAACAGTGGGGCTCTCGCCTTTGCTGTAGAATTTCATGCAAAAAGCTGTTTGCTGTGATCACTTCAGGTAGCACAGTAGTGAAAATGGAATTTTTGTTTAGGCTGCATGAGGACTTATTGACATTTTGACTCCCAAATTATCCTTTGTAGTCTGGGAAATTTCATTTAATTGCCAAAACTACACTGACATGCATTATGAGGTTAGGTTATGAGCATCTCAAAGTTAGCTGTAAAAAGGTTTGCAATAATATCTTTTAGACAACCCTTACTGCCCTCATGAATGGGGGTTATGAAATGTTGATGGATCTGAAAAAATACAGTTGATTCATAGCTGAAACTGTTATAAAGGTCATAATCCTGGAGTTGTCATAGGCTTAATGATTTGGTCTATTCATGGATTGATCAGGTGATAACATTTGAATTCATTAATTCGATCATTTTCCTGATTACTATTTTTGTTACTATTATTTTCCATTAAATGTTATAAATTGACAGAGCCCAAGATGATATATTGATTTTTTTTTTTTTGTTTTTGTTTTTTTTTGACCAACAGTCTCAAAAAAAACCCCTGAATATATTCAGTTGACTATACAAGCAAAACAATAAATCCTCTCTTCTAGAAACTGCAATCAAATGTTTTGCATTTTACCTTAAAAATGACCCAAATGATTAAAGGATTACCAAATAGTTGCTGATTAATTTTCTCTTGAAAGACAAATAATTTAATTCACTAATCAATTAAGCTCTTGTTGGAAAATTGGTTCTTATGAGTTCTTGGTAAATTTCATGGACTGTGAATGAAAAGGTTGAAGTTATTCATCTTTGCAACATCCTACCACTTCTTCATGCTATTAGTCCCTTAGCTGCATGGCCATGTAGACCAGTTTAACAACAGAAAGATATGTTCATGGTACGCACAAAATGTCCACAAAAACCCTTATTTGTCACTGTTTGGCAACACTTTTCTAAGCTCAAATGTGTGGGTGAATCATGTTACACCTTTAACAATATTGATGGGTGATAAATGTGGAAGACTGAAAGGTAGTTAGCATCCAACATGCAGCAATTGAAATATTTCTATAAAGCCTTTTATTGTTTACTGAACAGAAGAATATAGGATTATCTTCTGTGGAATTAATGTTTGATTGTTGCTACAGAACATAAGTCGTAATCAAAATAGAGCAAAGGTTTTTGAGAACTTCTTAAAAGAACTAGTAAAGTTATCACAGAGTGTAACTAGCACACAGATATGCAGGAATAAGAAGGAATGATTAAGGGGGCAGATTGGAAAACACCATATAACAAGCCTACAAACTCCTCTTGGTATGTAGGAATCCAAGTGTAGATCTATTCACCAGAATAACAGAACAATATAAACTGTTGCCACACAGAAGAAAGAATTACAGGGAATGCTCTTAAATAATGTCTTGGATTTAGAGAATGGTTTTAAGGATCACCCTGACTGGAGAGTTGCTGATAGCTTGAAAGGTGTATACCGAATGATCCTGAATGTAAACATATCCTCATTCTCATGTGGCTGCACCTGTTTGCAAATATTTGATTTTGAATGGATGATGGCACTAAATGAAAAGATCAGTTTACAGTTCATGCTTGGGGTATGTGAATATCCGACTGCAGCAAATTTCATCGCAGTCCATTCGGTTTGTAGACGTTTCATTCATTCGCAAATATCAACGTCATGGTGGCACCAGAGGAAACATTGAGGAATCACCAGAACCATTAGGATTAATCTTCTCTGAACCATAAATATCTGTACAAATTTTTGTCTCAGATCATCTTGTAGATGTTGAGGGGTTTCACTTAGTAAATGAAATATCTGACATGTTGGTGGTGAAAGATGAAAAGTCAGAAAAGCACCAAAGTCATCACATTTCATTCTCTAAGCACCATGAATATCAATCCATAGCAATCCATATGATACTTGTGCAGTAAATTCTCTAGAAACCAATAAACTTAACCTGCTGGTTGCAAAAGGGAAAGTCAAGGATTTACCAATGTCAGCAAGCTTTATCCTCTTGAGACCATGCATGTCTTTACAGAATTTCAGGGCACTCCATTTGATATTTGTTGAGATATTTCAGTCTGAACAAGGTGGTCAACATTTTATGCATCTGGGTCGAACCTACGCTGTAGTCGTGTACCCTGTGCCGCAGCTTACACCTTACCATAACATGCACCCCCCAAATAATGTTACTATGTGTCATGACAATGCAGACCATGATTGGTTTGATTGTTAGCTTTGAAAGTCTGGCTTATCCTTTTTTTCCAAAGTCATACAAACCATTTCCTGCAACGCCTTTTTGTTTCTGCATTGCAGTAATTTCAGGAAAACTAACTGCTGTTAAACATCTATCAGCTCCAACTCCATCAAGATCTGCTCAGTTTCAGTTGCAATCATTTCGAAGTTTGCCAACAAACTGATGGAAAACAGTAGCAAAGAACCTTAACACAGTTACATATGAACGCAATCACCAACTAGTGGTTTGGTGGTGTAATTTCAGGGCACATCAAGGCAGAAGTATAAATGCTCAAACACAGGCCATGGTGAATATGCCATAGGTATGCAGTAGGTTCAAGGCAGAAGCATAAATTGGCCTCAAGACAATACTTCCTTCAGCTGCCTCACCTTAAAAGTGCTCCGCTTTACATAATATGTAGCTTGACATTACATGGTGCGGTGAAAAAGAAGATACAAACAGGTTCCTATTTTTTAGATAGACATCAGCACAGAAACCCAGGAGTGAAACAAAAATCAAAACACATCAACAGAAACTTAGAGAGTTACAAATCTGCTGAAAGCAAAATGGAGCAAGCCATTTAAAATGGACATTTCATTGTAGTTGCTTACATGACCAAATATTTTGAGTGAGTCATTTTCTTGTGACAGCAACACAGCGAAGTTCTCGGCCTTGGCCTTGGATGTTTAGTCCTCCTGTCTAGAACTATAATATTGTTGGCTCAGCATGGTTGCCCAATACAGTGAGAGCACAGTAGAGATGTGCATCTGCATGAGGTGCCACGGTGCTATGGTGTGTAGAACTGAGTGAGTTGAAAAGATAGAGGAGTGTCCAATTCCCCCTAATAAATATGCTGCAGATTTACTGTCATCTATTAGGTATTTTTTGGCACAAAGCAATTTAAAGGTCAATAGCCATGCACTGTATGTGATATACTGTTATTCACAGTATATTATCTTCCAGGATTTAATTGTATTTATTATTACTTAATTAACTTATTTATTTAATTAGTTAGGTATTGTGCTGTCTAGGTTGCCACTTTGCCATTCTTTGCATTGTTGTTACGTGATTCTGCAGCCAAATCAACCTGATATCCTGTACCTCACAGTGCCCCATGTCTATATGTTATTACTTTACTGTCAGTAGTGACATCTAGAAACCCATCCAGTATATCACTACATACTTCTTAGATGTTTGTTTGATTTTTTATTTATTTATTTATTTTTTTTTAATTTTTAAAACAATTTTCCCCCTAGTTGCCACTATCGATGCTCAAGGCCCAGGCGAGTAGTGTGCAGCTGGAATGCCATGTGTTTGGACAGCCCCCATATCTTCTACACATAGCTCTGCTCAGGTAACGGCACGTGAACTCTCCTAAACATTTTTGAGATTTTCATGGTTCTCATATTTGCATATCTGGTGATACTGCTACTTGTTTTTCTATCCAGTGCAGTCTAGAATTGTGTTTTCCTATCTTCTATGACCTGGACCACAGGCTTACTACTCTAGCTTAACTAAATGGAAAGCCTCAGTTAAAGAAAACTATTACAAAAAGTCACTCAGTTGTTAACATGATCTGATACTGTTTGGTATTTATTTCTACATGTTAACATCTGTGTTGTAGTAGTATGCTATTTATTTGCTTCATTTAGGATGCAGAATCTAGTTTCTCCACTCACAGATAATCAAAGACTGATTTCACATATTAACCAGTGTATTGAACATTTTGGGAAGTTTTTGCCTACTTTAAAATATACAGTATGTTTATAGTTTTCTGTGGACATACAAAGCTGTTTAAAAAAATAGACTCACATCCCAGGACATCAGCTGCAAAGAAAAATGACTTTCAGGCTGGTTTTAATCTCTGCATCTATTAGAGAGAATAAAACCAAAAGCATAGAAGGCATGATTAAAAGGTAAGGTGAAGAGGTAGAGAAAAACCAGTCAGGATTTATTTGCCTACTAGCCATAAAATGAATGTAAAATCTCCTGCAGTTACTTGGAAGTTGTTGTCAGCAAGGCTGACTCAGCTGGACTCAGTATCTTGAAGTTTGGCGTAAATTGTCTAGTAAAGTAAAACTTTCACAAACTAGTAGTAATTTTTTCTCCAAATACTGGTTTACTAACATTAAAAAAGCAAGAAGTGGAACATGAATTATCTTGGTGTGTCAACATAGAGATAAATTTGACATTGATATAGACAAGAAAATATATTACCAGAATACTTGAGCAACAATCCTAACACTGGAACTAATGGAAAAGAATTATAAAAGTAAAAAGCAGGATGTGTATAAATCACATGCAAAATAAGAGCAGCGCACTATGGTGACACATTCAGAAAGCAGAGACTGATTCTTATTTAACTGTCTAAGCACCAAAAACAGCATTCAAAGAAATAAATGAAAAATGTACCATTTTTTTAAATCATAAAATATTACTTTCCTTCATTGTTCTCAGTACAATGGAGAGAAAGAGATTTTATATAGTGGGGATTGTAATTACACTACCAATCAAAAGTTTTAGAGCGTCCCTATTTTCCAGTTTTTATTGAAATTTAAGTTGGTCAATTCAAGTTGATAACCACAAATGGTTCAAAGGTAAGCAGTAAACTGCCATGGTAAAAAAAAAAAAAAAAAAAAAAAGGTCATGCAATCATGCTAATTTCATAGAAAATAGGCCTTTTTCACAGATTAAGAAGTTGGTTAATTTACAGCTTCCTTGCAACAAGGTAAGTAAATGAAGTATTGAAAGTTAATGCAAACAGTTCTTTCATGTTCACCAACTTTTGTTGATCACTTACAAACCTCTCTCTATAGAAATACAGTGTTGGAACAAACTGTGTTACTACTCCCTCTGATGCATTATTAGGACAATACTGTAATACAGGAGCTAGTGCAGAGTAGTGAGAAAAAGGCAAGTAAAAAAGGAAGACAGATTGGTCAGGGGTTCATCTGATAGCAGGATAATGAACCTAAACACTGAAAGAACTAGACGGTGGTTTCACATGATGGAAAACAAGCAAAGCCTCCAGACATAAACCCCAAGAAGGTGAAACACATATTTGGGAACTCCTGGAACAGAATTGGGATAAACCTTTGATCAGTGTTTCATATCCATTGTAGCGTGAACTCCACAAGAGTGTTCGACTGCTGGATGAGTCAAATACTTAAATTAAATTTAGTTCAATGATGAGATCCTATGATTCCTTCTCTCTAAAATCCCCAGGTTATTTTTTGTTTTCTTTGATTTCAGAAACACTAGGACATTGAATTATTTAAATTTAAATAAAAATCGGAAAAAAAGTTTTCTAAAACCTTTTCCTAGTAATGTATATGGATTACCAAGTCTACAGAAGATATTACATACAGTATATATAGAAAATGTACCAGGTGCTAAGTGTAACTGTACATATGATTGATTACCATATGCATATATTAAATATACTAACAAAGACACTGTATGTTATAGTACAAGTTGAGTTGCTTCTAATGACACAAACGGAGGTACAGAAAATGGTCATTGCGTGTAGGACTTTCCCTTATTGAAACCACATATTATAACACTTATTGTTTGATTCTAAAATATTTAGATCTGACTAATTTTAACCGATGACTCTAGAAACTGTATAGTAGAAGAGAGTTGCAAAATTGGTCTGAGTGTCCATAAAATGTGACTTTTATCTTTTCGTTAAAATGTTCCATCAGAGGTTCCCTTTCATGCCATCAATCATGTGGGAAGACTCAGACTTTTTTTTTTTTTTTTGCAAATGGTAGACATCCGGTTTTGGAAAAACTCCTCTCTTGTGATTATTATACCCACACACAGCATGGGAGCAAGTTGTAAAAATGACATTTTCCTTGCTCAGTTGACTGGGTGTGCATAAATAACCACAACAAAATCTTTCCACCCAATGAGTATCCATCAGTCTCCCTCAAACTTGTCAGAATCAAGTTGGTATGTTTGCATGCAGAGATCATGCTGTGTGAAAATGAGGGCTGTGAGAACCTATGCAGATCTCATACAATATGTTGTCTTTCTAAACAGCTGCATATGTACACATGATATGCTGTATGTAAAATTTATACAACACATCACAAGAGGGTGGCATTTGTCAAATGAAGTCAGATGTGATATCTTCATATTAGTCATTCTATTAACCTTTTGTTTCTGTTAAAACTGTATAGCCAACAGTCAGGTTTTTTTTTTTTTTTTAAGTTTTTGTTTTGTTTTGTTTTTTTTTTTTTTACTTCCAGCAACCAACACATATGTTCCTTTAGGCAATTGACCTTCTGTCACAAATCTGGCCTCTTGTACTGAATTTATTGATTTACAATCTTTTTTTTTTTTTTTTTAAGATTTCAGGTACAAAGAACAGTAGGAAAGAATACAAATAATACAAATACCACACCAACATTCTCTATATACTGTTTCCTTGTGTGATACAAGGTAATTTCTGCTCTGACACTTTAACAGGTCAATTCCACTATTTCTGATTTACATCCTAACTGATTCCGGTGCTTATGAATGTTTTAGACAGGTAAGCTGCAGCTGCAGGCATGTAGGCATTTCAGATTTTCAGAGACATTGCACTCCAGTGATCTGTATCTGAAAAACCACATTTTTAAAACTTTGCAGAAAAATTTTATAATTAGTTATTTTACTCTTGTAGACCGGCCTAGTTTCTTGTTATGCTTGTAAGACAATGCATGAACAAAGACTGACATTAAATCAGCAACCCAAACGGAATATTTGTCATTCAGAGGTGATATCAAAGTGAATAAATATATGCACACAACTCAACTGAACCCTGCAAAACATTATTTATGATGTTGCCATCCGGCATTACAAGTAGACATGAAATAATACATGCACAAAAGGATGAGGTTCCCCGAAGGCTAAAGACAAATCAGGATAATGTTTTTTGTTTTGCTTTGTTTCATAGAATGAGAAGGATACTGGGAGATAACTTTACTGTACAATTTATGCTACATTATCGCATAGTTGTATGAAAAAATTTGGACACTCCAGGGCAAATTATCTTTTTAAATTTTTGTAGTAAAAAGAAATAAATACTGCCCCTGTTGAAAAAGACATAAAAAAATGAGCCTTTCTACTTATGTTAATGCACTTCTACTTTTTTGTTCATCAACTTATTGAAAAAAAATAAATAAAAATTAAGCAGTAACTGTGGCATGTGCAAAAGTTTGGGCACCCTACTACATCAGTACTTAATAACCACCCTGTGGCAGTTGTCACAGCTTGCAAATGTTTTTTCTTTTTTGTTTTGTTTTTTCTTTTTTGTTTTTTTTTTTTTTAAGCTAAGAGTCTTTCTCTTCTTGAGTTAGTAATTTTGGCAGCCTTTTTTTTTTTCATCCTGTAAATCACCTTGAGTTCAGACATATTTTTAGTTTGAACAGCCCCCACCGTCCCCTGATTTGATTTTGAAGTAGTTCATGGTGGATTTTGAGGTCTGTTTCGGATCACTGTCCTGTTGTAGAAGTCAGCCTCTTTTCAGTTTCACTTTCTTGACTGACTGCAGGACATTAGCATCCATTCTTCCCTCTGCCTGTGCAACGTTTCCTGTGTCACTGGCTGCCAAACAACCCCAAAGCGCAAAGCACCCCCATGCATAACAGTTGGCAAAGAGGGAATTAAGTACAGACTTAGTAGGGTGCCCAAATTTTTGCAGTTATTGTTACATCAACTTTTGAGTTCTTTTTCATTAATTTAAGTTTACAAACTAAAAAGTAAAAGTATTTTTACATTTGAAAGGCTCATTTTTAATGTCAACTTGCTGCAGATGTTTTAACTTCTTTTCACTTCAAAAATCAACCAAATATGTAATTTGAAATTTTGCATGCATCTGTACTCAGCTGAATCAGCATACATTTGTAATTTTAAATGAAATATGAAACTTCAAAAGTATTGACTATTATTATTTATACCATTGTATTTAGAAGAAAATAATTATGCAGTAAAAATAGAAATATATAAATAAAATATATAAATGAAAGGAGACTGTTTTACATTACTGCCAGTCTTTCCAAATGCAGAAAGGACAATGATTCATTGAAAAGAAGTTCTTTGTGCTGTCAAATCAATGTGTATAAGAATACATTTCCAGCAAATACTGTGTCAGGTGTATACAAAGCTTTATAGTTTTGACATTACTGTAGTAGAGTGTAACTGAAAAAATGCACCATACTGCCGCAGTTCCTAAATTATTTAAAACAGTGATGCTCGTTTAGCAGCCTGTGGGTCACATCTGGCTCCAGCTTTAAACTGACCACCCGATCAATTTCTTAGCTTTAAGAGCTAGGACCTTGCAGTCAAATGAATCTGTTGTTTTAGGAAGTTCATTTAATTGCAGTTAATATGGTAAGGCCTAATGCTTAAACATTGAATATCTTGTAATATACTGTACCTATCTACCAGGCCTCATAACAGACTTTCTTGGCCAAATTCAGCTAAACTAAATGGTCTTTTTGTGTTTACTCTGACCTTTAAGTAAGATCATGAACAAATATTTCTACTTCAGGCTGTTTCCAGGATTCCAAAACAGTCAAAGCAGGCTTCAGAGAACCATTTACACATTGGAGCTACACCGGTGAGATGTTTTTCAAACCAACAGTATTTATAGTGAAACATTTCATAATGATCAGAATGTTTTCTCAACTCCCTTTAAGGTTTTATCTACTAACAACATGGGATCATTCACACTCATTTCAAAGTGTCCTTCCTGAATAGAGATCGCATTTCTTTTGCATCAAATATTGTAGTTACTTTGATATTTTCTCTGTTGCAGAAATACTAAAATAGTTGATGAAACTACAGTTTGGTCTCCGCTGATACACACATCTACAACAAAGAGCTTTCAAATTATAAAAAGGCCGTGAGTCCTATAAAACCTTTGTTGGCTCTGATGTGGAAAAAAAATCGTTAAAAACTTGGAAAATTGTTACATTTCTCCTCAAATAAAGTATAGTTATTGTTTTTTCTTCTCTAAACAGGGAACATTTCTATCATCTGTTAATGATTATTGTCAGCACCATTTGTGGAACTTGGTACACTGTTTTTGTTGGGTAAATGTATTTTTGGTGATTGAATGATGAATATTAATCTTTAAGGTGTCTATTATTTCATTTGCCTTAATCCACTGGAAATAAAGGTTTGTCAGACCCCCCCCCCTTCTCTCCCTCACCTAGAGATTACAACTGTCTTAATATGACATTAGAAATAAGTTTTGGGTGTTAATTCTCTGACTAATTTTAACCTGTTGACTAATAATGCAGATAGCCTGATGTCGCCCATTAATTTATACCCTGTATCTTAGTCTCGAAATTATTGCCTTATAACTACATGTAAAACCCTCTCACGCATTTAATATCTTGCCGATGCGGATTATTTTACAGCCTCTTCAATCGTTAATTATGCAGTTAAATAGAAAATTAATTAAAGCTCTCAAGCACTGATGCACTTTTCTGGTGAAACAGTTGCACAGTTGAGAGTCCGAAGTTTTGGAGTTTTTTTGGCTTCTCTATAAAATCCCACGCAGAAAGAAAGAAAGCTAGTGAATGTGGTTTTTCATCGCCCCATTACTCCTCTGAATATGGTAACCAAATGTAAGAAATTGCAACATCTTTTATTAAATGTGCTTTATAAAATAATTTACAGAGAAAAACGATGCACAGATTTAAAAAATTTACAACTTTAAACAACAAAATTCAAACCGGACCAACAGTCGGGTCCTGGAAACAAAGTTTGAAGATCTAATCAGGATAGGGGATTTTTAATTTAACTCATTTTCTTTCTATATCTATTTATATTTGTGCTAAAAAAATAACTCACGTTTAGCCGAATTTGTGTCTTTCTTGAATTCCCTCATGTCTTTTTAATGAGTTCGGATTACTATGAATATTAAAAACGAATGAATATTAATATTTGATAGCGAATATTAATATTCAAGCCAGTGAATCAATATTCAGTGGGTGGCATATAGTACACACGCAGTTTTACATCTATGTCTGCTGATACTCTAAACAATGCATCATAATACATGTGCTTGGCTTGGCCTGTAATATTAGCACTTGGAAATAAAAGAAATGATCAAACTTGAATTAGAATCGGATTCGTTTTGTAGCTTCTTCAGATCCGAATAAGGGGAATCGCGAAGTCAAGCCCGAATGCTGATATCGTGATATTCTTATTGGTTAGTCTCTCGACCAACTGCTTTAATATACCATTATTTACAGATAAGACTAAAGCGAGTCCATGATCAGTCTACTTAAAATGAATGGGTGCTTGACTTTGTCGGGTATTCCAATAATTGGAATCCGCTTGGAGCCGTTGATAAGATAATTTATTTCGTTTGTTTTATTTTGCCTCATAGGCTGAGCGGGAACCTCGGCTATTTCTTGAGTAGGGTCGGATTTGAGCTTCGCTTATGCAAGCAGCTACTGTTTTGGTTTACGATCGAAGTGAATGAGGTTAAGGGTGTCCTCTCCGGAGCACACCCAACTCTGTTTGAACACAGTGACTTTGAACTTGAACTTCATCTTGCTCATCTTCATAATGTGTGCAAATACACGAGTGGACTGGCAATAATTTTGGCCCAAGGGTTAAGGTGCCCCGTTGGCCTGTGGATCCATCACCTTTCATTTAGACCATGGGCAGGAGTGCGCAAATAGAGATCAAGAGCAAGGTGGAGTGTGATTCACTGTTATGCTGCCCCAGACAACAGGCGAAAGTAGAAACTCCATCATACAACCCCGCCATAATTCCACTTTGGCTCCACAATCTGCCTCTAATTTAACTCGGGCTTCGGTCATTTTGCCTTCCCATTTTTTTTTCTGGTAGAGAAAACTAAAGTGGTATGGAGGAAGTTTTAAGACACATGGGGTATCAAACACGGACGAATTGATGTTCGCTCTGGAACAATTACAGGCTTTTCAAGCCAAAAGCTCCTCAGGCTTCAGGACAACCAGCCATGGTTATCACCTGTTAAACGGTGAAATGACCGATACACACACGTGAGAGATCTGGCGTGTACCTGTAGAGGAAGTAACTGATGTGCGGAGTAGCGAGTCATTCAGTTTTAAGTCCAGATACATGAAATAATCGCTCTACACTTTTAAATGGCCGTGATATCCGTCAGTATAGTCAGTCGGCTATGTTAAGACTACCCATTCGAAATTTTAGATTCTCTATTTGAATTGTATTTGTATTTACTGTCCAACACCAGTAAATTAGAATTAAGCACACGTTCTTACACGTAAACTCACATAAACACATTATTCTGATTTTTTTCAAAAAAAGACGCCAGCACGAAATCAATGGGTTGATCTAAAGACTGCAACTAGCAAAAGTTTTTACTTTGAATTATTGCAAAATATTACATTTTTATTACTTCATTCTACTTGGAAGGCGTGAAGTGTAGACTGAAGGGTGTGGGCCAGTAGTTACGAAAGTATGATATGCATGTTTGATTGTACGTAAAAGCAAACTGGGAGAGATGATGCATACGAATTTATCGAAACTAGTAAAATGATTCACAACAGTTTTATGTTATCTTATTTTGTCATTATGTGTTATAATAATCTAAAATCATATAGGCCTAGTATAAACCTAATCTATATATTTTTTTAAAACAAGGTCAAATTCACGAAGAGAGACAATCGACTTTATGGACTTGTACTTTGTGAAGTCAGAGTTAAATATGGGGGAATTGATATTTGCTTTCACTGGTTTCACCCTCAGTTTTTAAAATTAGAAGGAGAAGTCACGTTTCCGCATTAATTATTTTTTTATGCCTCCTCGAAATATTGTACTTCGTTGGCTCAGCCCAGATAGCACCACCATTCCCCGGACATGTGTTTCTGATAGATTAGATTATGACTCACTTCTTGCAGAATGCATGGATGAGTCATGTAGGTTTAATCCCAGCACGTCTGATTTTCCACATACTTTAAAGATTTTCTTGATGAATGTCCTTGTAATAGCGTGGTTTCAATGCTGCTCTCTGCAGCAGACTGTGTCCGAGAGGCTGCTCACATGAGTCTTTCTTATGCAGTTTGGACCGAATCATTAGGTGCCTTTTTCTTTTACGTTGTCAATATGATTCAGAGTTTGGCTTGTGCATCATTTCACTTCTAGATTTCCTCCATCACGACGAGCTAACCAACAACAAGCAGGTGCAGACTTCATTTTCCAGTCCGCAACTCTTCCAAACCAACTGCCCATGCTGACTTTAGCCTCTTCATGCAGTCACTGTTGGCCCATTGTATACTGGACTAGGAAGTTGTTGTCCTTAAAATCGCTTCCTGTAAATTTCCCGAATTTTTATTTGGCGTCTCAAAGCAAAGTGGGCTTCACAAAGTAGGTTTTATAAATAAACCTCCACCTTCACCAAATATATTCGACGCAATGCTTAACATCCTGTACAGCACAATATAATCTAGATTTTCTATTATTCATAGTGTATAATGTGTAAAAAAGTAATGTAGATTATAGTTTATTCCGTAAGTTTTGTGATAACCTACATGTAGAAATGTCGCCTAAATGCCCCAAAGGAAGCGTTGAATGATATAATTGTAAATACGATAAGCTACATTTAAGAATTAATAATAGGGGGGATGCATCTTGCAGATACGTCTATAAGATGATATGAGGAAGGAAAAAGTAAAAGTTGGATCTGCAGTGCAGGAAGTCCGTTCATGTTTCCGTACTATAACCTTTCAGGAAATATTAAAAACGGATTTGATCATCCTTTTTTTTAATTCTGGGACCATTGTTGGCGTTCAAGAACACTTTAATTAACACAACCGGCTAAACATTTTCTCAGTCCACCATACAGTGGCGTGTTAAGCTCGCAGACATTCATAGCTTCTGTCGTCGGAACTCTGTCAGCATTTTGACACATTTTCTACATATGAACAGTTTGAAAGCTGAATGGTGTGGCTAACATTATTCCAGGTGGTGTGGAAGTATTGGCCTATAACGCAAGCCTCAAGATTTCATTCAAGTAGGTCATTTGGATACTGATTTGCCATTTCCAGGGGATTCAGTTTTCTCCCGCACTGCTGGACCAAATACAGTTCACCTAAAGCTGGTTGCGCAGCTGAAAACGAGGTAACTTTCAAAAATCCTAACGTTGCTTAAACTTTCCAGTTAGATCAAATGACATCTTATAATCACCTTTAAACATGTTTGTCAAGAAGAATTTTCTATTTTCAAACCTATGTTTTAGGAGGGTCCTCCTCAGCTACAGTTCCACAAAGATCTCTGTTTCGCACCATTGAAGCATAAAACATTTTAAAATGCACCTGTACATATGCTCGATCCTTTTAGGTAATAGTCTGAAATATGCCCAGAAAGTTTAAAGCGCGTTACTCTTTGAGAGAAGACGTGAGATGATTAATGATGAACGTGTGTGTCTTTTGTTTTGCTGTCTGGGCGGATGGAGAGACCGCCTCTCTTAACTTGAACTTGGACTTCCGACGAGACGCGTCAAACTGTGGATTTATTTAGTCTGCTTTCTCCCCGGTTCTCCCTCTGGACTAAAGCGGGAAAATTAAGAAGTCACTCCTGCACGACCAGATTTCGACGACTTGAAAGTGCATTGTGTTGGGCACATTTTAAAAGACTCAATTTGTTGATAAATTACATTAAGTAATAGCACAGGACGGGACGGCCGGCAAAATTGACGAGACATCCCTTTATACTGTTGGTGTCTAATCCTAATGAACATATCTTTGTGCAGCACTTTCTGTCAAAAACGTTGTATTGAAAACATTTTGTTTATTAAAAAAACAGGCTCATATGGCGACGGAGCATAACAGTTTCTTAGTATCTTATGGCGGCGCGCATTTCCACCTTTTTCTATATTAGGATACAAAATTGTACTTCATTATCGTAATTATAGTCTATTAATAAATTATAATTGCCATCGTATGAAATCACCTAATGTGCATCTATTTATCCGTTCATACTTATGTGGCCTGCTTTTTCTTAAAAAAAAAAAATAAGTCACTGCAGATGTTTGAGGCTAGAGTGATCGGCTCTACACCGAGCTTTTCACCAAATGGGAAACTACTACTTCATGTCGCATATATGACGATAAAAGATATCAAATGTTATTAAAATGTCAGTGGTTCATTACTCGATGCTGACTGCAATGTTCTGTTAGATTTGAGGGTAAGATAAGTACAGTAAATAAAAAGGCTGTAAAGCCTGTGTTGTATTTTGTAACTCCACTCTGGCCTGGCTGTAGCGGTGGTTTGCCAGCCTGCCCTCTGTCCTCTGGGCGCGGCTCCGCCTGGCCTGCTTTATTTTGCGGTTAACCCACAGACACCCTCTTCTAGTCTACCTGCTCTGAATGAGGTTAAACGAGTCACATCCGAGGTAAATCAGGCCTAAATTGTAGTGTGAGTAGTCTCTTTGATGCATCGCCTTTTCCTCAGCCTAATAACACACGCCACACTATTACTGTGTATTATCGGTGGTAAATAAAAGATGGACAAACCTCGTAGCGATTTATCATTGAGACACCGTCCAGAAACATGAATATAATTGTAATGGATTTCAGAAAAGCCGGAATCTCTCACCTGAAAGTCTCTGATTTCTTAGACACGCTGTGCATCTTATACCTTCATAATAATAAAGAACAGTCTATTTCACATACAGAAGAAGGTGTTGGTAGGTAAACTAAGTGTGTGTGTGTGTGTGTGTGTGTGTGTAGGTGGGGGCTGGGGGGGCTACTCCCCCTGCACCTCTGTACGGCCTAAACTCGACACTTTTGTTTCCTCGATTCACTATATGTCGTTTCACGAACCCTTAAGCTAATTTCGGTTTTGCCTGGCAAACACACCATCTTACAGTGTTGCAGTATGTGTGTTGCTCAGTAGTCACAAATGCGGTATGCTAGTTTTGGAGCTTTTTCAAATGTGCTTACGCATATGCAGCAAGATCCTATGAGAACTGCGGCACAGGAGTCGGTGGGTCTTGTTGCGAGGTGAAATAGGAAACAAAATGCTCATAGTCATCTATTTACGAAATTTAACGGTTGTGTTGAAATGGCTCTTCCACTCATTGTATAACTAGTTCTTTCTGTTTTATCACGCACCAACACTTCACTTATCCTAGTTATGTGTTTTAGACCACGCTTTAAATTTTTCTCGACAAAATTACATTTTCTTGATAGAATCACATGCCTTCCAGCGCCCTGACTATTGGCATAGAGGTCCAGTGGTCTTGACTTTTACGATTATGAACATTTTTGATCGTAAATTAAAGCCAGCCAGAACGGGAAAACACCAGATTGAGATGCTGTTTTAGTTTTGAAGGAATGTTTTCATGACAGTGGACTGCTCTGCTCTCCTGCCTGCTGAACAACAGCCCATTTTCTTTTACACAGGCGCGCACGCACACAAACATACACGCACACGCATAAACACAGACACACACCAACACACACACACACACAGGTCAAGGGATATGCACACTGGCAACAAAAAGCAACAAGAATTGCTGAAAAGGAAACGAAAATTTTTTATTTTTTATTTTGCAAAGGACAAAGCTGCATCAACACGAGCCTTAATGCAAAATATATGTAAAGCGCTTGACCAGGGGCCTGTGATTCCCGCGCAACTTGCAAATGAATATCAATCCTGATTCAACTGTGAGATTTGCGTAAGCAGTACAGTCGGATTTTGGTCCAGTCAATTAGCACAAACAATCAGTGGAGCCAGAGTTTATACCGCTGAGTTTGACATGTGTATTAAAATATTTGAACCTTAATTTTGAATATGCACTAGTGTGCAAATGTGGTCATTATTGGTTGACATGGCCCACTGTTTTGCGAAAGTACCAGTTGCTGTACTTTGATTATAGAAATAGTTTGCTCTCAAGCTAAACTTGAAGCTGGCTGAAAACTCATAAACATAAAGGCAACCTGATTTCAGCAGGCATGGCGCAGACTCTACCTGCGAGCTGTCAACACATTCTTGGATCGCTACATTGCCTCCTCGAAGACCTCATACCCAGGGATTTGCATCACTCTCGAGACCGGTGAGATAATGTTCGAGAAGTAAAAACATTTATTGTTTGATGGTATTTTGTGACATGAAACCTATTGATACATTCTGGAAAGAAACACGGGATATCTGTCACGAAGTCATTTAGTGGAGGAGTTTCACTGCAAAATCTGGCCAATAGCTTGTCCCCAAATCAACGCTTAGGAAACTGGCAAATGTAATAATTTCATTTATTTCCATTGCTCTTTTTGATCGTTGTCATTGTTTATTTGACTAAGCGAGATATCAGTTCGAATTAAGTGGAATTTTAGAGTAGTTTCCTATAAATTTGTACTGCAGGAACATAACAGCAAATGCGACACATATACTGAATTAATGTAAGGGCCTATTCTTCTTGCATAAGATCCAGTGGCTCAGTCATGTGCAGTTAGTTCCTGAGTGCGGAAGCCGCAGGTAGGCAGCATTTGTATAGAGATGGATGCGTCCCCCTCCCCCACTAACCTCCGCATCAGACGGACTCTCTCCGTCTGACAGGGCCTGTCTGGAAAGACATGATGTCTGGTTGTCAAGATATTTACAGCAACACATCATGGCTGGTTGTCAAGATACTGATAGTTGTTTCTATTAACAGTTCCTGAAATAAGTGAAATTGCAGTGGAAAAGAAGTGTTTCATTCATTTTGGCAGATTGTTTTCAGCTTTTGAAGAAAAATATTCTTAAAGGGAAATGGAGGAATATTTGTAAATGTGGATTTTTTTTGTGTGTGTGCAGTAAGATTCCACTAGAAAATATATGCAAAGTATTAATAAAAGACCACCACCGTGAAGTTTAAAATACTTCCAATGCAGGAAAACTGACACAGCAGTTTTTATTTTATATTGATGTAAAAACTTTTAGTCTGTGATGACACATCTGTGTTGTTCAATGGAGCACACAGTTTCAGTTTTAGCATTTTATCAAACGGTACCGGAATTTAATTTAGTTTGGGAATTGAGTTAAATAATATTGACAGCCACACGACTATTATTTATATGCAGCTTTTTTTCGCCCATGGCTATTTATTGCAGGTTTAGTTGAAGGAATTGTAAAAATACCTATAGCCTAGTGAGTAAATAGAAAAAAATTTAAACCTAGCCACTTAATTCCACGTCACTTTGATTTTTGTAACCCACCTAAAGATTTACAAATTTAAATAAATGATCAATATTCAGTTAAAACTATGTATAAAGTAAAACTTTAGGGTGGATCCATGTGAGAAAATATCAACTGTAGTACTCTTTAGCGGTCTTAAATACTGTGTATTGGTGGTCAATTCATTTATCTAAATGTCACACAAATGTAACAGTAACATTAGATGTAAAACACCCCTGTAATGTGAAATGCGAATATGCGTAAATTTTAATCAACTCATCATCCTTTAACAATCCACCTGAGTTTCTACGGTTTACCCACCGTCAATGGAAGACAATAACAAAAGTCAACTATTCAAGTTTTATATCTTTTAGACTTCACTGTCAGTATTTTTTTCAGCAGGGCGTGGTATACTGCCTGAAGTACCGTCGCTGGCATGCTTGTGTTTTAAGAGCGGGGAGCTGGTGTCTCAGGGTATAGCACTTTTTGCTGAGGTGCAAATGCGCCAGTTGCTCTAATATTTCATATTAAGCTAATCAGGTATTTGCTTTCACTATGACTATATATTAATTGCATTAGTTATTGCAAAAGTTAAAAAAGATAAAATATTTTTATTTCTGAAGTCTCTATTTGTCATTGTATTTAAGAATGAACTTTAGATTGAACTTTTTTTTCCCCCCAAAACATAAATTATGAGAATGGAAAAAAAAAAAATCTATATTTTATGTCTCAGTTTGGGAGAAACCACAGACAGACGTAACATGTGATTTATGGTTATTGCAACATAAAGTGTAACTTAATCAAATCATGGTATTTTTTCCTTAAATTTGAGACTGCAGCTTTTATCCGTGAGACTTTGCCGCCCATTTCACCAACGCTACATCATCCGTATATCTCAGGGTGAAACTATTACCAAAGTCTAAGAAACCTTTGGAGGTAATGTGCAATTTAGACGGAGTGACAAGAAAATACACCGCACTAATAATAACATACTGTCATTTTTAAATCGCAAAAAAAGACCTCATCTCCTAAGGTCTGAGCTTCCACGGAAAATATGTTAGTTGGGAATGAGTCGGTTTCCTGGGGCGCAAAGCTGTCAAATTCCTGATCCTTGAAATAAAACACAAGGCATTATTTGGAGTTCTCACCCTCTCCTCACTCACAGCAAATATTTTAGAGTAAGGATCTCTAAATAACAGCTAGTTTGCATGCATACTCTAGTGTGAAGTTCATTCTTGTCTGTCTAGACTCTGATTACGACCCTGTTTGTCTGCGTTTTTTTACCTTGACCTTGGACTTCCGTGCATCTGCCATTTGGATGAGCCCTTCGTAACAGCAATTTCCTTGAGACAAAAGAACTAGTCTCTGTCCGGGGAAGGACAGGAGTCTAGCTTCCTTAGTATACAAATGCACAACGGTGGCCTGATTATTCCCAAGGCAGCTCAGCAGTGCAAAAATGTTGATAAAGTAGACACCCTTCGCGGGGCAGCTTATAGCCTGCTTTATGAGTGACTCATAGGATGGGCATCACAAAAAGCCTATTTTGTGGATACTGTCTTGGCCTATCCCATCGCTAATATTTCAAGCTAAAAAAGAGAACCAGTTATAAATATTAACCTATTTGCATTTTTAAAAAAGTTCTTTAGGGGGGAGGAATGGGAGATTTCCACAACCGCTGTAATTATTGGGATGAGATGAACTAAAAGACGTTTGGGATTTTGAAAGGCGCTTCAGCTATTGTCCAATCCTGCAAATCTGAAGGAGGATGCGAGTAAAATAGTGAAGCAAATGGTGTCTAATTATATAAGGTCGACAGCTTACACACACTGTCCATCTGAAAGCGACCCCTTGTTCTTTTTTCGCCTTGAAGCGTAAGCATCCACTTGTATGATATGAATGAATAGTCTATGAAATAGAAACATCACATGAAGTAGTTTAATGGCCATTTCAATTGTCACGTTATCGCTCAAAAAGCTTTTGGGCCTGAGAAAATTAAGACGGAGCTTATCTTTGCCCAAACACATTGCGGAAATAGTTGAGCATAAATTAAAGGAAGCCATCATTCATTTTATGTGATTACTGTAATTATATCTTCAAAATAAGAAAAATAGACACTGTACTGAAATGTAATTTAAAGTGTCGGTATCTTACCTGTACTGGCTTTCACCTCGTCCTGTGGTTGTTACTGCAGAAGTAAAAAACGACACCCATTCAGCACATTCAACTTTGCTAATACTAAAAGTCCTAGTTCTGCATCTCACACACATAACACACACTCAAACACACAGCTATCCCCTCTGTAGGTGCCCAATTATCTTTTTTTAACCTGACTGATTAAAACAACATGAATAACATCATGCCAAAAAGTTATAATCTGCCATATTTAAGTTCCATTGTATTATCCCATAAAGGCAACAGTATTAGTGAACATCATTATTATGTCCTGATGAAAAGTAACACTGCACAACCACGTTTGGTGACAGAATCTCATCTCAGCATGTTAATATGTGACCCAGTGGCAGTTATATACGGGTTTAAAGGAAATGCGTCCTTCAAAAAAGGAGTCTGTGTAAGGTGAACGGTTTATAGATGCACATTTGCTTTGAAATTCTATATTTCGTCATATTGTGGACATATTATAGTGATTAAAGGGATTCCAGCTTATTTTTTTTTTAATTATTATTACTTTTAATAATCAAACTAAACCCCAGTCGGAATATATCGCTTCCACCAAGCAGTAAACCAAGTCAGACGCAAAATTTTCTCTCCAAGGCCAAGATTAGTTTCATAGATTTAATTAGAGACATATATTTTTAATTTTCCTTATACCAACTGTGACATGTATCATAGACGATTATATTCTCTGGCAGTCGTCGGCGTCGGCTAAATTTCACAGGTTATTGGCGTTTGCCCCGATCGCCAAAGTATCCAAACTCCCCTTTAAGGGTGCGGGTCTAAGTGATTTAAGCCAATGATATGAGTCGGTATTCTGCAGGAAAAAACTGTGACATGTGAGGCTGTGGGTCTTTAAAGGGCTGCTCTGCCCCAACTCACAAGCCCAATCTCATAGGACTTGTTAGCGTATCACGTGCCAGATTCTTAATGAAGTGGACACAGGAGGGCCTCGTGTGCGCATGCGCTTGGTGTAAAATGTAGTTGGAAATGAGGTGTCCGTCTTGGAGTAGTCGACTTTTAAAAAGCATCGGCAGCCCCTGATATGACGACTTCGCTGGTTCTGCATCCACGCTGGGCGGACACCTTGATGTACGTTTATGAAAAAAGCCCGAATGAAAACAACCAGAATAAAAGCCAAACAATGGAGGGACTGAGCGGTAATTGCCCTGCGACCCACTGCAGGGACCTGATGTCGCACCCCGCGCTGGGAAGACATTCTAGCACCATAGCGACCCACCAGGGCTCCGTCTACTCGGATATTTCCTCTCCAGACACCGGCCGGCAGTGTCCCGCTCCCCAAACATCATCCAGTGCATCCCTGAGCTACGGCTATCCCTTTGGAAACCCATATTACGGCTGTAGATTGTCTCATTCGCACAATGTGAACTTGCAGCAGAAGCCTTGCTCGTACCATCCCGCAGAAAAATATGCCGAGCCCAGCACAGCGCTGCCCACGGAAGAACTGTCTACAAGGGCGAAAGAGTTTGCCTTCTACCCGAGTTTCGCCAGCTCGTATCAGGCTGTTCCCGGATATCTCGACGTCTCGGTGGTGCCCAGTATCAGTGCCCATCCGGAGCCGCGGCACGACGCCCTGATCCCCATGGAGGGCTACCAGCACTGGGCTCTCTCCAATGGCTGGGATGGGCAGGTGTACTGCTCCAAAGAGCAAACGCAGTCAACTCATCTTTGGAAATCACCTTTCCCAGGTAAGGAAAAATTCAGTTTAATATTTTTTTTAAAAGTTGTCTTAAACAAGCTAGAAATAATGTTAGTCCACTGGCTGGTAGGCGTTTGATAACTGTGTCATTACATTAAGAAATCTATATAAATGTAGTTAGTTAATTTTGCTGTGCTCAGATGTTATTGCTTAGTCTTTGATTATTATGCATTGTTAAAGTATCAATATCAACTGAGCAAGACGTCCAGGGAAACAGTAAATGCGTTGAATAAACATACAACTGTCAATCCCCATGTCAGTTATCAAATATCCTTTATGGACTCTCCGATTAGAGACAGGCAGTTTGACATTAAACAAATGTCCATGCATTCTCTCAGACGTGTGCATAAACATGACAACCAGAACAGCTAGTTCAAGGAGCTTTTCAGGAGCATGGCCTTACAACGTTTAATACAAGTTCAGAAACTGAGCATTTGCTGGCGTCAGTTATTTGCATTTTTTCCCCTTTGAAGTCATTTGATGAGTTTCAGTCACGTACAATAGATAGGGACACCAGCGCAAACCTTTGCCCCCTGTATGACAATACAGTGACTAAGCTAGCCAACGGTGTTTGGATTGTGCCAATAAATCTCAGCGCCCTGCGATGTGTCCTGCTCTTTGCATATATCAGGGTTAATCTGTCTAACATTTGCATTGCATATAGACGTCGGCTTCTTTTTACAAAACGGTTCACAATTACCCATCAGTTCACTGTACAGCCTAATTCAGGCTCGACTTTTACTCTACTCACTATTACACAACATGCATGATATCTGATCATGGACGCAGGGGCCCGACCATTACGCAGTTTACAGAGTGTTTACTAGGCTGCTTCTACTACCGAAATGGTTTATCTTTGTGAAATCTAGATGTATTTTAATGTCAAATATGAATGCTCTCACGCTTCGACTGAACTCCCCACACGACATTCGCCCCCTTTATATTGAAAATGCACAAGAGCGAGCCACGCAAGCACGGGCACGCAGTCAAATGCGCGCGCACACATGCATAAAAACACAAGCGCGTTGTCCAAGTCTTCTGTCTAGCTTGACAGATATATATACACAAACTGACCCCTCCACACACAGAGCTTCTTGGTTAAAATTTAAAAAGGCCACAAAAATAATGAACGCCACTCAGTGATCACCAGTTTATTTAGAACAGATGTGTAATACAGGAGAATAACAAGAAAGTGATGAAGGTAATGTTTGAATAGCCATTTGTCTAAATTAAGATACCAAAATCTTATATGCACATGAACTTTGGAGAGATTTTCTCAGCCCCTGACTGTAAAATTACACGGGGGTAAAAAACTTCATGTCTCACAGCTTGCCACTGTTTCTCAAGGTATTGCCATACTTGTCCTGTCATGTTTCTAATTGGCTGTCTTGCAGTAAGCTCCAGTCTTGGAAAAGAGGTGTAATCCAAGAACTTTGCTTACCTGCACAGATAGATGCAGCCAAAAGCTTTTGCCAAAATCGTTTTGTTTCTTTTAAAAAAGTAAAGAAAGAAAACATTGGGAAAAATATGTCTAAACGTTAGGGACAATCAAGGAAATGTTCAAAAAAATGTGAACTTTTAGCTAGTGATGACATGTAACACATGTAATTTATGATTATTCCAAACTTAGTTTCCAATTGTCAGTGTAGTTTCCAGATCTTTACTTCTGTTGTTTAACCAGGTGCTAGCGAGATTACTGTTGCCAAAGGGAGTCTTATTGTAGTTTATAACTTCAGCCTACCTTGCAGTTTAATTAAACATATCTACCAGAGATTTATCTAAGATGCCAGTAACAAGATTTGTTTTATAGTTTAGTAGATTGGCAACCAGCAGATTAAGTAGCTAGTGACAAGCAGGCTAAGGAGAAAATGATGACTGGCCACTGGAAACAATTTACAGTTGTAGTGGCTGTAACTTGATAGTGATTGTTCATTTACAGAAAGAAACGACCTTCTATCACCGCGTAGAATATCACTACTCTACACTGGCGCACTCGCTTAGATGCTTTCATAATTGCGTTTCTATATGTCAGGTGCAATACACCTGAGATCTAAACTGCAACAACACCAGACCTTATACACGCGCACAGACACACGCACACACACTCACACACACACTCACTCACCAACACACACACACACTCATACACACTCATACACACTCACACACACTCACACACAAGAAAGAGAAAATGCGCATTAAGAATAAAGTTATTTGAAAACGACTTTTTTATTTCCCGTCAGCTAAAGGAAGTAGGTATTTAACCCTAAACGTAGTGCAGTGCTGCTGATTTTGTGAAGTGAGCCATTGTGGTGTTTTAGCACAGTCTTATATTTTTTTGTTAACTTTCATTTTTTTCTTACAGATGTTGTACCATTGCAGCCTGAGGTCAGCAGTTACCGTCGTGGGCGTAAAAAGCGGGTCCCTTACACCAAGATCCAATTGAAGGAGCTGGAGAAAGAATATGCAGCCAGCAAATTCATCACCAAAGACAAGAGAAGGCGCATCTCAGCCGCCACCAACCTCTCAGAGCGTCAAGTCACCATCTGGTTCCAAAACCGGCGAGTCAAGGAGAAGAAATTTGTCAGTAAATCCAAGAACAATCACATGCACACCACTTGATAACATCAGCGACCTCCTTCAACGTGCAACTCATACCTTCCAAAACATCATGCCATATATTTACCTCTTGCATCGAAAGTCGTGGCTAAAGAACATTTTGGCAGAGTGTTTTCTTTCTTTTTTCTTTTTTTCTTTTTGTAATTTAAGTTCCACCACCTCCATCGACCATGCCACCACGCCCCCTGTTTTCAAGTTAGAGATGATGCTCTAAAAACTGTGAAAATATTGAAAATTCACTTCACATTTGTTTTATATGAATGTACATATATAAATATATAATATTTAAAACGATATCTGTATTTCAAAGACAAGTATTGCGTGTTTTTCTTTTTCTTTTTTCAAGCCAAATCTCAAAAGGACTGATGACATTTCTAAGACTTGCAACTGGCAGATCAAAACAGAGGAAACGGTTCGTCTGGTGTCATTTTAGAAAGATAATCGCCATAATGGACAGGAATTGTTGTGGCATAATGACACGTTGAACTTGAGACTTTAACAGCTTCAACAAAAAGCTCACAGAAAGGACTCTCGGGAGAAAGAATGATTTTTTTCCTTTTCTTTTTTTTGGTAATTCCTGAATTTCAAAAGCTATGTTCCTCTGTGTGGGATATGTTTTCTTAAGCCTAGGGTAAAACAAAGGCTGCTATGTTGTTAATCTGTATAGTGCAATGCCTTTATTATTTAATTCATGTTATCTAGTATGGCAGAACTGTAAACTGGAATATCCCAAGACCTGTATGTTTTCCTTTATCAGTGAAGGATTCTGTCATGCAACTGGAATGATTGTAAACCATTAAAAGTCAGTGAGTATTACACATAAATGCACAATCGTTTTATTTTGTTCTGTCTTTGTTAGTGTAGCATTGGAGCTGATCACACGCCTTGTACGAAGCCTGTAATTTCTACTTTAGTGCAGTATGTGAACTGTATTGTGCTGTTGAATTACGTACTGGTAACGTGTTTCATAAATAAATGATGATTATAAAAATGCTCAAATGTTCAATACAATCAGCCATTCTGCCTGCAGTATGTCCTTTGGTTTCATGTTACACTGGTGTTATTAAGCAGCAAAAGCTCTGACCATTCTCGCCCTGCCTCATCATCCTGATCATCAGCAGCGAATGGGCGAGTGAAGATTTTATGTCGAAGAGTGCGTGTTTGAGACTTATTGGGCATCATGGAGTCTCGTTAATGGCAACAAGGGGTGATACAGTGATTAGTCATGTTTAGCGAGTAACAACGCGTATTTTCGGACATTTGCAAACGTAGAATAAATGCAAAACGAATCAAGATATTTAAACTTAACAGCTCTACCTGGAAATAGAAATGATGTAAATGTCTGGGTATCTGATATTTCAACTGGAGAAACAAATTTAAAGACACAAAGTGGGCGATTGTGAGAAGGACGCTCGCTATGTCCAATTCTGTCCTGCCCTTCACGCCAAAGCTCATGCCAACGATGGTTTACCTGTTGCCTTGCGGAAGTTCAACCGGCAGAATCATCGCAAATCAAATGGCCGATGCCTCAGCTCTAAAAAAACATTTTCTGGGATCTGTGGAGTATTACTTTCAGCCCTATACTCCACAGGTAGCCTAGAAATTCGCTGTTGTCTGATGATGTGAATGTCAAAAACCGCACCCTGCCAGAAAGCAACGGGCATTTTTCTTTCTCCGACATCCACCAGTGTATTTAACAATACATTACAGATACCAGATATTAACAATACACGAGTAAATCAAAAAGTCAAACCCAGTCTTGCGTGAAAGTACTTTTGCAGACATGCGTGTATTTTGGCCGCATCCTGCAAACACTATGTTTCAGTTTGTAAAAAGCACAGGTGAGTTTTGCAGTGAGCTGGCGTATGTATTTAATTCTGTCACGTATATGAACTCCTTATACTGTAAATACCCCCCCCCCCACACACACACACACCGAGCGTGACGATCAGTCCAAAGCTGCACTTTTTTTTACAAATCGTGGTTATTTACATATTTTGTCCGCAATATTTCTGGATGCAGGAAGTATATATGTGTGTGTATATATATATATATATATATATATATATATATATATATATATACACACACACACACACACTGGAAGATAGTGTTATGAAGTATAAAATGTCTTAAAGGTTTGACCACTTTAGTTGCAGTTATGGAATTAAAGATGGGAAAAACAATAATTTGGAAAATAAAAACGACTTAGATAATTTATACACGACTGTCTTGAGAGTGATCAAAGTCGATCATGGTTTCCTTTAATCTGGTCAAGACTAGTCGGTCTAAATCTGTAATTTCAGTTTTTAACCAGCATAAACCTTGAAACCGATTAGCAGATTTCATGTCAGACGTGAATGAAAATAAATTCTGCGTCTATCTTTCTTTCTTTAGTCAAATTAATTAATGTCCGTGGCCTAATATATTAGCCTGATAATTCTACAGTTGTAGCTGTTTACGACAAAATGCTGAAATTATAGTTGTGTTGTAAGTTGAGTTTTTTTTTTTGTTTGTTAGTTGTTGTTTTTTTTTAACTTCTGCATTTGGCGAGTTGTTGGCTGGACTTGGACGCTTTTTTCAAGGTTTTTCAGATCTTTTGAAGGGGTTGATTAGAATCAAAGCCGTGAAACGTGAAGTTTTTGTTTTCGTGTTCCTGTACTTTCATCCTCGTGGAAGTTCTGGGTCTCCTGATTTACCCTTGACCATGACTATGCAGTCACTTTGACCTTGACATCACAGCAGATTGTGAATAATAAATAGGGGGCTGGACACCGATGCTGGCGGTTTGTTTGTAGGCAAACAAAGTGTTATTTCCCTGTCTAGACAGCCGGACTTAATGACATGCCATAAATACATAAAAAAGGGGAAGTTTAGCGATATCCTCTGACCTGCATTTCTGACCATCTCTCTGAGCTTTGCATTAACATTTGGGTTCTATTCTTTTGTGTTTTGCAGAAGTCCTCTAAAAGCAGTTGTTCTGAGCCATGCCTCTGGAACCACCAATGGTGAGGTGTGTGTTATTGACCACGAAGGACAGGTAGGACTTTTGACGTCTCACACCAACACCAGTAATCCACAGCAAGCAGCTATGCCTACACAGCGAGAGGAAATGATAATACGACGTCGCCCACAATATAACAATTAAAGGTAGGGCCATTTTCTTCCTACTATAGCAGTGGGCCTACGTGGACTTTGCTTCATAACTTTGTAGCTCACGAAAAAGGCTGTACATTGAGCAGTCAACGTTAACTTGATATATGTTTGATTATATGCGGTGATTGGCGGATCTGTACTTCATTAATCAAAAATGATTTATTTTCCCCAAAGTGAATGGCGCGCAGCGGTGATGAAGTTGGAAGAAAAACAAGGCTAATTTGAATATATGAATTTCAGCTTTAGAACATTATAACAGAAATGTTAATTTTGTCAAAGTGGTTAAATGTCTGCCACATAACAAGGCTAATCTCAACCAAAATAATGCAAGAAGACCGGTAGAATTTGCTATTATTTTTAAAAGGTGGTATATTTCAACGGGCCACTTTTGAGTTTGAATTTTCATGAATATCCAATTTTACTTTAGGAAAGAATACAAAATGCTATGTTTCATAATGAATATATACAGAAAAAAAATTATTACACAAATTTAAAATAATTTTATGTACAAATATAAAAGAAAATCTGGAGGTATATTCCGTCAGTCGAGCATATCAGTTTACATCGACTTCCGAAAGTTACTTTTTTGCTGGCTGATTTTGTTGCCTATAGTAATCGAACAGCCCGCACGCCCGGGATTAACAATTACTATACCGAAGAAAAGTATATTCAGATTGAACTCAGTAAATCAGACCGCATCTTTTCAAATAATAATAAAAAAATGATAAAACTAAAGATCTTGAGACACTTTGCACCCAGACCTGTCACTATTTTTTTACCTTGAAAACGTAAAATGTAGAACAAGTTGCATGGCTTCTGGTTGTGTGTGTGGAGGCGTAGAAGCTGCAGGCCGCTGTCAGCCAGACACATGAGAAAGGGGGCTGATAACCTCTGGTGGTGACCAGAGGAAAATATCAGGAAGTGCTGCAACTGTCTGACATTTCGGGATTTTTTAGTTCAGTTTATTCGGTTTTTTGTACTGTCATGATTTTAGCTTAGGAATGGCCCTTTTTGCACTGCCTGCGACAATACTTGTGAAATATCGAGCTGACAGTCTTCATCGTTTTAGTTCCAAAAGTTTTATCAAACTGTGAATGATGAAGGCCATGTTGAAGTGGGTGGTACAGCAAATAAGAATGTTACAGCTGAAACTATGCCCGTCCTCACCGTTTTCGACTGTTTTGTTATGGGACTGCTGTTGACATTAAAATTTACAATAATGGAACGAAGTTATAGTTTTAGGATTTAATATGTCTACTCTTTCGGTGTATCCGAAATCACATGTCGGAGAAGTACAAGATTGGAAAGATAACCATGATTTCGATGTTCGGCTCTTTTATTTGTGTTGCTAATTTATTTTCTATTCATTTATTTATTTATTCTTTGACATTTTTGCATGTATGGTTTTAATAATATGTTCAACACATTTAACAGCGCCGTTAATTGAAAAGATGCATCT
Source organism: Istiophorus platypterus (assembly GCA_016859345.1). Taxonomy (NCBI): domain Eukaryota; kingdom Metazoa; phylum Chordata; class Actinopteri; order Istiophoriformes; family Istiophoridae; genus Istiophorus; species Istiophorus platypterus. The sequence continues at coordinate 6,742,727 of CM029111.1, forward strand.
AGTTAAAGCGTTTTTGGATTTTATTTCAAAGTGACGACGTGAACCAATTGTGGTTTGAAAAAAAAATCATAATTTATTGATCATGACTACAGTCCTATAGTGAAGGAGCAATTTGCATTTGAATTTCTTGATCAGATATTACACTTCACTTCACAAACACACACACACACACACACACACACACACACACACACACACACACACACACACACACACACACACACAAACACACACACTAAAGTTGTTCACTCTAGAATTTTAACATAAATAAATTAAATTTTAATATTTTCTCATTTGATATTAATATGTTGTGACATAATAACTTTATACAAAGTGACGGTCAAGTTCAAATGTTTGTATCCCTCGGATTTACTATAAATGGCTTTACTATAAATGCCAGTTTACGATGATTCATTTGCATATATCTACATAAGACTTATTCCGATTATAAATATGTATTATTTTTATAAAGATAATATATCATAATATCTAGGTGCATATGGGTTATCCTTAAGAACTTTAAGTTTTAACTTTTTTATACTGGAGTTAGTTCAATGGTGTATGTTATTTTTGTAGCGAAGCCGCATTAAATATCATCTTTTGTTTTGAACAAATGACAAAGATCAGCCAAATCTCTCAGCTTAAACGTTAGCACTTTTGTGGGTTCTTTAGACTTCCCTTGGTGGTTTGTTTTCCTTGAAGGAAGCTTTAAAAGGGTTGCACAAGGCTATAACTGTGGCAACCTGCCTGCAGAGAATCAAAGAGAGAAAAAGGGAAGAAAAGCCCTTTGTTTAGGCTATTGCCCTGTCTGGACAGGACTAGTGGATTCCAGGAGGGTAATTTCAATATCGAGCAGACAGTGTACTAGACAGTGACCTTGACAGTGCTATATGCTCGGTTTACCAAGTAATATTTAATAACAGATTTTCTTTTCACTAAAATGAGAGAACGAGGCCTGTAGCTCACGGTCAGATATGACATCATCGCTGAGCTTAAGATGCACTGAACAGACCAGCAGTTGTTTGAATGTGAAATGCGGATCTGTGTGAGCAGTGGATCGGAGGTGGAGGCGTGGAGAGACGAGACAAGGAGGCGCAACACATGGCCTCTTTTCTCCGAGGTAAAGTGGCGACTTGAGCCTACATGTTATTCACCTACTTGCTGGTAACGGTTATAATAACAGGAGAGAAGTGATACCACGTCACACAATTTCTCCTCATAAGACTGAGGCACAAGATATTATATTGGTTTGATGTTGTGCTGAATTGCGAGACGGACTAACTAGATAATGTGCAGTGATAGGAGAAGCAATGAGTCAAAGGCACAGAATGAAACTGCAACGGATCCTTAAGAGCTTCTTCAGTCTAAACATTTGATATTTTTTCTTTCTATTTAAGGCTAGAGCAAGGCATGGTGCCTTTGGGTTAGATAAGATACATGGTCACAAGTGACAGATACAGCTATCGAATATCGTCTGACTTGCAAGGCGTTCCCAAACCAGTGTTTAAATGAATGCTAATGTTCTCAGATAACACTTCATTGGCAAATTTCTAGCACGCAACTAACTCAATTCAGCACGCATGCAGGCAGCTGTAACCCTGAAAATTTCTATTTAGCACCAGTTCAATAACACCAGTTAGCAAATAATGAAAAATAAGTGTTGTTTTTTTTTATTTTGACTCGTCAATTATTTGGTTTTCAGGGCGTCATAATCAGGAAGATGATAAATTGCTTTTGAAATCAGAGAAATGGCTGTCGGCGCAGCTTGGAATATATCCATATTATTTTTATGGCTTGGGCTGTTAGCCCTCATTTTAAGATGCTACAGTATAAAAGCTTGTCATATGTTTATTCTGTTTCATTGATACAAAATTCTACTTCTTTTATTTATTCAAATTGAGTATTAGGGTTCAATATCAAGTTCAACTCACCCTGACAAGGCGTCCTGAACTTGAGAGGATTGGCGGCGAGGTCCCTGTGTGCTTAGTTATATTTAGATTTTCTTTTTCTTTTTCGAATTCCATGCCATTGATGAGTAAAAATTGAATAACTTTTTAAGCGCTATATTTGAGACATAAGCAGCTCCCCACTGCAGAGTTATGATAACCTCTGATGTCCATAAATTGATTTTTGTCGTCCTTATATGTTGTCGAGAGTTGCTGGTGGTAAAGTTATGAAGGGAAATCGGGATTGCAAAACTGTTGCTGGACTGATATAATCTAGAAAGTTATTAACGTTTGTAAATTCTTCATAGAATTATTTTTCAATTAATGAGTAATCGGCGGAAAGAGGAGAGGAGTGACATAGGCAGTCATAAGAATCTGTCTGGGGTTGATGGTTGACCAGTTTGACCAGACACCACATTAGAAATCCCTGCGCCAGCTGTTGGCAGAATGTCTGCATCCTATGCATACCATGGCGAAGTTTCTGCATAAAAAAGTGCACGGTGGTTGAGTCTCCTCAAAGTTGTTTTCGTATGCAAGAAAGGGCTTTTTTTCAGGACAGATATCACATATTTGTTCAGTGTCTTCAGGGGCGCATCTACAAATCAACTAATTAGCTAGATATAAAGCACAGAGACTCTGCTGATTGGATCAGTTAAGTGCCCTCTGATACCTTGTAAAATTCATATAAAAGAATTGTGAGAGGTATAACAATCCCACCAGAGTTTGGCTGCGAACGTTTATTGGAAGGTATCTGTTAAAGTTGTTCATGTGAGGTGTACTAGAGAATATTATGTGAAATATACCCTCTTAAAGTAACCTTGTAGAATATCGTCCTCTTTTACAGAGCCAGTGGCTTCAACCTGCTGACCCCGTTACTGTAAATATGAGTAGAGTGCGGCAATGAGCATCAGTCTTTTCTTAAAACAAGCTTGTAAAATTGGGACATCACGGCTTTATATGACATGGAATTCAACCATAATTTGCTAGAAAACAAGATGTCATATGCACCCTCTCCTTCAAGAAAAATAGTTTTCATAAGAACTAGCATTTAAAAAACTTTTGCCAGCTTATAAAGATATTAAACGAGGCAATGGACAGTTCCACGAGTGTAAAAGGAGAAGCAGCCCGGGCTCCTTCGGACTCAGCATGACTCAAGTGAAGAAAAACAAGATTCTACATTTTTAATAAAAGGTTTATAGTATTTTTAAAAAGCATATAAACCACTGTAATACAGAAGTTAATGTTTTGTTTTGTCTGAGATGGACCAAGTGGGTGGTACCATGTGTAACACAAGTTAGCATGGGCACGTGGTTTGAGGATGACCAATCAGGCGCCCCTCCAGGTTTAACTATGTTAAATGTCAGATTGCAATAAACTAGAAGCTGTTGGTCGGGCCCGCGGAAATGGGCGAGCATAATCTCCTTAATCCAGGGTTTGTGGGACCTTTGGTAAACATCCACACTGGAGACACATTTTACTTTCCGAATTTTAGAGCCTCAGGGGGACAACTGGCGGGGCTACCGTCTCTCTCCTACCCGAGAAGGGACAATGTTTGCTCCCTCCCGTGGAATCCTTCGGAGCCGTGCAATGGATACTCTCAATCCTACTTTAGCAGCCCCGTGTCTATTAACCCTTCCTTCAATCGGTCGTGTGATATCACAAGACCAGAAGAGGGTAAATGTTATTACAACAACGGAAACGGGAACAGGGAGACCTGCTCAGGTGGCAGCAGCCTCAAACGAGAGGACAGGACGAGAGACACATCATCCCTAACATCTGACCACGGGATGCACAGTGGAATTGGCAGCACTGCCGCCTTTTCCAAATATGATTATGGGACCGAGCAGCTAACGCAAGACCCGCCATCCTGTCAGTCAATGGAGTCCGACTCCAGCTCCTCTCTGCTCAACGAGGGCAGCAAACCCTCATCCAGCGACACACAGACCCTGGTGTCACCGGGAAGCCATTCAAGCAACATAGCAGCAGGCGGAGGTGGGTGCTATATTTTTTAATCACTTATTTTAAAAAAAAAACCAAAACATGTCAACGTTATTTATAAGAAGGCTGCACCTACTGTGCACTTGTGGTATTAAACGGTCCTCAGAGCACGTTGTGTGGATGCACAATTTGCAGCCCAGATTAGCCTGCAGGATACTTGCGTGGTGTCAAAACGCCGCTAGGGGTTGCCCTAAAATACTCCAGGCGTCATGTGGTTGTGTACAGTTATAGATAACCTCACCGAACCATATTGCTTACCTTTAGAATAAAGACTCAGACATGTCAGCGCATTTTCACACCTGAGATGATGCCCTGTGATTCAGGGGGTAGATGGTTGATTTTCATCTGTTGTTGCACTTTGTATTCACAAATTAGTGAAGTGATTTAAAGGGGTGAGCCGCTTTGGTTGACTGCATCGAACAGAGAGTTTTCTTTTTAATGACTCGTAAACAGAATTAATATCTGTGGCTGTGTACTCAGCAGTCATTTAATGTGCTCTGAAACGCGCAAATAAGTAGGGTTATTTTCAAGCACGGCTTAATTATCACGTTAATGCTACTTTTAACTGCAACAATAAAACTTCCTGTGACACAAACAGCTGTATACTGGTTTTCTCAATAGAGGAGGCTAAAAATTAAAAATTAAAAACGTATGATCAAAAATTTTCAAAACTGGAGTGATCCTGATGGTCCGGAAATTGGATTTGAGATCAGATATGTCCAGGCAGCCCAGAGGGAGACCAAAACAAATCCAGTTTGGTTGTGTGTATGGTAGAAGTGACAGCTTCCAGAGGCGTCATTTCTATGAATCCTAAGATAAAGCAGAATCCCTATATCTGGGTTCTTCTGCGTAACACAGAAATCCTCCTTAGCTTACTGGGACACTGTCTACATTTCCACGGCTGAAGACGTCTTTAGAAAAATTCAGTACTTAGCCACTATAATGTAATTTGACTTCTAGATGGAATTTTCTGATTGCTCTCCACTTTAGTGCTTAAATGAATGTTAAATTCACTTAGCCAATTACCGAAGCTTTCCCCCGGACAACTGACGCCCCTGGAGGCTCATCATAACCTTGGAGGTGACCGTGATTTTGCAACTGTGGTGACTAATCCGTAGTATCCCCCATCCACCCATTCCTCCTCCTCCTCCTCCTCCTCCTCCTCCTACCCCCCTCCTCCTCCAGGTGCCCCGTGGTACCCGATGCACACTCGGACCAGAAAGAAGCGCAAACCTTATTCCAAACTTCAGCTGGCTGAGCTAGAAGGTGAATTCATGCTGAATGAGTTCATCACCAGGCAGCGGCGGAGGGAGCTCTCCGACCGTCTGAACCTCAGCGACCAACAAGTCAAGATCTGGTTCCAGAACCGCAGGATGAAGAAGAAGAGACTCATGCTGAGGGAGCAAGCTTTGGCCTACTTTTAGAGATGCGGCAGACGGCGAATCGATAGGCAGTAAAGCCAAGCCTTCTACGCTCCCTTAGGTCTTCTCTCAATGCATGCACTCATCTATCCATCCTTTACATTGCAGGCAATTATTACATCATTTTCTGATATTATTTCCTCAAAGGTGCGGGCTACACAAGCCCAAAACACGCCATTATCCGGCATTCAAAGCTATTCTCAGTAAGACTGCCTTCGTGTTTGGTATAATCGCACAAAAAGCTGTGAGAATGTGTTTTCTGTGTAGGTTTTATCTCTTGGTTTTCCCTCTCTTTCAAGAGATTAGTCTACACCCTAATTATAAGCCATGCAAAATGTGTCTTCAAGGCAATTGCTCTTTTTGGGAGGACACATAATGAAATCATCTGTTTTGTTCCCCTTTTAGTTAGAGAAAGTGAAGAGGGAGCGGGACCACTTGGTAAATAAAAAAAAAAAGTCCAAAAAATAAATAATAGTGAAGTCAGAAAAAGACAGAAAGGCCTGACTGGCAGGATGGAGCGGCATCCGCGCAATAATTTCTCTGAGGTTGTGAACAGATGAAGAAGAATCTCCCTCCCGGTTGGTTATTAAGTCCTAAGCTACAATCTATCGGTTAAGAGGAACAACATCCTTTTCTCCTTTCCATAGTTTTCCTCACGCGTCGCGGGCACGTTCACGGCCACGGACAGGAAGTCTGTGAGTCTGATTGAGGAAAGGGAGAACTAAAAGCGCAAAGTAATCCATATCGATATCTTTATGACAGCGCATCGAAAAAATAATTGCCATGACTTCGTTCATGTGTTAACAAGTTTCTAAAGGTATTTTCTTACTTTTATTACCTTTCAACTTGTCTTAACAACAACCATAGAATCCTGAATAGGTTGCATTTCTTTATTTGAGTGAGATCACCGTTTGAATACGGGTTTGAGCTGCTATTAAAAGTCCACGTCCAGATTGTGCCAGTGAAAAAAATGGTATATTCTACAATAAACTCACTAGGATATGTAATGGAAATATTGAAGTCTATAAGTACATTTTAGGCCCAATTGATTCAACAGGAAACCGCCTAAAGTTGCAGTTGTGGGGTTGATAAGTTTTTAGGCCTATAAGAGCAATTTTGAACCTTGGTGCTCATAATGAAAATAATTACGTGGAAATTTAGAAAATTGGAACGTTAATGATAGGCCTACATGTGTGCTCCTTTAATTCGGGGCGAATGCAATGCATTATCTGTCATGTATAACGAGTAAGCTATAGCAGTGAAATGTCTTTGCAGCATGTTATTGATGTGAAATAGCTATAAGTCATGTTCTGCGGGCCACTTTTTTCTGTAGGTGACTTTTTATACTTTTTTTTCAGAACAAATCAAAAACGAACAGAACCTTAACATTTTTGACACAAACTTCTACACAAAGAATGTATTATTATTACTATTATTATTGTTATTATTATGGTGGAAGGACGGAGGGCCAGTTAGGCCTACTCAATGTGCTTGCTCCTTGCAATGTGCTCAGTGTCGTCCCTTTCCTTACCTTGTACTCGTGTATAACTTTGTAAAATGAAATTACACGTCACTATTTGCATCCTATTTTAGGATCCCTTATCGCTATGTAATAGTGCGTTATGTTATTGATCGTCTTGTACAATATCGCATTCCATAGCCTATTTGTGGTTGTAAGGGTTGGAAATGTAGGCCTATTATATTATACTGCCAAGAATGGATATAAGGAATTGTATGCAAGAAATTTTACCATACATGACATTTAAAGAAACACCGTTCCAGTGTAGTAGTTGTTTGTTATCGTTCTTTTATTTCGTCCCTCATTGCATTCCCCTTCTTTGCGCTTGTAAGGATTGCTACGTTGTCTTGTAAAAGTAATAATGATATGAATGTATATGCGTAAGGTCTTCAATAAACAGAATATTGAAATGTTTATTAGTGTTACTTCAGTCTGTCATTTGGGTTGCTTCTCTGAATTTTCTGCTTTAAAATCAGATCTTCTCAGTGCTGACTTGGTAGGATTATTTTATTAGTCTTGACCTGTAACACACCTTAAAAATACATGTGTCAAGCGCAGTGAAATAAGGATCTGAACATTAATGGGGCATTTGGAAGCATTTGAGAGGGTGTTTTAATTGTACATGCTGTGAACTATAAGCAATAGGACCCCACACAGGTTGGCCTTGTTTTATTATGGCCGCTCAGATATAAAGGCTATAGGTAGCTATGATCGCCTTCCATGCAAAATGGCGGCCAGATGCATACTCTAAGCCCATATTGCATTGAATATAATTCCTACTTTTAGAGCAGTCGGAAACCCTGCAATAACTATACATCATATAGAGTAGTTTTAGGGGAAAAAAACTTTTTTTTCAGATTTTTTTTTCTGATGGCGAGTGGTTTCCCTTGAAGTTCGACCTAATCAGTGTCACTGGTATGCTACAAGCCTATAACGGCGCAGCTAAACACGCAATTGCTCTGTAAAGCAGTAATAGGGTTACAGCCCAGTGCTCCATATAGGCGAGCCCCTCGGACTGGCGGTACATCTTATTTTCTGGTTTGCATTAGGGATCTAAACGCGTCATTATTGCGCATCAAAACATGGTTTATGAATACATACACATATGAAATTTAAAAAAAAAGTCTTTCTAAAATGGGATCTATCTATACAAACTACATAGATGCTGGTATAATAAACATATCTAAAATCCACAAGGCTCTCCCTACTGGTAAGGAAGTGTAAAGCATTGCTTGGCTGTGCAGTCTTTCCCTATCAGCTCACGAACCAAGCATTAATGCGCTTGTCCTCGACAGCTTCCAGTCTCAGTTAAGTGAAGTATGTTCACTGGAAACTTGTGCTGTCTCAGTGTTGACATCAGATGTTGCTTTTGCAGTGAACTGTGCATGACCGCTTTTGCAACCGACCCAATGAATGGCCTTCCTGAGTTAGTCTGTCCAGGATCACAACACACACGCACACAGACAGACACGCACAGACACGCACAGACGCACGCACACACACACACACACACACACAAACACATACACATATATCTATATATCTATAGCTATCTCTATCTATCTATATCTATCTATATATATGTATATATATGTATGTATGTATATATATGTGTGTATATATATATATATATATATATATATATATATATATATATATATATACATATATATACATATATACATATATATATACATACATATCGACTCGAACATTTAACAGTTAAGGTGTATCAGAGATTTAGTATTCTTATCTTCTGGCATATATGGCTTTGAGTTTATGAAAGCCTCGCCGCAGTATTCTACTCTGTCTTATAGCAGCTACAGTAAGTTGTAATGCTGTTTCTGCAGCCTCTGCTATTTGTGCCAGCTTACGTTAATACAAAGACCCAACTTCCCCACTTATACATAGACATATATCTTAAAATAGCATTCTTATCTATTCATCGGCATAGTGCATAATTTTTTTGTGTATTGTATAGCACAGTACATATGTAGAATTAATATAAGAGCTGTAAGGTCGTCCACGAGACAAAGGGCCGCCTGGACAAACTCCTCTTCCATCAGCCACAGTGCCTCAGTTTGCAGATATCAAAAATGACATACTACAGAGCACTGGTTTCCAACATCATCTCTGTAAATATTCTAAACGAATCAGAGAGTCAGCTCACTCTATTTGTACGTATACATTATTCATCTAGTCAGAAGGAGACTAGATATAAATGAATGGCATTCACTACTTATATGTTTTCTGGATAATGCTTTCGATATACATTTACGTATCTGATAAAAAAGGTGGTTTGTAGAATCATTTCATTCGAATTACTGGCCAGAATGTTAAATTATATATAAGACGACATACTAGCAACTGAATTTGAATTGTTATGTCCGTATAGTAGCAGAAATGCGGGCGTAATGTTTTAATATACATCCTTTTACGCACCGACTAACAGCGTTCATATGCCCCTGTATGTTTTAATCAAAGGAACACACAGTGCATTAGTTCCGACGTGACGCCAGGCTGATGCAAACCATGCCCAGTAAGTATACAAAGTATTTTCTGCCATATGATAATAACCAATGCTATGAAATAATACTGGGGAGATCTTAAATTGCGTATATTGAATTCGATCATCCAGAGGACATCATTCATATCAACTCAAATCTTTTTAGCCTATCAAACGCGCTGTTGACCATGAAAGGAGATAAACTAATGCCTTGTGTTTGTGTGTTGCCTTGTTAAATGGGTTAGAGGAGAATAATAGATATAAAATGCACCATGACGGTCTTGACTGTTCTGTAGTATCTCAACCATTATTGTACAAAAAATCCTCAAGGTCAGCTATGCTACAAATATTTTCTAAAAACTTTAAAAGGCTTCAAGAAATCTTATCCATATTTGTGCTGTTAAATATTGAAAGCAGCATTTATAAAAGCTTAATTGGTTCAATTATTTATATTTGTAGTTTTATACGCATTTCAGCTAGTAAAAATGCGCAAAACAATGTTGCAATAATGGAAGAGATAACGAGAAAAAAAAACAATAATTAGCCAGGAGCCCTCATTTGTTCAAGGAAAAAAATAGATTTGCATTTATTTAACCGATAAAAGTACTAGAAAGTGAAATTTACAGCAGTGACAATTTGCATTATTGGTTATTACGAATTTTACAAATTCTGATAAGTGGAACAATTTGGAATTTTTGTGTAACCATCAAAACAACTCACAACACTGAGCGCAGCCTGGAAACTGATTCCTACCAAGACGACATGAATCCAACAAAGGCTCGTGTTTGCAGGATAGTTGATGATTGCTGTGTAAAACGGGATTGTTTGTAATGAATAATATGACAGGCTGGTCTTTGGTCGGTGCCAACGGATATCTGAACATGTAGTTTTAACTTGAACTTCAAACCAGCCGTATCTGTTGATGGTATGTGTGACTTTTCTCTATAGCTTGTTTATTTAAGTATTTCAGTTCTTTATTTCACATTTCTTTGTGCATAATAATCATGTAACTGAAGCGCTTTTAAGTTTTTTCGTCCAACCAACCACTGAACATTGCACTGCGTCTTTACCTGCCGTCCCTTCCCCCCTCTCAAAATCTAAAAATAATCACTGCATAACTGGTAATGTTGGTTTACACACGTTTAAACTGTTTGCATTCTATTTTGGTATAATTCATTTTATACGGAATACAATTGAATTGGAAATGGAAAAACTTGAAAGAAGTATGTCGCCACTGCGGACATCCTCAAGATATTTGGACTGTGAAACGGGAGGAAATCTCAGTTAGCTTTGCAGGTCTTTACAATAGGTCTTTCACTGCTCCTGAGCACTTTTGACTTTGAGACTGGCTAAATCTGTTTATGGCGGCCTGTCTCCGTGTCCCAAAGGTCAGTGAGCTTCACAGTGCCCTTCGCAGAGAACTTGTGTGGCATGTGGTCTACGTCCCCCGCCACCCCTCTGCCGTTTATGGTACGAAGCTGGCCGGAGAAATAGAAAGCAATGTTATTCCCACTACAGTGTGTGTGTGGGGTGTGTGGACGTGCGTGACTGTGTTTGAGTGCGGGGTGAGTGTGTGTTTTTGAGGGGGAGTGTTAATGTGATAGAGAAAGAGGGAATAGGCAGAATGCTTTACATGAAAGATCCATATCGTTTCAGTCCTCTCACAACTGTTCTATATTGATTTTGACATGATTTGAAATGAGTTTTCTATAAGCAATATTTTTCTGAAATGTACCATCTTATCAATATGTTGTTGAGGGTTTTTTTTCTTCAAAAGCGTGGCACGTCCAACAAGCCTTAATACGGAGTGCGAAGGTTTTCATTGCTGCCGTGGAATAACCCGAATTCCTCTTAGACCAGTTGTCCCTGATGCAAAGGAAGAAAAACATCTTAGAATTTCAGAATGAATTGATGTAGCGACCGCAAATCGGCAGCCAATCGTTTCCATTTTGTTGTTCTTTTTAGGACTTTATAGCATCGTTTTCATGTGTCGTTTTGTGTCTTTGAAATCGTGTGACAAGATAGTAACGATGTAACGAATTTGTGCGGCATTTGTCGACGCCTGAAGTCTTATTTTGGTCATTGATATTGACTTGGTATTATTTAATATCCCTTTCCAATCGCCTTTATCAATGTTAATTTCTCTCTTTTAGAATAGGAATTATATATAGTGCATTTTGATTGAATGCTTAGTGCTGTGAAGGTGAGCTGTCCTTTCCAGTCCGACGCTTGGGCCCTGAGGCATTCACTGAAGGTCAAGTATGCAGCATAGAGCTGCACATCCTACGGTGCTCGCTCAAAGCTTCTACAATTTTAGATGGAAAATTCTGTCACCTGTTCAAGTTTGTCCAGTATCGGTTCAGTGTACATGCAGTATACTGTAGACTATTTACTAATTGCCTTCTATATGATTATCAATATTCTATATGCAATTTCTCTATGTGTTTAAAGCCCTGTTCTTAGAAGAAAAAGCTTGGAAAATCTGCAGCTCAGACGTCAAAGCAAACATTAGCACTAAATGTTTGAACAGGCATTTCAAAGATATCTGAGTATGTAGCCTAAAGCTCGGAGCCTCTATTTTGGGTCCACATAGTGAACCACTTCTGTTCAAGGCCAAGGCAAACTAATATAATGCTTTTTGACTCCCAGTGCGAAAAGAACCAACCAGTGTGCGCTTCGTTTCAATTTACATAAATGTTCAAAATATTTGCGGGATTTGCACTGATTGTAGTTACAATAAAAATTCAATTTAATGCATTTTTAGGTTCATAGGGACGTTTCCATTTGACACCTTATTGCCCCCCTCAATGCGCGTAGTCCAACGCGTTTGAGATATGTGACAGAAGTTTTAGGTTATTAAATGTTGATTATAATGATTCAAACATTAGGGAATAAGGAACAGAATATTCTTCCTTTGTTTTTAACATTTGGTCACAACAGATGAGATTTAACCAAGTAATGTAATGTCTATCTATCTATCTATCTATCTATCTATCTATCTATCTATCTATCTATCTATCTATCTATCTATCTATCTATCTATCTATCTATCTATCTATCTATCTATCTATCTTTATACATTTATACACACACACACATACATATATATATATATATATATATATATATATATATAAATAATATATATATATATATATATATATATATATATATATATATATAGAGAGAGAGAGAGAGAGAGAGAGAGAGAGAGATCACCAAGTTAAACACTTGCTTCTAACCTTTACAAAATAATGTATCTGGATAATTACTGCACATGAGCAAGTAATTTCAACTCATCCTCATTTGTTTGTCATCAAATTCCAAAATAACCACTGACTAATGGTTCGCAGATTGCCCATAATTTTGTTTTGCCTTTTGTATAAACTGTTCATTTATGATAGTCGCCGCTAAATTGTGTTCAGACACTTTGGGCCTTATCTCTGCTGATGTAAGAAGGTGATTCCGATATCTTAGAAGATAAAATGTGTTGTTACTAGAGGTCTAATGCAGGCCGCGCCTAAAAATATCGTTTTAAATATATCGACATGTGACAAGCCATAGCCTGTAGTACTTCACATAAAATGCTCTTTATTTTGACTTTTGTAACCGTGAAGGCCCTCTGGCAAAATTTCACACACAAGCTTAATTTTAGCTGATTAAGAATGTGTTCAAGATAAATACACTTCACTGTTGACTGTTATTCTGCTCAAAGGACTTTTCCAGATTTTGCAAGGATATCTGAAAACATATAGGTGCTGGAGCCTGCAGTAACTATTGGGCGATTTCTTGTGATGTGAAATCATTTAATACTTCTAATAAAAAAGTTAACACATTGTTGTGAAAGCTTTATGTCCTAGCGGTTGAAAGAGAAATACACTCTGGAGATTGCTCAAAACGTAACAGCAATACACATCCTTATCTTGTAGGCTATTGTTGCAACCACAAACGCTTCACGCTAGGTGCATTCACTGAGACCTCCATTAAAAAAAAAGGCTCTTTAGTGGTGTTGCTTGAAACTGTTCGCAGCTCATACAGCCAGGTTTAACTGCCCGACTTACATCCAATTAAACTTATCTAGGCCATGAGGGGACAGTAATATGATTACACGGGCTTCCCACATTTAGCCTTGACTTCAGCTAACTATGCAGAAGGGTCTTGGTGAACTGAGCCCATTGTATGTGTGTCTCTGTGTCTCTGTGTTTGTGTGTGTGCGTGTGCGTGTGATTGTGTGTGCGCGCGCGCATGTGTGTGTGTGCTGATTGTTGTATCATTTGGCACAGGATTTACCAACACAGAGCCAAAACACCCTGTAATATTTAGCTAAGCCATTTTTGAACTGAGAGTTCTTCTCAACAAGAGGGTGACACTTAGGTTAACCATTGTAATTATGGTGCTCGGTAGCAAATACATTACTTGAATTCCTGAGACGCAGTTGTAGACTTAGTGCTCCAACAGTGATATTTAAGACAATAATGGCTACAACACCTTCGCTTTGCAGGACACAACAGAACATTTTGACGATCACATAGAGTTTTAGAACCTACATTAACAATAGGCTTATTTTTGTTTATCATTGCATGAGTCCTATAGAATAAGCATTTACTGATAACTCAGATACAGACCTTTTTGCGTGCAAACTGCATATTCTTAGCCAACTCATTTGGCGCAACCAAATCAAACTTTCCTGGGTCCTACTGCTAGCGGAATATCAGCTGCTGTGAGTCGTCCATCCAGGGAAATAAACACATGGTAAACCTTATTCTTTGACTGATGGCCTGGGCGCACCAAGGCGAGAATATCCAGTGTTGAAACCCTCGGAAGGCGGATATTGCAAAGTGATGAACGCTGACTGGTCATATTTCGCCACATTATGACAAATGCTGCGATTTAAACGCAGTCAGGAGCACCATTTCCCATTCCTCTAAACGCCTCAATTCCATTCGTGTACCATGTAATCTTTAAAAGTCCTCTTTTGCATTTTCATTGGTCTCTATAAGCAGCCCTAACTTTTGAATGCCATCATTGCGTCATTTTATTTATTCATACACTCATATTACTTATTTATTCCGCGCTAATACGCATCATCGAAATGATTATGACAAGAAAAAATATTTGACAATATCGTTTTGGACAATCTGCTGTATTTCTATTATTTCTTACTGAAAGAGAAGTTTGTAGTTTTTATTTACTGCCACTGCAGATGATATTACGATCAGAGTAATGCTGACATACGGATACATTTTAAATGTCGTAATTCAATACACTTATTATGGACCAATTACGGCGGCTTTTTCAGTTTTTAGAAATTCAACTTCAAATTCAAGTCCAGAGTTTTATCTCTTAATTACACATTACTTTATATTTCATACTTTTGAAATAGGCAGTGACATTTTGATGTGCGAATTATTATTATTATTATACAACTGCAAAATAAGAAAGCTTCAGCATGTGTCGAGCATGTGTCCATACAGGCCACAGGCCAATATGTTTACACAAATATCTCCATAGATGTAGTTGTTCATCTGCCAAGGATTACATCAGTAGCTGCACTTCACGAGGCACAAATAAACTTAAACATTCTTGTTTTTTCGTGCTGTTCCATAATCTCTGCTATTATGGTTAATTTGATTGAAAAGTTTGGCCCTGCAAAAAAGACAAAGGCAGAATTTGAGGCTTTTTTCCATTACAAGTGGCCTAAATTTGCTACATCCCGTACGTGGACAGCTAAACCCAAGGTGCTGAAAATGCGTCATGGTGTTCGGTGTGAAAATTCAGTGCCCTGCTGTTTTTTTAAGTTGTAGAATATAGAGTCTGAAATCCAAATTCCTCTCATTCTCAGCGTTTATGGTTTTCTATAGAACAAAGGGATTTAGCGTTACTACAGCCATTCGGAATTTTATGGTGGACGTAGAGAGGATTTTAGTGGTCAAATTCAAGTGCTGTGTCTGGACAGCTGTCTGCTTTCTTTGTACTTGGATGCAGGATGCATCATGTGAGACAACCTTTTGTCTGTAGCGGTAATAAACAAGCTAATGCCAATGCCACCTTTTTTTTTACAAACAGGCCTGCAGCATTTCAAATGCTGAGTTCTGATTAGGCTGCTTGTTCTCCCCCCATGCTCTTGAGGAGCACCAAAAAACTAACTTTGTTTTGCATTATTTTCAAACAACACAGGTGTTGTGTTAAGTGATTGTAATAGAATGATAGTGTTATTGGAACATAGGATAATAATTCAAGAGTCTATTGCAACATTTAGGAAGTAGCCTATAATCATAAACAATGGGCCATCATATTAATTTCACCTTGTGATAGTATCAGTTAGTCTATAAAGAATCAAAGATGGCCCTCAACAGAACAATTAAAAGTTTACAATGACGCAGGAAAGAACACGCAGGCGCATCTTTTCTCCAAACCATTCATTTTATTACATTTTATTTAAAAAAAAAAAAATCCGGGCGACGTGTCTCTCTTTTTAACAGTCACCCACAGATAAATGTCGACATTCTGGTGGAAAATAAAATGATCACAACAGCTTGGAACATCAGCTGGGACTTATTTAATTTCGGAGGGAAAAGTCGAATGCATTCATAGCGCCTAGGCCCGTTCGGAGTAGTCTACAAGAAGCCGTTTACCAGAAAGCTAGTTACTGCATCGCTTTGAAGCTCATAGAATGAAGCAACAATACAAAACATTTAATTTGAGCGGCTAGTGATTCCAAGGAGTAATTATATCCCAACATATCATTTTGAATGTTTTACAAAGAGGCTCACACATATTGATTTGATAGGTGTTGTCAATAACCACTGAAAACTGGAATAATGCCGTCTCCATCAATTTGAGAGTAACAGTTACGTTTTTCTGAGTTTGTGTTTGTGTATTCAGGGCACATTTTCCCCACTGGAGGAGAGGCATAGTCCCAGGGCTTCACTAATAGTATTCCCGCAGGAACTCCAGGACCTTGGGGCTTGAACTACGCAGTTGTCCTCCACGTACTCTGTCATGATCCAAAGTCAAAGGTAATAATGAGAGTGGGCCGATTACTTTAGCTTGCTCAGTCAACATGTATGCTGTGTAGTCTCATCTACATTGCCTAACCGCTGGTTCAACTTCACGTTACAACATAATTATAGTCGTCCACCGCTGATCCAGTGGTGCGAAGTTTTTCATCTGAAAAAAGAGAGAAAAAAAAATAAATGAAATGAATGACGAATTAATATGTTGCATAATTGTAAATATATGAGCTCAGCTCATCCACACCTCTGGTAATAATCGTGTGTGTGCAGGTTTATGTAACAACTATTAAAGATTGAAAAGGAGATCAAACGAAATAATATAATCCTTATGAAAAGATCTCCTGCATATTCAAAGATCACAGTGTGTAAGATTTCCTGGGGAGTGTCAGAGATTTTTAGAACACGAGTCATTCACTCTTACACTTTATATGAATAGTGAAACGATGACTGAGCTCATGGGGTTGCTTTTTAACTGATTTATAGCTTACTGGGCTTAACCTACTTTCTTGGTGCAGATTTTATACTTTTATGCAAAAGTATCAATAATGATAATTCCGCATTCTGTGATGGAAATATTGACATTACCAGCAGCCCACTAATAATAATACTAATGATAATAATAATGATAATAAAAATAAAAATAATAATAGTAACAACAATAATAACGACAATAATCATAATAATAATAATTAATAATATTAATATATCCTTACCTGTAGCACTCCATAACACTATGAAATGCATGCCACTGGGTGCACTCTGCAGTTTGTGCTGTGTGCCTGTTTAAGGAGCTGGAGCTGTTTAGCTAGCCTACCACCAGCCCATAAACATAAACACACACAGCACACATCTCTCTAATTGTCATAAGCCAGCAAACAGGAATCAGTTACAGGGTTTCTTAGTGCGCCTGTGGTGTTTGAAAATTATTCGTTTGAACCTCCTCGATCTTACCTAAAGCCAACCACTCCTACACATCCAACTCTTCCAAATTGATATATGACAATATCTACTTTCGATCACGTGTCTGCGGGGCGACTTAGACGGATTGCGCGTCATCTCGCCTTCCCAAATTTTTCCCTTCTGCTGCAGCTCGTATCCAAAACATCTATCTATAGTACGGAGTACGAGAGGGAGAAAGATGTTTAACTCGGTGAATCTGGGCAACTTCTGCTCCCAGACGCGCAAAGACCGGACATCCGAGTTTGGGGACAGGACGGGCTGCGCGTCCAACATCTACCTCCCCAGCTGCACCTACTACGTTCCCGAGTTTTCTGCCGTCTCCTCGTTTCTTCCACAGGCCCCGTCCCGGCAAATCAGCTACCCTTATTCCACAAATCTGTCTCAAGTACAGCCGGTACGGGAAGTTTCATACGGCTTAGACCCTGCAAGTAAATGGCATCACAGAAGCAATTATGCATCGTGCTACTCGGGAGAGGATCTGGTGCATAGGGACTGTCTTCCACCATCCACCATGACAGAAATGCTCATGAAGAACGAGAGTGTGTACAGCCACCACCATCACCATCACACCCACCCGGGCTCCAATCACCCCTCTACAGGTTTTTACTCCGGCGTGGGGAAAAACAACGTCCTCCCGCAAGGTTTCGACCGATTTTTTGAGACCGCATACTGCAGCAGCACGGACAATCAGTCAGACAATTGTTTACAAAAGGGCGAGGGGGGAAAGCTGGAAAGCGATTCCCAGCAGCAGCAGCAGCAACAGCAGCAACAGCAACAGCAGCAGCCCACAGCCTCTGTACCCGGAGCTCCGGAGCAGGAAAAAGATCCAGCAGATGAGGAGGAACATACAAATTCAGGCTCATGCACGTCTTCCTCCGCAACAACCAAGGACGGCAACGCCAGCAAAAGCAGCCACTCGAGTAGGTATACCGAAGCTGTAAAATGGGGGAAGGTTAAGGGGACTAGCCCGGTGTTTTGTCGGTCAGATTTTATGTGGAGTTTTATAAGCATTCAAAGGATTTTATTATAACCCTACAAAGCTCTTTCTTGCAACGAGAAGAATTTTTACGATGGGAAAGCGCTTTGAAAAAAGGGGGATGTTATACACAGACGCCTCTATGGTGAGAGTCTGTGAAATTTTTAAGAGAGAGCTATTGTGACAAATGTTAACTTTGATCGTGAACTTGCGTTGGGCATTTTAAGGGATTTTGTCGTTGGGCTGCCGAGAGTAAAAATCAATTGGGCAGAACATTGCTTTTGGCGTCTTGTGAATTTTCTTTTAACGCTGAGTTTGGCCGCAAAAAGACAAGCTGCACAGAGTATTACACACTTTACGGTTAAATGCGTTCCTATCTGTCTATCTATCTATGTATAGATCTATCTATCTATCTATCTATCTATCTATCTATATATATATATATCTATCAGATAGATACCGTTTCCTTCATTTCCTGCATTTACGAGCAGACTCTAAATGAACCAGTAGTAGAGAATCGAGTCTTGTGCTTCCTCCATATATGAACAGAGTGGCTGGGTCTGCAGATCATGCTGTTTCCCCAGTTGCCGCTGAAAAAAGCTTAAATCCACACGTACATTTCACCTGTGGACTAATGATTTGCCTGCAGGTTGACATGAGGTTAATAAGAATGAGCAGCCTGAGACAAAATTCTGCTGAATTTTAGGTGCTAGAATGGTTATTATTGCAGCACACAGGTCCATTTGTGTTTAGCCTCGTGCACACATTGTATTAGCCCATTCAGCATGTAGATACAAGCTAACTTAGGCTGGTGCTTGCCCTTCTTACACACAAAAAACAATTAAAAAAAAAAACAAACATCTATTTCCCAAGTCACCTGTTTGACAATAAGTAATAGGGCCACAGAGGTCTGCATAGGCCATTGCAAATAAGGGCAATGCATTTGAAGTCTGTGCCAAAAGACTGTGTAAATTGTTAGTTTAGCTCCAGAGGAATGTGACGCACATAATGCGGTGAAATACTTTTGTTGTTGTATATTTGTAGCAGATAAACACGTACTTAGAAGCTGTAAGTTGATATTATTTACTCATAGCGAAACGGATATTTAACACTCTTTATGGCTGGTTTATCTGATAGCCCAATTTACTCTGTTTGATGAATGTTGACTGAAATGTTATCATTACTAACTGACTCGCTGAAACTGAATTCTTAGCATCTGGCAAATCAGTCGCCAAATCAGCTCTAAATGCTCTCTTTGTCCATTTTTATATGCACTGTTATTGTTATATCATCTGACGTTATTGCTATTTCCAGGGACACTCTGATTTTTACTTTTTGATTTTTATTTTTCTCCAGGCACTCCTCGCACAAGGAAGAAGAGGTGTCCATATTCCAAGTTTCAGATTCGAGAGCTGGAGCGGGAATTCTTCTTTAACGTTTACATCAACAAAGAAAAGAGGCTTCAGCTGTCCCGAATGTTAAACCTCACCGACCGCCAGGTTAAAATCTGGTTTCAGAATAGAAGAATGAAAGAGAAGAAGCTGAGCAGAGATCGCCTGCAGTACTTCTCTGGAAACCCCCTACTGTGAGCAGGAGCAGAAAGTGTCACAGTCTTGGTCAGTGACATTAAGGCCTACTCTTATCTCATTGAATTGTAACCGTGGGCATAACAGTTTTCTAAAGGAGCCCATATCACCATCAGTGCAATGTTTAAATGGACAGTTGGAGTAACAGGCCTGCATGGGATAAAGTCGCCATTTTCTTATTGCCATACGGCGGCGGTGAATTTCTAGCTGATCATGGTTAGAATAATCATTTATATGCTGTTCTTGAATATGTCCCTCTATTTATCACGATTCTCCATTGTGTTTATTCTATTGTTCATATATACATATTTGTTAATAATATCAAATGTAACAAACAGCTGGAATCCCTATTGCGCAGACAACTTTTAGCTCTTCCCCTTCCCTCTGGTCTATGTATATAGCATATCATTATCTAATTATTTCTCGGCCAGAGTATGATCAAGTTATAGCGAATCTCCAGGCTGCATTTTTTAACCGCCAGTGAGAACTGTGACGTCCAATCTGTGAAATTATACCCCTTGTACAGAGTAGCCTATGCAATGTGCATTCGTGACTGTAAATAGGCGTATGTTGAGTTTCCTTTCCTCCATCCCTGCTGCTATTTTTCATTACAGTGCCCCTACAACTCGAACAGCTTTAACACCAACATTTATTAAATTATTTGCGTAAAACATTGGTGCTTTGGATTCCAGAGAGGAGGTACAGATTGTCGGCCTGTGTATCAATAATATAATACCTATGAAATAAACAGAAACGTATAGGCAAAACAAAACGACTTTGTGATTTTTGTGCTACGGTTATCAAAAATATAATCACTGGTAATAATGTTTTGTTGAACAGGCGCAATGTTTGCCGTTTGTGCTTTGTCAAGACCCAGAGGCTTTTGGATATAGCAACTACTCTTTAATGTCTCAATTGCCTAAAACTTTTGGCCTACATACATATCATGTGCACACCCTGCAATTATGGTAATGGCCAGTACATGAAGATACACATATTTACTTTGGTAGATTTGGTGGCGGTTGTGAAACTGAGGAGTGGCTAGATTTGGCGGGCCTACACTTGTCAGACTTTGGGCTAAATTCAACTCATGCCACCACCACTGAAAGATCATATTTGAATTTCAGCAAGCCTGTAAAACGAAGATAGAGCTCGGATCTTAGAAATGTAGAGAAAGAGAGTGGAATGATAACCTCTTTTAGTGCCCACTAAATGGAATCGCCACTCTTGTAGTCTAGACACTGCCATAAAGACAGAGGCACTAAATGGCTATTTTTTCTTCTCTTAATTGCACCGTCTGTTCGAGGGGGAATGGCCTTCACTTCCGCAGTAAATAGTAAACAAGCAAGACTGGATGTCCGAAGGGGGAAAAGAACTTGCCAAGAGGTTTCGACATGAACTCGGGTCTGTATAGTCTGCAACGTCAAACCCAAACCAAACCCCAACCCCTCTGCACGCAACTGTTATGTCAACTCGTCTTCTAATCAGAAAATTGGAGAACCGCAGTGAATCCAGTCTTTTCCGGAGTAGGAATTTTTACTTCATGTAAGTTTCTTTTCATATATATATATATATATATATATATATATATATATATATATATATATATATATGTATATATGTGTGTGTATATATATATATATATATATATATTTGAAATTATTTTCTTTATTTTAAAATATATTCAATATTTTACTAAAATCTCGTTAAATTTTCAGGTATTGTCGGGGATTTAAAATAATGTATCAGTTGTATCATCATCAGTTATGAATTGGATCACGTGTAAGGAGTCATAACGAGAGATATCTAGGGGAAAGGGGATAATAATCGGCATGCTTTTTTTCACGACTGTGTATGTGTGTGTGTGTGTACCTTATGTGAGCGCATGTGTATTTAGTGTGTTCTCATGCACTCAACATATGTGCATGATGATTGCAACGTGTGCATTAACTACAATTTATAATTAAATGTAGTCTTTGAACTTCAATAATGTCAAGGCCTTCACCTTTAACCTGCTGCAATAAAGTGGAATCAAGGAGCCCCTTTAGCCCGGAAATGTGTGCAGCGGAGGAATGGGCCAATGAGAGTGAGTGGGAACAGAAAATGGAATGTGTACAGAGACCAACTTTGACCCCTCGCATTAAACTACAGCAGGTAACTTTGCCAGCTTTAGCACGCCCAGTAAATACACTTTATTGTCCTTGTAAAATGTATACGTTTTCACGCATGAGACGTTTTAAAACATGTTCGTATAAACTGTAGCCCTATATTTGTATTCTTTAAAGAAAAAAAAACACGTTGATGTGTGGCTGTCGCAGTGTGCTCGCCGTAATGGGTGGTTCTGTAAGTGCAAACACGATGGTTTGTGCGTGGGTGTGTGAGTCCGAGTGAGACAGTTCATCTTTTGATTCCTGACTATAGATGTGACTCCTGCTCAGGCTGCTGCTGCTGCTCTGTGTGTTTGAGGGTGTGTGTGTGTGTGTGCGCGCGCGCGTGCGCGCGCGCCCGCGCGTATCATAGAGGTATTCTAAACCAATCTTACAAGGTTGTGTATTTATTTCTGCGTGTTTGGCTAAGGTTAATCTATTCTTTGAAGTTTTTTTTTTTAATGATTTAAATGTAAAGAAAGAAAAGAAAACTGTTGGCTGGGGCGCGGATGGATCCTGTTGTAGCCACGTGAGTCACAACTTCTCATACGTGCTGTATAAACGAGCAAGAACTTGGCTTGTATTTTCTCCCCGCGGACTGGGATCCAGTTCGATTTGCATATGTCAGTGTATTATCAGGAAGGATAGGGGGCCGTTCCGACACAAGAATCGCGATGCACACTCGCGGAGATCAAGGCTATAGAAGCCCCTCTCTTGCCACACCCACCAACCTTGGCCCTGGGACGGTGACGTGAGTAATTTGTTGATTTTTCTCCAACACAGAACGAACCCTAGCAGAGCGCTGCAGAGCCTCCTGCAAGTGTTGTCTGTCAACCACACGGGGGCCAGGAGTCCGCCGGCCTCCGCGCTTTTTCTGTTTCCTCAACGGGATCTTGAAAACATTTCCTGAGACGGATGCCCCGGTGACATCAGAGCAGTATTATTAGTCGTAGAGACATCCTCTTTCGTGTGTTGTGTGACAGAGGGACAGTCCAATCTGCTGGAATGCAGCAGCTCCTGTCATGCCTCACTCAGGCTTATGCACTTGGGTATTGTGGTGGTGAGGGAAAATGGCGGTGTGTTTTATGCAGCTGGGGCGAACCGGGGGAAAGTAGAGGGGCAGAAGATATAACCTAGTGCCATTAAAATGTAAAATGAAAATTCATTCAGCTACATTAAAAAAAATCTGAGGAATCTCAGTTTTTGATTCAATGCTGTAAAACTATCAATAAGACTTTACTTTTATTTTGGAAAGTACCGAGGCTATAAACAAATAATATTTTCTCCTCGGTTCCAGGATAGAGTTTGTATTTTTACTGAAAGTTTTAAGATTACTCCCTTAGGCCTATAAACCTAAAATAAAACAGTAAGATAACATAAGGAATGACAGCGTACTTATATTTGCTGAATAATATAAAAGAACAGGACATTTTCTTTGCAATGAAATTAACAGCTTAAAAGTAAAATACAAAACTTAGTATGAAAAAAAATCCCTGAAGGTTTAAGCATACCCACATAAATGAGGATTATTTTTTTATTCTGTTTTGTAAAATTTTCAAATATTTTGTTGAGAATTAAATGTAACTATTCATATTTTAAATAAAAATTCTAATTCTGATTTACATTTAATTGTGAAGTAAATGTAGGTGTACTCTGTTTTTTTCTCTGCAAATACTAATCAAGGGGTTATAGGCTATTGACGGGTTTTATACCACAGTGTTCTACTCACATCTCAGCACCTATCCTGTTCTACAGGGCCATAAAACAGCTCGACGCTGTAAAACGAGCTCCTGCTATTGCTGCAACCAAATAACTCTCAAAACGCTTCACTTTACATCAGCGCATTTGTAGAATGCTATTTGGTCATTGTTGCCACCAAGCTTGAGTTTTACTGTACTTTAAATGAAGTTTTCAGTGAGATATGGCGGCGGATGCGTGTATTTGGTGTGGTCCGCAGCGGTAGTCCGTGTAATACTGCTTCACTTTGCTGGCGATTACCACTGTGCTTTTTAATTAAGAACTTACATGATTCTGGCACCATAAATTTGCAGTTGCGCATGGAGTGGACAGCAGCATGAAAGAGGACACAAAGCAGAACCTCCTTACATCCAACTGGAAAGATATTTCAAAGAGGCTGCCAGGAGCAAATTAGTTATGTCGCCCCAGTGGCTCCTGATTAGTACAATAAGGAAACCCGCCACCATGCCTTCTGTCCGGCAGCGCTCAACAGCCATACCTGTTTGCAATATAATAACACCCTCCAGGTTTGGAATCAATTGAAAGATAATTTAGAGCCGAAAGTGTGGGCTGCAGTTTAGACAAGTGTAAAGACCGTGGTAAAATACAGTCGCAGTCAACTCCGCGTATGTGTGTGTGTGAGTGTGTGTGTGTGTGTGTGTGTGTGTAGACTGGGGTCGGTTACGCATTGGCAAGTACGGATGTGAAGAAATCCTAAACGGTTTAATGCACAAAAAACAAAAAACAAAACAAAACAAAAAAAAAAACAAACAAAAAAAAACCCCAAGAAAAAAAACCAGCATGTACTGACAAATAAAAAATGGTCTCCCCTGAAATTCTTTGATTTAACGACAATATAGGCTACAAGCATCTGCAGAATGTGAATCATCAGATTTGTACGAATGTCTTATCGGGAAACAACGTTGCCTTCCATGTGTTTTCATGAGAGAAATATACAGGGATAAACCGCAACTGCAACAGAAAGCACAGTTGTTGTGGAAGCAGAAAGATATACAAGCCTTCCATTTTTAATAGCCCTTTTGTTTTCAAATGTCGTTATATACAAATATAGCACTACTAAAAGTAATACACTCTGTTATATATAAAGTATAAAGAAGATGTATTTGTTTGCTACTCTTGCTTTTGTGCCATAATATTGTGTGTACTATAAAATTTCATGTGATTGCGAATGTTATAGACTCAGATCTTCTCTCTTAACGCATAATGATAATATCAATTCTATACCGACAGAATCCTCAAATCACAAGAAAAACTACTGTTAGTCCAACCTGTGGCATCATGAAAAAAAAAAAATCTTTTTCTACATTTTTCAGTCTGTTGCTTCACATTATTGACTGACACACCTGTAACATTAATCACTACACAACAGTGACATCGCCACATCGTGTTTTCTGTTAGGTGTGTGGCGTTTCCAAAAAAATCTACAGCCCCTCCCCCTACCCCACCTCCACCTCATCATATCAGGTCTATGACATCGTAGTACATATTGTCCTTCGCTGCCAGATCTTTGAGATCATAATGTCATAATGCCAGAGCTGAGGCATCACAATGTTCTCTGCATTTCTTATAAAATATAAGCATTATTTACAGCTCTGTGCTCCCTGCAAAGTTGTACATATAGAATTTCTTCTTACGTATACGGCTCCTTTTGTGCTAGGCTGAGTTGGAGATAGCCTGCAGGGTCTAGTTTGTATGTGTCATTAAGCAGATTTTTTTCGTGTGTCTCAGTGGGTTGGGCTATACATTAGGTGTGGTTAATAATATATCCTTACATGAGGCAGGCTGTGGGTGGATTAAAGAAACGTGGAGTGTGACAAAAGTAACGTCAATCATCATTTATTCCAGCATTTTCATGTTCTTGGGTGTAAAAAAATAAAATTAAATTTAAAAAAAAATCCTCAAACCATATATTTTTGAGGAACTATACAGAACTTGTAACTCACTGGCCCATACCTGTTTCTAGTTTTATATTACGAGCTTTCTCAGTTGTTCTACACAGTCATAAGACCAAGTTACCTTTATGTGTATCCTCAGTTAATACAAAATCTGAAGAGGCACGTTTTACAACTACCCCATAACGATCTGCAACTATGTTAGGCCATCTTCTTCATAATTATGGGGAATGTCGGGTATGGAGATTGACCACGAAGACATAGTTATTTTGAATATTTATTTCACTTACATTGAGTTTATCACAGACAAGCAGAGGTTTGGATGTGTCTTGAAACATCCATTCTCATATGCAATGCAGAAAATATTGAACGATACAGTTTGCATTTATAAAACATGTTGCCCTTGCCTTTGAAAATGAATGTGAACTGAGCACGATGACAGACAGGCAGACAGAAAGGCGCGCGTGCACGTCACACATAACCCAAACTGCAAGACACGAGCACGCCCGCATATCTGTAATCGATTATTTCAAAATACATTTAAAAATGGGTCAAACATATGTCACCATAGCCTGCATAAGTAGCGTAATGTTTGCTAGAGTTCCTTTCTGGTAACGTGCCGAGTTAACAACAGGCCTCTTTTATTTGCTGCTCTGGGCAAATGCTGATGGGACATAGTTTCGTGGCTAAGACATTTTTAGTATGTTGCATTACTGAAGCTCCAATGAGAAACTTGTGGCGATTTTAAAAATGTAATATTGTATCGTTTTAGTCAACACACTTTAAAGATATTAATTTAGTTCTGTATTTTTTTTTTACATTAAAAAAAATCAACCCGGCACAGTGTTTGTACACAATTTATTTGGCATCAAACCTCCTGCAGTTGATTTTGTACGACGTGTTGTCTGAAAACTACAGCCTCGTCTAGAATCAGGATTTGGTGAAGTTTCGACAACAGAGTGTCAGTGTTTGAATCCTTTCGTGTGACTGTCGGTTTTTGTTTGGACTGAATGAATATCCTAAAGCACAGCTACAGCATAGATTAGACAGACATAACACAACATACGAAACGAAGACAGCTTGATCAAAAAATAAGACAAAAAAAGACAAAAAGAAAAAAAAACCCTGAACAAAACATCTGAAACCAGAAAATAAATTCATCATGTAGATAAAACGCCCAATTCACTGTTTTAACTTGCAAATTTCACTAAAAATAAATCAGTTGCTTCCACTGGTCTTTTTAATTCAAACATTTTGAACTGTTTGTCTTTTTCCAGTATGAGATGAAATATGACAAAAACGTTAGCGATCTCAAGTTTTTAATTTCAATAACTTAAATTATTAGTGTGAGTAAATACAACGAATGTAGCCTTCATTTTTCCTGTTTTGCAATAGTACTGTATAAATATAAATGCAGCACAGTGTTTATTTACGTCGTTGCTACTAATTTATATTAAAGAAATGCAAGTTTGCATAAATTTAAAATCTTTATTCTAATGTTGACAACGTTTGAATAGTTTTTAAGGGGATACGGGGACCTGAGACGATTAAACCTATTTTGATTAAAATAAAAAAGCAGATGTACCTGCACAATCCATAGTTTCTTCATGTATATCAGCTCATTTGGCCCACGATGAGAATAAAAGCATTAAGAAAACAAAAACGCCACCGAGACTGTTAACTTTACATCTATAACATATTGAAATCGCACATGAAACAACAAGAAACATCCTGAAAATAATGCAAGATTGCGAATAACAATGGCTCAGGTGTAGAATTAATTATTTATAAGAGTGGGAGACGTGCGTAAAGAGTAAAAGAAGAGAAAAGAAAAACAGAAATAAAGTTCTTGACGTAATCCTGTATGTATTTAGGTTCCTGTTACACCACATTAATACATATCTATCAACTAACGATCTAATTCCACTTTATAGTTAACATTTTGTGGTACATTTCAAGAGAACCAATTAAATTGCTGAGTGCGGCTTCATGACTTAGCCCAGTGTAGTTATAGTTAACTGATAGGTGTAATACGACCCAATGTGTTTGCTTTTTAGCAAATTCTGGCTCCATTCTGTTGTAGTAGTAAAGTAATATGTAGAGAAACGCAGACAAATAACCTGAGCAAAAACAAAAGAGCAGGCTTAGGTACAAGGTAATCGTAATTATTGTATGAATCGTATTATTGTAATACTAAAAAGGGGATGTTAGTAAGATGTTTTTCGCGAGATATTACAATGTTACATTTAGCAGGACAATGCAGAAGCGAACGTATGATTTTTTTAACGACTACATTTCGACGCGTTTTTTTCAGTTTAAAATTCACAGAATGGTGCACAAGTCTGTTCTGATTTTATTTCGCACAACACACCTGCGTACAGCTTACCTTGCTAAATCAGTGGCAACAACAAAGCAAACCGATGAGTGCAAACAAAAAGAAACTGACTGAAAATGCTCTCCGCCTTATGACAAATCCTCAGCGGCTTCATCTCGCGCTGGCGCTGGGACGAAAAATGGAGATCACGTGTTGACCGAATTAAATTTCTTTCCAAATCAGATGTTCTGGACTTAAACTGAATTCAAATTCTCAAAAAGCCACGTAGTTTAGTGCCCTCAAAATCCCTGCTGCGGCAGCCGTCCTTTGTTCCTCCTGGTGTGGGCCTGCTGCCCTGACCGGC
Source organism: Istiophorus platypterus (assembly GCA_016859345.1). NCBI lineage: Eukaryota > Metazoa > Chordata > Actinopteri > Istiophoriformes > Istiophoridae > Istiophorus > Istiophorus platypterus. Next base: position 6,771,130 of record CM029111.1, read on the forward strand.
GTGCGGGCGCTAGGTGGCGCTCTTGCTCCATCAAAAACCCTCCAGGTTTCCCAACTTGACCGCGCTGACGTCACGTCAGTCTGGAGCATCAAGGCCACTTCCACGCCGCTATTGGTCTGAAAATCACATGACATGTCTCCCAGCATCCATAATTATGTTACTTATATTTTTGCACTCCTCTCCAAAAGATGTCAGCATCCTACTGTCCTTATTCTCCCGGAGAAATCCCGTAGTTCAGACCAGTGGAACACACCAAGCGATTATTGTGTTGCCAAATGCAAAAATGTCATGTCCGAATAACATAGCGCCCGGTAACTTCCTGATGGATTCCTTAATGGGAGGATCATCTTCATTCAGGGGTGAGGGTTATTCCAGCAACCCCGGAATGTACATCCACACAGCTGCAGAGTACGGATTTTCAGTGATGAGAAACATTGGGAAGGTTGGACCATCTTCACTCTCCAAGAGAGACGAGGTTCCTCCGGGCGCTCTGCCGCTCAGCGGCTTCCAGGATGCGCACTACCTGTCAACACAGCTGGCCACATGGACCCCAGGCTCCAAAACCAGTAGGGACCAACAACCTGTTGCCCAGTGTTTACAGCCCTGCTCGTTCCCATCGGGCAACGTCAAAGAAGAGGCGTTTTGTTGCCTCTATCAGGATGACAGCAATAAGGGGAAACAGACAACAGAGGCGGCCACTTACATCCGGCTAGGGGACAATAGCTGCCGTCCTGAGCAAACTGCCGCCTCGTCCAGTGGCTGTTTCCAGGTGTACAACGGAGAGAGGCCGCAGCAGGTTGACCAGCAGTTCCCCTCCGGCTTCTCTCTGACCCACTTGGCCGCATCTGTTGAATCAGGAGGACAATCGGCAAAGGGTTGCAGCAAATCGGCGGAAGAGACACCGAGAGAGGCTCCGAAGGCAGATGAGAATCAGAGCAGGAAAGAAGAGAAGGCCAAGACTGACAGCTGTTCAGATAACTCGGACGGGGAATTAAAAGGTAGACTACTACTACTAAACCACCCCCTCTCCTCCTCCTCCTCACACACACACACACACACACACACGCACGCACGCACGCACGCACGCACGCACACGTTCAAGCAGGCAAACATACATATACACACATAAACTGAGAACAGTTTTACTAAAGTATTCCACACGTGCATCAATTCTATCAGTGTTGACTGTGCACGTTTTGTTGTGTCATGACGCAATAATGCAGACTCTCGTTAGAAAGCAGTCATATGGGCTGTATGGGCATTTGACAGCCTCGCCTAGCAGGGGTTATGCTGCCCGTGGCATTTAACACCTTTCCATTAATGTGAGAATGTGAGATGGGCAGTTAGCATTGAAATAAACACGCTCGCGCTCACATGCACACAAACATACACACACACACGCGCACACGCACGCACACAAACACACAAACACGTATACGCGCACGCACACACTTTCACATACACTCTCCCTCCCTCTCTCTGTCATGGGTCATTTACATTGTGCGACGTAACCATTTTCTACAGCACCACTCTACGCCTCAAAATTCTGGTACTAAGCCAATGTAAAATTTTACGCTTCTGCTCCACAGTTGAAAATGGTTTGTCACGATTCTCTGGCTTCCTAAAAACCTTAGGGAACAGTTCTCAGTGTTAGATTTGAAAAAAACAAACAAAAAAAACCCCATTAACATAAGTACATTTACACTTTTCTACGTTGACGAACGGTAATTCAGGATAATTCCTGTTCATTATTTAAAGTGAAAGTTCATGCCTGGGGACATTTGGTTTCTCTTTTACTTTTTGCAGAAGTGGCAGGATTGCATGAATTAAGCGAATTTTTCCGTTTGACAAGACCACAGGGATGAATGACAAGTGAATTAACCGTTTGAATAGATTTAATAGATTGAAACAATCGTTTGATTTTAACAAAAAAAACATAATAATAATAATAATAATAATAATAATAATAATAATAATAATAATAATAATAATAATAATAATAATAATAATAATAATAATAATAATAATAGTAATATGCCGCCCACAAATAGATGCTGGCTACAGTTAAGTTATTGCACATCCCTCTGCCATTTTGCTTTAGCTTTCATTTTAAATTGGTCTCAGTTTTTTCTGTTATTTATGGGTTTAGCTGACAACCTCACACATGATGACCAAGGCGCTCCTTTTATTTTATTTTAATTTAATTGGAAGATATAACAAGGCTATATGGCCGTCTTGATGTGTGTGTAGGTGTGTTTGTGCGTGTGTGTCCTTTTAATCCCATATTACTGAATTAAATGTTTTGGTAATGATTAAATGTGGGCCACACACTGATAGTTCACATTATGGTAATTATTACTGTAACCTGTGTAGCGCGTGCGTAAGTTCGTTTGTGTGTGTGTGTGTGTGTGTGTGTGAGTGTGTGTGTCTTTGTTTTTGTTATAACAGAGGCGTTACTCCCTAGAGTCCACAACCTAATTAAGGAATTAACTGAATGTGTAGCAGCGTTTTTTCCTTGCTATCACCGACATGCCTTGTTTCTTTGTCTTTATGTTTTTTTTCTAAATCTGATATTACGCTACAGAGACTTCCTTTTGTTTTTGGATGGACCTCCAAAAATGTCATTTGGCTCTGGTTTTCAAAGGTAATAAAATTTTATGGGAGTCTGAGGTCCAACATAGACAAAAGAATTGCTTATACACGCTAGTTTGATTGGATCTAATTATAGCTTTACATCATGCAAGAGCGATTTGCAAGCGGTAGGAAGCTGTAGCAAAAAAAAAACGTGATGTTTAGCGTTTTTCATTTGTTCACGGACAGTCATGGAGAGCCCGCATCCACACCCAGGTAAATCTGTTCTTATAAACTACTTATATTGTACCAGCTGAACGGTATTCAATGTGCATTTGAGAAATGGGCGTGAATTTAGCAACCAGTGTATTGATGGAGGTTATAAAGCTGCTTATGATCTCTGCACAAAATGAATGCCCGGATCTGGCGACAGCTGATCATTGTTGTATTTCTCTTGCTTCGGTAGATGATTTATCCGCGGAAAAGACAACGGGAAGCTGGTTAAAAGCCAAAAGTGGAAGGAAGAAGCGCTGTCCCTACACAAAGCACCAGACGCTGGAGCTGGAGAAGGAGTTCTTGTTCAACATGTATCTATCTCGGGAGCGCCGCCTGGAGATCAGCCGGAGTATCAACCTGACCGACAGACAGGTCAAGATCTGGTTCCAAAACAGACGCATGAAGCTCAAGAAGCTCAACAGGGAGAGCCGCGAGAGGGAGCAGGGCGCAGTTTACAACTACTCCTGAGGACATTTTTCTTCTCGCACGTACATACACACATACACATCCACACGTACACTCATACACATGCACATATACACACTCAACACATGCATTTGCATCGACATGGCAGGCACGAATACAGACAGACATGCATGTGTCATCTTATAATACATTCAATCATCATTTATCATTTTTCCCTTTATGTTCACGCTACATACAAACACTACGCTACACTACACACACACACACACACACACACACACACACACACACACACACACACACACACACACACACACACACACGTGCCTTCCTAAACCAACTATAAAACGCTGCAACCTGCAGACTAGACTTGAGTTCCAGGTAAACACTTGCTGCAGCACTAGAACAGTGAGATGCAATTACACGGCAATGATAATTATACTACAACATGAACCAAACGATAGGAAGCAATCTATAAATAACTCGTGGCATGTAGCAGTTTCACTTTACTGAGCTGTAATGAATGTTTTGCCACTTGTACCGCTTGTTCTCTGATGTCTGTTGCTATGGCATATCCGTGCTGTGTAATGTGCATGCACAAAATGATTAAGCTATGTCATGGCAAACAATTCCAAAACAATAAAAGGAGGGGGAAACGGAAAGGTATTGCTAACTTTGTCCTTCCCCTGGCATAGTGGAGAAAATGAGAGGGTGGGAGAGCCACTGCGGATGAGAGAGGGAGATCATGGCAGTTTTAATAGAAGTGAGAGACCATAACGTTGATTTAAATATTATCCAGGTGACCACAGTAAGTCAAGGTCATAAAATTCTAATGTCAGGTTCGCCCTGGAAAGCGTTGGGGGTGGATTTTATGATCTGCAAATATAATGTGCTGCAGCAGTAAAGATGCGTTTAAAGGTGTGTGTGGAGGAGGGCTAATCCACACAGTAGAGGCAGCAATGTGCAGGATCCAGGCGAGCCGGTGGGCTGGAAGGGGAAGGCGCCTCCACCCTGGATAATGGGGCTTCATGGGAAAAGAAGATAAGAAAGATGGTGGATAAAGGGACCGCGACGGCTGCAGGAACAATAATAACAACAAGCATCACAGCAAACACGTGGATAACTAACCAAGGCGGGGAGGCGTCTGCCGGAGGCAAGTGAAGGTAGGACGCAAATTTACGTAACATTTTTGGGTCCTGTTTTGGAAAGTATCTCACATCTGTCAGGGAAGCTTCCTTGACAGCTCCTGTTGTACGCATGGTGCATGCCTGCTCACGTCGATAACTCATACGAAGCTGTTGGTATTATCTCCCTGTGTTATATGATCAGCGTGCTGCTGATTTGTTTTTTTTGTTTTTTTAATTTTTCCTCGGAGAATTGCTGATTATTTTTGCCGTTGTGTTTCTGGATACCTACTGTGACTGAATCTTTAAGTTTGCTTATTTGTACAGCCGGGTACATGTCGTGCTGTTCTGCTACATAATATGTATTGCATTAGAACAATAGCATATTAAGGCTGACACCTTTTTTTTCCTGAGTAAATTAATCAAGACATGCGTTTCTATCTAAGTTTCTACAAGCAGTGTGAAGAGAGTAGCTTTGCTGCCGCCTAGTAGACCATAGTGTGTTTTATTGTGATGGTACTCGCCTTTTCTCTTTGTGCTGGATAGTGTCAATCCTCACTTGGCTTTTGCATGCATTGTCCTTTCCATGGATTTTAACCCCGTTTTTGCGCGAAGCTGAAGCGTGGTTTAGGTAGTTTCATGTTGTTGGGGTTGGCTTCCTGGCTCGGCAACAAGAAACTGCCTTGATTACGTCAGTTCGTCTTCATCAAGGGCACAATTTCCGCTGAATTACCCCCTATAGTCACCCAAGTCCCCGCAAATGGCATTGTAAATGAACTGAGCTGCAATACCTTGGGCAGAGCCGTTTTCTTTCTTTGCTGATGTTTTGTGGAGGGCTGTAAAACCTTCTGAGGCTCTTAGAAGGAGAATAGGTTGTAAACAACATGGGGTAAAGTTTTAGACTGTGTTGTATTGCATCTGTCATCGCTGGCTGTCTGCTTAGGTTTAATAGTTTTAGCTGCTTTATGATGATATGGATGGATGGATAAATAGATAGATAGATAGAAGGATGTCACATATTGGACTCTCATTAATTTATCTTTCGAATGAAAGTAGGAGTATAACAGAAAACTGAAGCGTACTAAAATTTCCATGATCTCATGTGAGAAGTCTTCGTTCTTGTGACTGTTAATGCACGAATGTCTGAAATGTTTTATATCCCACTTTCCAATTTCTTAGAAAGTTTTATACTGAGATGAAACCTAGTATTAAAACATATGACAATATATAAATTCTGATCTAAAATAATACTGTCTCTGGAAGTAAATGTGTTCCATAAGCTTCGACACAAATTTAAAACGCTTAAACAATCATACAGTTGTAAATCAAATTTAATTTATTTTTTAATTTAAAATTCTGCGAAAAATATTTTGTGCAACTCTTTCATGTCATACTTTAATTATTCTTTAGGTTTTTTACGGCAAAGTTTGAAGACGAACTTTAATTTTGTCTATATTTCTCAGCAGGTTAACGAGACGAGGATACTTGCGTTTACTCAAAGTTAATAATTTTATCAATTAATACAGTTAATTGATTAAATGATAATCAGGTTTACAGATGGAAATACTTCTATTGTCTATCTCTTTTGATTTAGCCCACATTAGCCACTATATTTAATTATATTTTAATCCAGTACCGCTGTAATATTTGACTAATTTATTGCACATATGGACACATTTGTTTATAATGGAAACCTATAGCACACAGACACACATACACACACAAACACAAACACAGACTTGAACACTAACCATTACAAGTACAGGCCTAACCTCAGTGGTCCATTTGATAACTGACGAAACTGATGAATAATGATGTTTAAGCAGCAGTCAAATTTAAGGTAAATAAGGAAAATACTCAGCAAGTTCTCAACAAAGCCTACTTAAAAGAGACAGTAACTATTTATGAAACAGTCTGTAGCACAGTCAGCATATTTTCTTCACGAGAGTCCAGTGTTTATACTGGTCACTATTTGCTGACCCTTGCCCCCCCCCTCCCTTTTGGCGGTAGTACAACTAGGAGAGACAGTCTGGAATCCAAAGTCACTTTCATTCAGCTCAGTGAATGAGAGTCTCCCCTGGAATGCATCAATGACAAAGCCTTTACAGCGCCGGAAACAGCCCCGAGTGCCGCACAGATTCACCCTAAAACCATATACACATAAAGCAATTTATTTCACTTTGTAGTGGCGCACAGGACCTGCAGCCGTTAGACGGCCACTTCCTCAGGACAGCTCAAGATGTGTTACTGCCACCGGCATGATCCAACATGAACAAAATATGCAAAAGACTTTTCTTTTTTTCCCCTTTCTCTTCCTTTTTTGCATAATTTACGTGTTACTTGTGCTATATGGGATAATCGAGCAGCTCGGGCTTTATTTGTAAAGGGCTTTTTAAATTTTTTTTTTTTAAGATTTTCATTGACTGGATGATGTTCAGATTTGAGTTACTATTGGATTTAAAATTGAATGATAATAATAATTGGGAATAATTCCTGTTTAACGGTGTGTAATTCGCAGTCAAACCTGAATGACACTATCAACTTTCAGGCTAGAAAATGTATCCGGGATCTTTTTTTGTTTTTCAATTTTAAATTTTTTTTTTATCTATTTATTTTTAAAGGGCTCCTTGTCATCATCCCACGGATAATTCTAGTCATCTTTAATCACGAACAACTGTTTGCAGGACGGAGATGCAAAATATAAGTCACGGCGGGAGGCCTATTCACCATTAGAATATCTATATTGATCAGCAATTGGTCTCGAAATTTTCTTATACCTTAGTGTTATAACGAAGAAGTTTCCTTTGAATCAGTCAGGAAGGGGCTTTATATAAATAAGATGCGAACTTGGATTCTCTGAAAGTTGAATATACTGCGTTTATCTTGGATGTGCCGTGCTACCAAGTCAGGGTAGTACTGATCATTTTGTGGTCCCTCAGCCGATCACGCTGTGACTCTTGGATTTGCAGTGCTTTCTGTTCAGCACATGGGGCGTTATAAATAACTTGTGATATCTCCTTTGAATGTTCCATATGCTGAGTTGAAAACCGAGATAATATGGTCCAAATGTAAACTATAGATAAACCACTTATTGGTTTAACCACACTGTGCGAGTGTCAGTGTGTGATGCAAACGTCCTGGTTTATCTGGAGGTTCATGGGCGAATTTACTGTACTTATATGCTGTGACTACATTTTGGAAAAATTGATATTACTTAGCTAATATCACGCGACTACACCTAATATGAGGAGAATTAATGACGTCCCTTCACCCTGCGGTTACACAGGAACCTGCAAATGTGACCTTATGCGTCTAAAAACGCATATGCTCACATACGCTCGTTCTTTAATTCATCCTACTTGCAATGACACAGACTAGTTGTGCTGATGGAAGTAAATACAACCAAAGCTCAGACTGACTTGACAATACAGACGAATCATCTTTACCTTTACGTGCACAGGAGATGATCGGAGTTTGCTATTCAGTCGGTCGAGCGCTTTTTTTTTCTATACACTTTGTGATTATGAGCATACAAATAAAGATCTGCAGCCTGACGTAGTCTGCAGTGCACGGATTTTTACTCTCCCTTTGGCCAGTCTGGAGATTTGGTCTATTATTTACATGTGGGCCACATTCATGATTTTAACTGAAAATGCTTATGCAGCACTCGCCTTTCTTAACCTTTTCTATCTTAAAAGCTGCATTTAGGCGACCCGGGCACTTCTTTTCCAATGTGATTCTGTAGGTACACGATTAAAAACGTTGGTCCTTTAACAGTTGTTTCTGCCAATAATTTCAAATTATTATTAGGCGTCAGTCAGCACACTGCTGTGGCGCCGATACACCCAAACTGTGACCCACTGTCAGGATTTTGTCCGTTAGCGTCGACATGAAATATAACGTCTCTAGGCTGTAAATAAGTGGTCTGTATCTAAAACAAAAACAACACTGTCCACTTCAGCGAAGATGCAACAATTACCCTATAGGCCTATCTTCTGCGTCATGTTGCACAAGTACGACCGTCTAATGGCTATTTGTTCAGTTATTATGAATGGAAAACCTAATCATGCAATAGAGAAATGTCAGAGACAGACAATTTCTGTGTAACATCAAGCTCATTGTTGTTATTATTACAAATAAGTCCTTATATGACTGTGAACGACGGTCATATCCAATGTTTCCCTGACTTGTACTAAGATGAAAACAGAATATCTGCCATCTAATCTTATTCTAATGATAGATTTTGTCATATGCTGGACAGACTGTATAGTATTCAGAAATTAATTTTGCGATTTTGGACAATATTTTAAACAAATGGACTTAACTTTGCTATAGAGGAACACGGAGTCCATCTAAAAGCAAACTAAGCCAACATTATATCATTTATTTCCCTCTAAACTGTAAAATATTTACTGCTGCTTTATCTATAATCTTCTACCCTTTATTTTGATGCATTCGGTGACATATATGAAAACAAATATATTTTCATATATTGGGAGCATGTATGTTAAAAACGAAATTGACAAACCACTCCTTGTTGTTTTGAACATAACAGGCTGAAGTGAAAATATGAAATACTATTAGGACTATCAGTGAAACAAAGAAGCATTTCTTTGGCAGTATGATTTTAAATGCTGCAATTTCACTTGTGTTAGGACGGGGTTAAAAAAAAGATAAAAGACGGAAAACAAGAAAAACAAAACAAAACAAAGAAATATTTAATGATGTATTTTTTTTATTTTGGCCCATTAAACATGGATAAACAAGTTGAATAGGTTAACTAAAAAAATAGAATTTCTCACTTCTCATTAATGGACACACATATATACAACCACATATATACAACCACACACACACACACACACACACACATATACAACCACACACACACACACACACACACACACAAACGTCAGGCGTACACGTCCAGGACAATGTAGAGGATTTCCCTGAATTACTCTGGACATAGACATAGACCATATAATATAATGTAGGCTGTTTATATGACCATATGTTATTGTAATAAATGGTCACTGGGTAATTTTTCATTCCGCTTTAATGGCAGCAGTGGAATTAACGGACTCAGACCTTCAACCTGCAGAAAACAAACAACTTGAAAACGATCGGATGCGAGATGAGGTAAATGCAGTAAACGGCTGTGTTTCTGTAAACATGTGGAGGAGTATTTGACTCGCCACGCAGACATGCGCATTCACCAGCGCGCTCCAGGACACCGTTTGGGTTATCCGGGTTAAGGTCTGGCGTCTAGCCTCTTAAATGTCATGGTTGAATCTGAACTCAGCAGCCATGACAAACATCGCACTTCCTAATGCGTATAACGCTTCTGCCACGCCACCAGGACCAACTATTGAATATCACATCAGTTAATTCTAAAGCGTGAAAAATCACTTTGACCAAAGACGAATTTAGTCGAGACTAATTAGTGACGTCATTTGATTCTTGGAGACTGGAGAGACAAACGCGAGATTAGTTTTTTTTTGTTGATTTTTTTTTTTAAATCTCAACACTTCACGTTTTTGTTTTCGTACAGACGCGCTACACGCGTATTCATCACTTGTAAATGGAATTTATTTTTTAACTTTGTGTTTTTAATCTCGCTGTTTAAACTATCGTACATAGAGGTTTTTGGATCAGAGTGCGCCAGTTTGGTCTGTTAGGCTGGGCTGTTATAATTTCACTTTTGCACACGACTACTGTCATGTCAGCACGTCCTTATATTTAGCTCCCTTGTCTTAAAGTTCAATTTGCCATTTTCTTTCCTTTTTTTGGTACCAACGAAGGGAAAAGAGGGGGGAAAAAGTCTAACATCGAAACAGCATTTACGCACACCATCATACATATAACCCAAAATACCCCACAACACGTCAAAGCCACAGAGAAAAGTGAAATGCAGAAAGACAAGATTACAGCTCTAGACGATAACACCCGTCAGCATCACCGCTTTTTACAAAAAAAATGCACAAATGTACTCCTGCTCGAGATTCGCCACATCACAGTAATATAACGTGGGCTGCTCTTAGCGAGATTTACTAATGCATCAGCTGTGCTCTTGTCTACCTCCTCCAGCTTGCACATATGCATTAAACTTTCAGTATTTATGTCACAATTAGTCTAATTGTGTTCCCTCAGACCCCGGTGTCCTCCTCTGTTTCATCGTATATTAGTATTGTGTTATTTGCTGTGTCGCTGCAACCCTGCAGGAGAGTTCAGGGTTGTTTCACAGCCTACTAACTGGCAGGCTACACTAGTATATTGCAATGCAAAAACTCCTGCCATTAGATACAATGGTAACATTATCCCTGTTATGAGAGCTTTCATCTACTTAGCCCTTTAACGAACCTTTTTACCTCCACTGCTCTGCAGTCTCCTCTCCCCAGTCTTCGGCCTTTCTTGTCTGATATGAGTTGTTTCACATGCATACAGTGGTGTTGGTTTTATGTTGAGCGAGGAACTGGGATGCAGTCTTATTAACGACACGTTTATGAACAATCAAATGGTCCTCGTTAAAATTTATTGATGGGCATAAAAACATGAACGGTCACTAGCCGAACATAGCCCGCCGTAGTGGGCTGCTTGTCAAGAATCCGAATCCCCTCCTCTCCTATCTCCGTAGATCCCATTTAGGAAATGTTTGGTCTGTTGCGCCCTGGTTATGACAGTGCAAACTTTATTGTTGTGGTATCCTGCATCCCATACTTTGATTCCCTCTCTCCGTCTATATATAGGCCTGTGTAGCTACTGTGAAGAGGCTTCTCCTCCATTAAGAAATAAACAGCATTCCGCAAGAAGTTATAAACCCTTCGCTTTATCAAATGTACCCCTACTTGGATAAAGATAAAACTCGTCAACGATTCGGTACACACTTTAATGCTGTAACACAATTCCTAGCAGTAATACACTGTTACGGTAGATTTTGCCGGACAGAGATTGATTACACCATCAAATAGTGCCTTGCTCGGTTTTAGACGTAATGTGCGCAGGTCTGTTCTGCGACTGAGACCCGCTATTAAGCGCTACAACGGCAGAATTTTCTTCATAAGGAATTAGGGTTGTTGCAGTTACCTCTAATACGTCCGAGAAAAAGAGCAAAAGAGCACATTCTTTAATCCGATTTATGTGCATTGGTATCCCAGGATAAGTGGCGCATTGATCCACTGTACAATTTTTGCGGGGGTAAATATAATCACGTGTTAGTGAGGCAGCCAATAGCAGGCAAGGAAGCGTTGAGAAATAATTACCTGCCTTGATTGTTCTATGGCTAGATAAAAAAGTACACATACACTCCATATAATAATCGGATGCATGTAAAAGAGTGGAGGGAGCTTCGACATGTCGACCACGGGTCCCATAAGTAATTATTATGTGGACTCCTTGATCAGCCATGAAAACGAGGATGTCCTCGCTGCAACTCGGTTTTCGGCTCCCGGTTCGCACCCAGCCGGCCCTCGTCCGACGTCCCTAGTACCGGAGTGTGCTGACTATCCTTCCTGCAGCTTCGCACCCAAGCCACCCGTCTTCTCCACCTCCTGGGCCCCCGTACACTCCCAGTCATCAGTGGTTTACCATCCATACAGTCACCAACCTCACTTAGGCACAGACTCGAGGTATATGCGGTCATGGCTGGAGCCGATTTCAGGCGCCGTGCCTTTCCATGGCTATCCGGGGAACAGCAGGCACTACGGGCTGAAGCCCGATGCTTTTCAGGAGCACAGAGCCGGCGAATGTCTCGGCTCCAGCGGGCGGACCTACACGGATTATCTGTACTGCTCATCCACTGACATGCGAGACAAGACGCAGCAGAATATCCCCTCTCCTGTGTCGGAGCTCCTGGCTTCAGGGAAACATAAAGACGAGAAGCCGGAGATAGATCCGAGTAAGTTCAAACTCCTACAGTCTTTTACAACCGGGTGGGAGTTTTGGTTTGGATTCTTTAAAAATGCTTTTGCTTAGAGGCATTATAACGTCCCACGTACAGTGAAATTATAAGATGTTTCATCCCCCTTTTTCTGCTCAGCTCTGAATCGCCCCTGCTAGAGGGGGAAAGCTCTAGGAACTATAAAAGACAAACGCTACTAGGCTAATATTGGGGCTATAAAACCAGACGGGGTTGTAAACATGGACTCAGACCTAAGGGAAGACGTTGAATTTGAAAGCAAGTTGCATAATATGAAAAACATTCAATGTCTTCTTTTTTTAAGCGAACAACCTAAACCGACATGTGAATAAATATTCATCAGCTAATGCCTTATGGTGCGTTTTTACGAGCATATTTTGACCCCGTGCCATAACACACGGCACATCAAGCCCCATAAGCCGACTTTCAGCCCTGCTTTTTTCATGTAGGCCCATCGTTCGAGGAAAAGCCACATTATGGCTCTATTTGATCCCCAGTAGTAAAATACATTATTCATCCATATAGCAATGAGAAAATTGTTATGCATATAGCTATGTATCTGAATATGAACGTTTTCTCTTCTCTCTGGGTCCAAAACTAATTCACATGACTCTTGCAGCCAACTTGAGGAATGTGGGGACATACTCGAAGAATTTCAGCACGGACCTATAAGGGCTTGGACCACGGGCTATTTTATGGGCCAATAAAGTGAATAAGCGCATTGAGTATTTTACGACGGTGTTACTCACAAGTTAAAGGAACAAGGCACCAAATCAGTTTAGGCTTGGGTAGCTGAGGCTGAGATTCTTTCCTCGAAATGTTGCATATTGTCAGATTAGCTTTAATGGTAAACAGCAAACCTGTGTATGATTTGACGCTGTTTTTACTTGTAACATTGATCTCAGCAGCCCATAGAATTGCTGCGAATCCAGAGGCAAATTTTCCACAGGTTTAAAACTCATGTGGAAGTCATTTGTCATTGGTTTAGTTTTGATAATATCATTGTTTTTCCTCCGTATTGCTAATGTTTCTTCATCATTATTATGGTTTTTATTTGCAGATAACCCTGTGGCAAATTGGATACATGCCCGCTCCACAAGGAAGAAGCGATGCCCTTACACAAAGTACCAGACTCTCGAACTGGAAAAGGAGTTTTTGTTCAATATGTACCTCACTAGGGACCGCCGATACGAGGTCGCGAGGGTCCTGAATCTGACCGAGAGGCAGGTCAAAATCTGGTTTCAGAACCGAAGAATGAAGATGAAGAAAATGAACAAGGAAAAGTCCGACAGCAAAGAACAATAATGTGGACTGCAGTCAGAAAAACTACCATAATAACCACTAGACACATGGACAGCACAGATGTACCAAACACACCATGACCCCCTTTCCCTCCCCTCTTCATATTTATCATTTTGTATTAACCTTAATTTCGAGACTGTTTAATGCTGATTATGTTATTTTCCTTGTGCCGAGCATTAAAGAAAAAAAAGGAAGTAAAACGTAAAAGGAGATAATTACATTCTGCTTCTACTTCGAAATACCTTTATGTTTTTTTGTAAGAGAAACTATAGAAGCGTAGTTTGGATACGTTAAAACTGTCCGAAGAAAGAGCATACTTGAATTCTTTTGAATTTCACAAAAAAAAAAAAACAAAAACATAATTTATGCTGTGAATGTTTTCTCTCATGATTATTTCCTTTGTACGTTGTTGTGCAGGTGTAGTATTTTGTACAGAAACAGAACATCTGCGATCGGATTTGTCTGTCATGTATTTTTGTGATAGCTGTTGCTGTATTTGTGCATCTCTCTTTTTTGGACTGTAGTCTACGAGATTAATTATAGAGTGTAGAAATAGACCTCTGCAAATATAAACATAATCACTAAGTGCTTGTATTCTGTATTTATTGTGACTCGAAGTGGATATCACGTTTGCGACCAAACGCATTTAGTATTTAGCACACGGCTGCACAGGATATCATTTGGTATCAAGTCAAGCGTTCTGTTGTTTAAATAATCGCAGGAAAGTGGAGCTGCCAAATTCCTATTGTGTTACCGAGGCTGCATATTACAACTAGATGAATGTTTTTTTTTTTTCTAAATAGGCCAAAATTATGCAACCAAAGCGCTTCGACCAACGTGTTTTGGCCGACGAACGTTCTTCCAAGTGCAGCCGGGGCCTAAACGAGCCGCTGCCACTGCAAATTATAGCGAAGTCGAAAACTTGTGTATCATCGAATTTAAGGCTCCAGAAAGACGGGATTATTTTGCATTTTGCTTCACGCTACTTGAAATTTGGGTTTTAATTATCCCTCTTTTCACCGTCAATGGCGTCCGTTTTCATTTACGTTTGCTAAAGAAATATTTGCACTCTCATCAAATAAACACAAATAGCCGCGTTTGGCCTATTGGGCGTGGGGGGTGGGGGTACATTTCAATAAGCACCATTTTTTTACGGCAGATAATATTTCTTCTGCTGCTGTGCTAAGGGGGAGCTACTGTAATGTAGTTCAATTTAAACTGGACAGAAAGCACTCTTCAAGAGTAAAATTTAACACGAGGCAAGTGTGATATTTTACTTAATAGGTCCAAGCTCTTTGTATGTTGAGAGTGCCCCCAAAATATTTGTTGAAACGTCACATTTCCGAGAAAATATTCGTTTGTAAATATGAACAGGCGCTACAAAGCATTTTTCTAAATGTAGTGCAATCTAAATAAGCTTGCCAATAAATAGATTGCTAGTTCTATACGTTTGCCAGGTGATCAGAAAATTTCGAGACTGAATCTGAGCAGCTGAGTTTTAAGCATGAGACAATTTCCCATGTCTCGCATTTGTTTCCTGGGATAGTCCTAAATTGCCTTTTTGTGGTGGCAAACAATACGGACAGGATGCAGTGATTTCAAAGCCCAATCCAGCGCTTTTCCGCTCGGCGCGGACTAAAATGCCAGTTTTACAGCCCCTGTTGGAGCTCGGCTGTTTGTCTCAAATGCAGACGAACAAAGCAAACTCGACTAACTGGCTAGACGTCTGGGCTAAATTACTTTATGGTTTTAATGGACGGTGGTGGTGGTGGTGGTGGACTCGTTCAAAGGAGAGTCATGCGCACTGTTCGGGGGACTTTTGCCTGATGGGCCAGCCGAGGCCCCTCTGTACTTCATCACACGAGTGGTATATTAGCCTACAATTAGATGGGGAAAAAAGTAAGTACTTACTGTTCATAAATATGAGTACTGCAGAGTAGTATGTAGGGACCGGGGCAAGAAAAGATACAGTACAATAACTATCTCGGGCCTGTTGTGAAAACAGAAGAGATTTGAAGGCATGTAGTTGCGGATTTGCTGGTAAACAGCTGCTTTATTGACGGGAAAAGACAACAAAGATGCAGGGTTTGGACAAATGGGGAGACCCTCGCTGTCCAAATTAGTTGTTTCTGATTGGTGGATTCGTTTAGGTTTAGGGACACATCTCAACACTAGATGACGCTGTTGGTCCATGTTTTGAGCCCGATCTGTGTGTTGAAGGGGTTTTTTTAACGGCCCTGTGGCTTGGCTGAAGAATGAAGAGTAACCTATCGATGACAAAATGACAGATATGTTCACCCACCGCATTTTGTGTAATAGACCACAGAGCAACACTACGGAATGCAGCGAGCTGGTTGTTGTGTTGGGCACAGTGTGTGTGCATAAACATAGGGTCTTTTTCCCTTAATTTTTATTTTCTAATTTGTATCCTACTTTCCTCTTTCTCTCTTATTTTCTCTTGTGATGTGTTTTTTTTTTTATTTCTTTCTGTGGTCACTTTTTTTTATAAAAAAAAATCTACCCAATGTCCGAGAATTTACACGTAATGGTGCTGTTGTGGTATATACATACATACATACATATATACATATACATATATGATTTTTAATGTGCACACAATTGGTGGCAAATATATATATATATATATATATATATATATATATATATATATATATATATATATATATATACATTAAAAATCAGGTGACTGGGCCCAGATAAGTTGTAGTTTTAACAAAGGGCAACAATATGTACGTTTTTGTCTGGATTCGGTTTTTTTTTGTCTGCTTTATTATTCAAGTGTAACATCAAAAGAAAAACTTAAACTAATTTATTGAAAAAAAAAACTAACAGAAAACATAATTCGAGATGAACCAGGAACCATATTAAAATATTTACTTTAATAATAGTCAGTCAACAAACAATTGAATTAGTAACATCACATCAATATAATAGGCCAAGTAACAACAGCCATCAGGAGCAACAGTAACATAATAAACTTAAATAAAGCTTTCATCATACAACAACAACAACAATAATGATACTAATAATGGTTACAATAATAATAATGCATATTATTCACATTATTTAAAAAAAGCTACGAACGTTTGTACCAGCAGATCAAAGTCCCCAAGACGTGTGCGAGTATGATTGGAAATCTGCATATTTATTGAGTGTGAACGGTCTATAAACTCGCCCAGTGCGCCTTTCATATTTTACGATGATGTGTATAAAACGTCAGTAACCCCACAAAAAAAACACCCTGGCATATTTGGAGAGAGAGAGCCCGTGCAACTCTGGAGCTGGGAATCGTGCACGCGCTGATTGTAGCTAAACATCCAATGTAAAATTTTATGAACTCCTCCACGTGGGAGATTTACGGCTTATCCTCGTCGGTTTTACGGGGTCAGTAAGTAGCACCTAGTATTCATAGGTCGTGTTTATATTTGCGTGTGTCGGTGTTTTACAGCGCACGGTGCAAGTGTGTCGCTCTGGTCCTCACTCGATGACACCGAGGGGGCAATTCTGTCCCCCAAAACTCCCACATTATTTCACTTGTGGCGCCTGTATGTCATAGCTTCAGCTTTGACTTGCTTTTGGTATTTTTTAGAGTTGTTGTATGCCACGTTTTGGTCTTCATGGGCTCCTTAATGCTATGATGACCTACTGGAGCCCATAAAAGGGCACCTATTTTCTAGAAATGAGTGTATAACCTTCAATAGGGCCTGAGAGGGCAAACGCCAACTCATAATAGCTTTATCGGTTTATAAAGGAAGGGAAACCTTTTCTGCTTCATACACCTCATAACCTCCATGCAAAGACTACAACCTGAACTACAGCCTATAGTGGAAATGCATTATGCTTCATAGGCTCTACGGTTTAACCGTTTCACAAACCCATGGATCAGTTTACACAAAGCTTTTTTTGTGATAAATATAACATTGATCACATTTAAAGCCTCTTGGGTTGTTGGTTATGATTAGTGCAGCTCCTCTCAAGGTGGGTATACGTAGGGCCCACGTCTGACCGGTCGCAGAAAGATGAAGGGGTGGGGGTGGGGTGGAGGAGGGTGGGGGGCGCTTGTGGTGGGGGTGGTTGGGTGGGAAGCTAAAGAAAAAAAAAAAGGGAAAAGAAAGAAAAGAGCAGCGCCTGTGACTGTGCCGGTCGAGCAAGTCAGCTTTAACCCGAGCTAAAGCACATCCAAAGCACATGCCATGAGCCGGGTTTGAGCCCGCAAAACCAGGAAAAAAAAACCCCGCTCACGGCTGCGAGAGAAATCCGATGAGAGGAACGGCTCAGAGAGAGTGAGCTCCCGTAGATTGTCCAAAGGGGCAGCGTTTCTCCTAGTTCCGGTTTGTCTGCCTGTGTGCGCTGTGCGAGTTGGGACCCTAAACAAAAGGCTGCCATCATCCTAAAGGAGATATTCAACTGCGAGGGAGCCCGTGTGCTTGATGCTAACTAAACATGAGCTCCTATTTTGTTAACCCTCTTTTTTCTAAGTACAAAGGCGGCGAGTCACTGGAGCCAACTTACTACGACTGCAGGTTTCCACAAAGCGTTGCCCGCAGCCACACGCTAGTTTACGGACCGGGAGCAGCCGCACCGGGCTTTCAGCACCCGTCCCATCATGTGCAGGACTTTTTCCACCACGGGACCACAGGGATCTCCAACCCCGGATACCAGCAAAACCCCTGCGCTTTGGCTTGCCACGGAGACGCAACGAAATTTTATGGATATGAAGCCCTTCCGAGGCAAACGCTTTATGGTACCCAGCAAGACGCAAGCCTAGCGCAATACGCAGACTGTAAATCGTCGGGCAGCTCTAACCCCGGAGAAGGACAAGGCCACTTAAATCAAAACTCCTCTCCCAGTCTTATGTTTCCTTGGATGAGACCCCACGGTCAGAATCGTACAGTTATTTCCTATTCTTTCTGTGTTACTCGGTGCGCGCGCGTGTGTGCGCGTCAGCGTGTGTCTGCCCGTGTGTTTGTGTGCATGTGTGATAAAGATTCCTGAGAATATACGAGTGTGTCTCCAAACTATAAAGCGAAATAAGTCGGGGAACATGATGGGGCACATACAACCTGTACTGCAGGCTGCTGTTACTCTGCAGCACATGTCCACACAGGGCTGAAGTGCTGCTTTCAGAAGTGCCTTTAAAACACTGAAACTGCTGATCACAGCTCATGACACCGGCTTTTTTTGAAGTCAGTTATCGTTCACATAAGATCTTTCACAAACTCTATAACGCACTAGGGGGAAGGATGAATAAGTCATAATTTAAAATATGATAGTACCACACACGCCAGTACGCATGCAGAGTGACAGCAGGGTTAACTGAAACACAACATGCCCCGATTATCCGGAATCCGGGTTTTAAGGGTTTGGGGGTAATTTGACCCACAGGCCCAATGTGGCTCAGGCTGATACAGCCATAATCATAAGGGCTTTGTAGATATTACCTCTTCCATTCATGGATCATCCTGTTCCGGCTATCAGGCTACATTAACTCCACACAGGTGTAGACTAAATTTCTATCTGCTCAGAGGTATTTATCACTAGCCTGTCCCCATCTGTTGTTACACTGAAGCTTTATCTCATCTCTTTTTTCTTACTTTACTTTCTCTCCTTATTTTTTCCCCTGTGTGTGTGTGTTTGTGTGCGCGCGCGCGCGCGCGCGCGTGTGTCTTAAATTTTCAGTCAGGCTTTTATAGGCCCTGTTGCTAGTGGGGGAAAACCATCCTAATTTTTGTAAACAGGCTTCTGTAGTTTAAACTTAAAATAGAATAGAATGTATGATTTTGGTTTGTAAGAATTTAGCATTAATAAACGGATGGGAATTTAAATTGATATAAATATAAATACGAATTCAAAATTATTAGCCCCACTTACTTGAAAAAAAAAATAGAAATACATTGTCTGTTCATACTCACTCAGTAAGTCTTCAGTGAAGCAGGTGTAAAAGTATTATGAGATAGGTGATCACTCCTGCAGACAGAACTGTAAATGGCACAAGCATGAGTGAAAATTATTATTACTATGAACACTATTATTTTGAAATTCCTCACGTCTTGAGAGCACTGTTGCCTGTCGCCTGGGACACGTGTAGCCTGAGAGATATTACTGTTAATGGATGAATGTAATGAATCCAATGAATCCAATGTACCCAACTTTAAACACTTTAAATAAAGACTTTCCCCGCTCTTAATGGGTGAATGTGAACTGGTTTGGTTGAACGCTGTGTATGGAGCCGAACGGCTGGTATTCATGCTGAGGAGAAAAATATGAATTCAGAATTAATCTCAAATTATTTGAATGTTTTTTTATTTATTTTTTGGGGGACCGTGGTGGTCAGTCCAGCTAACCTCTGGCTTTATTTCATTCAAGCCCCAGGAAGACGGAATGGGAGGCAAACCTACAGTCGCTACCAAACTCTTGAACTGGAGAAGGAGTTTCTCTTCAACCCTTACCTGACCCGCAAGAGAAGGATCGAGGTGTCCCACGCACTGAGCCTCACCGAGCGGCAGGTGAAGATCTGGTTTCAGAACAGGAGGATGAAGTGGAAAAAAGAGAACAACAAAGACAAGTTTCCGGGTCAGAGAGGAGAGGCTGAAGCCGAGGCCGAGGAAGAGGGCAACGAGGACGGTGAAGGCGAAGAGGGAGAAGAGAAAGAAGCGGAAGAGAAAGAAGAGACCAAGGAGTGATTTTATGGTCCTTTTTATGGTTATATGGCTGAAAAAAGAGAAAAAAAGAGGTCCCATAAACAGACGAAGAGTCACAAGGAGGCAGAGAGCGTCAACTTTATGACCACCCTTTCATTTCAAGAGGGAGTAGGAATCCCACCAATATTGCTGTCATAAATATACAAAATTCTCCCTTTTCCCTATAGTTACCCTAACATGATTCGCGTTGCCATTTGGATTTTTCTGTAGAAGCTACACACGCTGGTAGCAAAATTTTCTTTGGTAGAACTGTCGCCCCTGCAAAAAAAAAGATGGGGTAAAAAGCATGTTAGATGGAAAATGGCTTAGCTATTTTTTACAAATTTGCATTTAATGATCACTGTATCAAAAGCATAGCCAAACATGACCAACGCCGACTTGTGTTGTAAATAGATTATAGCCTACATTTAAAAAGAAGAGCATTTCAGAGTAACCTTTGCGAAATTGTAAGTGAATGTAGGCCTACGACTTAGTAGTAAGTGTTCAAACATCATCGCAGCGGATGCATTGGCTGATAAACTGATAAGCCAATGTATGAACCACAAGTTTTATTATTCTAATTGTTACTGTTACTGTTTTACTTGTTTTCATGTGAAAGGCCTAGACAAAGATAGCCATTAGCTCCTCAGACTCCATCTTTTTCTAGGATTACCAGGGAAATGCAATCGTTTGAAATCCTTTGATGCTACCTAAACCTGGGGAAATTGCAATAGAGATTTCTGAATATAGAGATTTCATATGGTTTTAATTTTAAAAGTGTTCTATATCAACCTTATATTATTAAGTTATGTATGTAGCATTTACCCAATATAAAATATACACTTGTTGAAGACAATTTGTGAGTCTTGGGAAGACAATTAGCTCAAAGCCAAGCAAACAATTTTGAGATTGTACCACGGCACTACCTAAACTCAGAGCCTTTGCCTTTGCAGAATTTATATTCCACACTTATGGCATCGCTCTGTTATGATTGCAAGCTATTTTCCCCAACAACTAAAACTGCCTATAACGCACATTTACTGTGTATGATAATACCTGCTACAAATTACAGCGATTTTAAAGTAAGGGAATTTTTATTTCAATGTGCTGGTGATATAGCGTAGTTGTTTTTGCACTGAATATAATCTTTATGTACGTCTTGTTATATATTGATGTTAACAATATGCTCGTTTCCTGGTGTTTCTCCTGTGAAAGACGGAATTGTGTGTCCCCCGCCATTGTTGATGTAAAATCACAAATAAACAAGATGGCTCACAGTGATGCATCATCATGGTTTTTTAAAAAATTGATATTACAACCTCGGTCACTGAAAGTGCTCCTTCTTATATCCACACATACATAAATGTTTGGCGAAAGCATCCATGAACAGTCCACTGTAATTCTATACATTTATTTCATCGTTTTTCCACGTCACTACTTTCTCTTGAATAACCTCAAAACTTCGAGATACCGTAGATATGTTCATTGCTCAATATAACCCTCCGTTTTCATATCGGAATACTTCCAGAAGTGATTTGATTGAAAAAACAAAACACATCATGCAGCAATGTTGTTTTTAAATGCTTTTGTTTTCATCCCTTATGCGCCTAAAACATTTATTGGCAGCGGCAGGAAGGAGGAGGAAGCGCCAGCGTAGACCTCATGTCTAAGATTTGCCTAATTCAAATTTTTCAATTTATTCGATTATTTTAAAAAAAAAACAAAAACGCCAGCTCTGCGTTTGCAGATGTTATCCCTTTACTTTTTAGGGAGAGGTTGTGAATTTCATTCACAGCATGAGTACTCTCCACAGCCTGAGTCCTATTTGATTCATCATCTTAATAAGAAACTTCCTCTCTTCGGGGAGGACACCGAGCTTTTCTTAATGAATCTTGGGATGGATGATGGCTTTTTGAGATGAGATTAACAAACAACTGCCGGGATATGTTAATAATCAGACTAAATAATGGCAAAGCATAAGGGGGGCCTTTATATGTCGTGGAATGTGTTGTGTGGGGCTTTGTCTCTACGCAAACCTCCGGAAAAGAACCAGAGCGTTGAAATCAAAGCGAGTGAGAGGCCAAGTGCAGGTAACACCTGGTGTCTCACCTCCTTCTCCTGCTGCTACCGCTGCTGCTGATTTTGGGTTTATTGTTTTCGTCTAGACTGGAATGATATGAACCAAAACCACGAAGCCTGATTAACATTTATGTAAAACATCCAAAACAGCACAACAAGCCTCAAATACATCATTGTAAACCATTGGAGGTGTTGTTACATTCGGTAAAATACAAGCATTCGCTCGGTGATATTGATATAACATAGGATCCCCCTTTTTTCCAAACCTGCAATTCGAACTATTTCTCTTCCATCTACTGTTAAAAACAGAAATCGTTGAAAAAGGAGCTGTATTTTGAATTTGAAGACCAACCCAGACTGCTTTTCCTGCATCTTTTGTTTATTTTTTTCTTTTGAATTTTTGAAATGGAAAAATATTCTTAGAAGTACTTTTCAACCAGTTAACAGGGTCGTCTCTCGGTGTCGTCCGCGTAGTTTTTCTATTATCCCCTATCTAAATAATTCAAATCTCAAGCGTCTAGCCTGTCTGATTTTTACCGTCAGTATATTACTATACGGACACGGTTTGAATAAGATGAAGTGATCCATTCCATGTGTATACACTTCACCTTGAAGACTATTATCAGGTGCGAGTTAGTCTTATTCCTTAAACGTATACTGTTTAGTTCCAAAGCCTGCCTTTAAATTTAATTCAAAGTGTCTATTTCTTTATTTTTCTCCTTAAAAGTAGACTGATGGAGAATTAAGAACTAAACTGAATCATGTTTTTTTTTAGAGACAGGACAAAACAGGAAGGGGCTGCACCATTTGATTGAAGTTAACAGTTTTATTTATTCTTCACAGTCATAGTAACTTGTAAACACAAACATAAAAGAACAACGCTTAGCTGCATGGTGTAGTCTAATGAGTGAACTTGGATCGAAAGTACAGCGTTACGGGCTTTTTGATTGAATTTATTTGTGTAAACCATGTTACATCCTCTTTAAATCCAGTGTTTCCTCTAATGTCAGTCCAGGCTAACACCATAAAAGCGACAAGAATCAAGTCTTGCACATCTTTGGTTAGGTTTCCACAGCCCAACCCAGATGTATCTCTTCTTTTTTTCCTGTGACAAAGCGCAGCCCCCCTTTTTTAATTTAGGGTATTTATTTCTCTATTTGCGTGCGTGTCCTCTTTAGAAAGTACCACTTGTATCTCCAAGTCACAGATATTATTGCCCTGTGGATGGACCAATTCTGTGTGTGAGTGCCTGCGTGTGTGCGCGCTTGTTTGTGTGTGTGCGCGCGCGCTTGTGTTTGTGTGCGTGTTTGTGCGTGTGTGTGTGTGTGTGTGTGTGTGCGCTTTAACCACAGGCTTGACATTGCCAATAAAGTTTAGTGTACCTGCTGTAAACTTTATTGGCGGTGTAAAGGCGCGGCCAGGACTGGTCTGCATATTTTGGCTGTGTTTGCGGAGGCTCAATGTGGCGATCACGTCCTGCAAAGACAGGATGAACCGCTCAACATCCAAGCATATGACACAAAATCCTTAGATGATTGATTTTATTCATTACTGACACTACATGTTTTTTTTTACTTAAAAGAAAGCGAAAGACTTTGCTCTGTAGGTTTCTGAGATAAAATCTGCGTGTGCGGCTCAAATTAAAATATTACTCCTCCATTGTTCTCCTCATCCTGAATCATCTTACTCTCCTATTTTTTTAGAGGTATTTCGATGCGCACATTCTCTTATAAAGCCTGTGGTCGCCTCATGTTATCCATATTTCTAAGATGCTAAATTTATGACCGTGTTTTCCAAAGGCAAAGTATTTTTTCAATCTCTGTGTGCAAAACTAAAGATCTTGTGGAAAGTCTGAACCAGATTTACGGCGTATGTGGATTCCTTGTCATACAGTTTTGATAGCTGATGTGTTGTGGCTCAAACTCAACCTTACTTGCTTTTCAAGTAAAAAAAAAAAGGAGAAAAGATGGGATACCTTGTAGCCAATTAATTACATCTGGTATAATTTTGATATTATGCTTGTACTTGGAACATGTACTTGATTCTGGATGTGTGGAGCAGTTAAACCTGACATCTGATTACTGACATGTAATCCATCCTGAGCGCCAGTCAGTGAGACAGAGGCCCTAATATGAAAGTATAGTGTAGCCTAATTGAAGTTTAATTAGATGTCTGTCTCTCTCTCAGTGTCTCTCTATGCCTCTCTCTGTCTATTTTCCGGACCCCCCCCCCTTCTCACTCACACACTTATAGTTTCCATTTCCCGTTGGCTTGGGTACATTACTGCATCCAGCTTTGCCCGCTAAGGGAGCTGTCATATTTTAGACGGACGACTAATTTGTGATACATGGGAAATTCCAGCATCGTGCTCCATAGCATGTGGCCATTTTTGGTTTTGTGAAATCAGGGAAAAAAAGAAAGGGGAAAGATGGGTGCAAACATTCCTGGTTGTTAAAGGGAGAAATTTACAGCTGAGTAATAAAAGTTTACGACTGAATCCTTTCTGCGATTGGCTGCAGCGAGCCACGTGGCACACGCTCTATGAACATGAACTTTATGCTGTTGTCTATTCTCTGGTCCTTCCCTTGTATCAGCAGCAGACTAAGCTGTGGCGTAGAAACGTCTCCCCCCCCTTACTCCAATATATATAAAAAAACAAAAACAAAACACTGCACTGTCCTTTTTGGTGCTTCTTCGTGTGATATTCATCCAATCTACGACTTCCTGACAGAGGGATCTTCGGGACAGTCGCCGCCTCTATACCAGCCGCTGCCTGCGTTGATCCCCCCCCCCCTCGGAGGCAATAAAGCTGCGACTGGGTAGGGAGAAGGAACAAGCAAGCCCGCTAGGAAAAAAAAAAGACTTTTCCCAGGAAAACAGACACCCTGCCTCCATAAGCTCCTTATCGCCGGGATGTGAAGATAGACAGCAGTACACGGGAGATGTGGGCTGTGTGTTGATATTTCCCACACGCCATCGTGACCCCTCAGCTGCTGCTGTTGGACCACAGAGGAGCTACAAACTAAGGGAGAGCCTGCTGGGGTAAGATTACACATTTCTCTCTCGCTTTTTCCTCAATGTTTCCGCGTTGTGTTTGGCAATCAGCCGGAGATTTCTGTGTTGAAATGATGAATGGTGCAGAGGAGGGAGTGTGTGAGATCATGCGAAGGTGGAGGCGTCTTTTTTTTTCTGTGTAGCTGTGACCTGACCTGTAGCCTTGGGAGGCTGCTGGTGCCCAGAGCGACTTTCTCGTAGCTTACTGGCTGGTGTGGCGGCACCTGCGTGTGTGTATTTACCGCTTTAGCCTATATTAGCTGAGCATAGTAGAGATGCACTGCCAGTATGTTGTAATAAATTGCCCACTGATAGTAAACTTTCTCATTACTCACAGGCCCTTCTGACCAGGCAGTGACAAATTGCCCTCAGAGCTGACTGATGCGCTCTAATTATTTCTTGTTTCCATAGGTGTTACTTAATATATGCAGTCTGTGCCAAAGACCCTGGATAACATCTTTATGCAGTTTCACGCACGCGCCTTTCTTACATACACACAAACACACACACACACACACACAACACACAAACGCAGGCTGCAGTATGTACACACTGACACACAGAGACAGCTTTCGACAGTGCCCCCTAGCGATCAGAAGCGCCGCATGTGGAGATGGGCGGGCGCTGAGGCTTGTTGTTTATGGCTGCTGGTATTTTTCGGCGGCGGTTCACTGCGGATGTCGGCCGGCCCCAGCTGACACATACCGCTGCCAGCGAGGAAGCGCACGAGTTGACACGTAGGAGTGTTTCTGAGGGTCTAATTTGTGGTCTCCTCCGCTTCGGAGAAGGAGAGGTTTTGTCTGCCCTCTTGTTTTTGTTCGGATATAATGAGATGCAGTAATCGGTATGAGTTACCTCTCTGTGACATAATCACTGACGACACTGTGAGATGTTAGCATGTGATTTTTATTTACACCGCGAGCAAAATACCACCACCACCACAGATATCCTCATTATCATCAAAACCACCAGCAATAACAATAGCAATTTTACGTAAGTGAACAGGGCGTTATGATTGAGCAACTGCCTGTTGTAAATCATACATAAATGGTGCCAGGTTGTAAAAATACACTTCCACACTTGGATATATTGCCAACACCAAAAAAAAGAAAAAAAAAAATTTCAGCATGCAAATAGATAAGGCTATGTGTATGTGTATGTGTATGTGTGTGTGTGTGTGTGTGTGTGTGTGTGTGTGTGTGTGTGTGTGTGTGTGTGTGTGTGATTGGGGGGGGGGTGAGAGTGTGTAAAAGGAAAAAAAATATTATCAGGGGTAGGGGATACAGCTATGGCCTACACTGCCTCCCAAAAACAAAGTAGTATATCTATTGCAAAGGCATCTTAAATAACACCACGTGTGTGTCCATTTGAAGTTGAAAGCGGTTGTTTTATCAAAGCCCAGCTTGGTGAAATTCTCCCTCTGTGTTTTATTATTGTCTGTGCAGAGACAAAATATTGTTTATGTTGTAAAGTGGATTCACGGGTTTCTGTCCCCCGCTGGAGTTCAGCAGTTCTGCCCCTCGTTCCGTTCTTGTAAAGCACAATTATTGGCAAAAGCCGCATTCAGGGAGCCCCTTTCAAGTCTTACAACCTACTGTCACACACGCTGTTTCCTTTTCCCCTTATGAAACATTGTTGTTGTTGCAATGGATCGTTTCCGCTGCTGCCAAATATCTACGCCTGTAGAGAGAGAGGGAGAGAGAAAGAAAAAGAGACAGACAGAGAATGTGAGGGAAGGAGAGAGAAAAGAAAGGAGGGAGAGTCCATTTTAATGCATGGCACTTTGGTTGTTACTTACATCTTATTTTAAAATAGTAGTGGAAAACCACAGTCTTTTGTTTTGCCCTCCAGCGTTTTAAAAACCCAAATAGGTTCACATAAAACTCCATGAAGTCATGAATCTGTCCGCATCACCACATTTAGAACCTCACTTACAAATCCCGACAGGGCAAAAAATTTTGCCCAGTAATGGTCATAATTTATGATGTGTGGATCAACATGCGCTCATTGGGCAACAGCTTCCTGAGTGCTTAACGAGCATAAAGTCGAACACTTCCGGACATTAATTGGGCTAGCCAGCGATGGTAAAGTGCTTATAGAGGGCTTTACATTGTTAGTATGTGAATTACTCCTTATTAGTAAGGTTAGATGCGGGGGAGAGGGAAAACGCATCAGGCACTGACCAGACTTTGGCTTCCTCGCTGTGTTTTTAATCATGGCTGATAATGTAGAAATTTTACACGCCCCACATAACTAATGCTGAGTAATGTTGTGATGTTGGCTGTTGGATGTACGTCTGTAAGCATGCAAAAGAAAAGCAGCATAGGTTCATGGAGGTGGATGGGCCCTGTTGTGCTGCTACAGGGGAGCAGGCTGCTAAAGTAAAGTTAGGCCTTCAACAGAGAAACTGATTAAAACTAAAGTTTAAATCTGATCCAGCAACATTATAACACCAACACATAAAATGATAATAATACTAATGGTAATGCCAATAGTAATAATACTAATAACAAATACGCTACTACTACTACTACTAAAAATAATAACAATTTCAATAATTATGATGATGATGATAACGGTAATATGTTAGGTATGATCAATTTACTTAGGCTTCAGTGCGACTTCGCGTGGATAACTAACAGTTAAGAGCAAATACTATTCATCAATGAATCAATTATACTGATTATGAATTTCAGATGTTAGTGCATTATTTGGTTATTTTCGTCTTAGACTTTTTCGGTTCTTTCGTTCACCGCTGGTCATAACTTCCCCTTGAAAATCGCGAAAACGCGGACCAAACGGCCCATTTCCCTCCTGCGTCAAAAGCCGCGCATGTGATTTGCCTCACGGGCCGCAATAAAACACTAAAACACGAGGGAAAGAATGACCTTTCCAATTCTGCACACTGACACAACCTCTGCTGCATTCCAGCCTCTCCAGTCCACACATTGGCTTTACTGTTCAGTCTTTATTTACAACCTGGACTTTATGGACCAGTGTATTTTTTGGAGGGTGAGTTGTGAATAACAATTAAGGAAAATCTGTGTTTTGAAACCTAAAAAATTCTAATATGAATTCAGTTTAAAAAAAAAACGCACTCAGTATGTCTTTTATTTTTAAAAGCTTTTTATAATCAGTAAGATGTGGCCTGGTGATGACGACAGAAACCGTTCTAATGGAACAAAGACTTTCACAAATCGTGTACACATGTTGTTATTAACATCGTGAGCATGATAAATGAAGAACGCCACACTGTCGACCAAACACTATATTCCTCACGTTTCGTCCTTTCATTTGTGTTTGTTAGAACTGAATTGCAAATTTCATGCTGCAGGTAAAGTGGCGATTTCACTTTTTTAATAATTTTCTACACTTGACCCTCAGTTTGTCTTCCCTGCGGGTTGAAAATAAAATTGTAATAATAAATCTGGGCTCCCTGTATTTGTATTTTCATCCGGTTGCGTATGTTTATTTTACCCCGTCATCAAATAATCCCATCCACTACTTGGTATCAACGTGAAGAGGAGAACAAATAATTCCAGGACAACAGCAGAGCGACATTACAAGCCTCCAACTTTTGAGCTTTTTTTGGCTAAAATTTGTGAGACGCGGATGTCACATATGGCCACGAATAAGGTGAAGGGAAATTTTTATTGCACCAGCTACTTCCCCCTCTTTGTTCTTGTCTCTTTTATGGGCCATTCAGGATCCCAAACAACAGACCAAACAGTGTTGCACGTTTAGCCTGTAAGTATCCCCCCTATTGAAGAAATCAATGAGGTGGACCAATAGGCTGTGTAGTCAGAGCGACTACGATAGAATAGACATTTTCAATAACTGTATTGATCATTTCATCGGTATCTATTATGGCTTGTTGAGAAAAGTCAAGATAATGCGAGTTCTGTATTTGAAATGAATGCGTGGAGTTTATTTTTCCACATAGATTAAACATGGTCGACTTTTGAAAATAAACCGTTAGTGGTGTGAAAAAATGCGAGGTTTCATGAACTGTACAAAAAGTAATTTAATTATGATGATTACAGAAAACTGAGACTGAGAGACGCTGTCTCTTATAATCTCATTATTGTGGATTTTTTGCGCATCTAAATGCAGCAATTTCCTTCCAGACAAGCTGCTTAATTTTTTTTTGATTGATTTTTGCAAAAACACCTCTAAATTAATTTCCAAACCCCTCATTTGCTGCTGAGATTATTATTGGTTCCCGTTTTCCTCATTGTGTGTCAGATGAAAGTCTGACTGCGTAGGCATTTATACATTTTTACATTAATTCAAACCTGCAACTTCTGCGCATACAATTTCAAGTATATGCTTTATTGTTATGAGTTAAAGAGACTGTACCTGAGAGCTCTGAGCTCATAGTGGACACCGGGCACAGTCGACTTGAGAGGACTCTGTTTGACGTCTACTGGACAGTCGCATAACTCACTTAATTTTTTTCAAGACTGGCAGAAATGATCTTCTCAGACGCAGTTCTTTACTAGTCCACTGGACCTGTACGCGCTCTGCATTACGCCTGCACATGCTGTGCAGTACTTTCATTTCGGAGCTTGGGAGATTGCTACTCGCCTTGCGGGGCTTTGCTGCACAGATAGTTGTTGGTGGAGCTGGGGAGCGTTACTTGTTTTATTGCCTTCACAGAAGAGAGACCATAAACGCATTCTTACCACCTACACCCTCCCCCAGTTCACTGAAAAAGCGTGGAAATTGCTCACATGCCTGATAATTCATACACAATGTAAACATTAACAGTATGTGGGGAAGTGGTCGGTATGGCCGAGAAAAACAATAAAAGCCAATATTCATGTTTGTCACCATACAAGAGGCGGGATGAGAGCACGTAGAGGATGGATATTGTTGCCTATCTCAGCAGTGGTGTGGTGAAATTAAAAGTGAGGGAATTATGGACACACACACACACTCACTCACTCACTCACTCACTCACTCTCTCACACACACACACACAATTACTCGCAGCAGCAAATACAGCAACTCAGTATAACAGCTGATGTTTTTTCATGTAAATCACAGTGAATGCTATTATTACCTAATTCGTCTTTAAGATACCTTTGAATACGAGTTCGTGTGTATTTTTATGCAAATCATCCGCCTTCCTTTGAATGTGATCACTACACTGAATGACATTGGCCACAGTTTGCGTCACACTTCCTCCTCAAACGCCACATGTCTCCAACTCATAGTCCAAAATCTCTAACATAGGCAATCTGTATAGTGTGCCTCTCCAACTCTACGTTGTGTTTATCTGCGTTTAGCACTAATGTTCAAGCTCTGAGCTAAAAGCTACAGTTTCTCCTCAACTCCTGCCTCTCAATTGGTGGAGAACGGTCAGCTGACGTTGTCATATTGTCTCTCTCCGAGCCAAGCCTCGGCTATAACACTCGGGTTTGTGCGTCTTAACCGGAGATTGGAAATTAATAATATTGAATCCTCAAAGTAGCCCACGTCCAGTTAGAAGAGGCAGAAAGTCGAGAAAAAACGAAGACCTTGGAGAAAGGTGTGGTTGGTTGACACAGACGGGGAAGGAGATTTACTGAGGAGGAGATTGAAAAAGAGACCGATAAAGAAGTGGGGAGAGTTGGAGAGAGAGGTTACAAGCAAGGCATGAATTCTTATTTCGCAAACCCGTCGCTCTCCTGCCATTTATCCGGTGGTCAAGATGTTTTGCCTAACGTACCCCTAAACTCCACCACCTATGACACAGTCAGACATTTTTCGTCGTACGGTGCTGCCGTGACCCAGAATCGGATATATTCCCCTTTCTACTCTCCTCAAGACAATGTCGTTTTTGGGTCTGGCAGGGCACAGTATGAGTACGGATCAAACGTGTTTCTCCAGGACAAGGACGTGCTACCCAGCTGCAGACAAACAAACATGGGACTCAGTACACAAAGCCACATTGCTCAAGAGTACAGTTTGGATCAAGGAAGAACAGGAGCGCAGGAGCAAAAAAGCAACATCCCGATCTACCCGTGGATGCAGCGAATGAACTCACACAGCGGTGAGTTTTACTACGACAAATAAATTAAGGAAATGGGCCAGTTTTACGATATGTCTTACCAAGAGAGTAAGTTACTTTTTATGACCCCATAAAACATTACTGTATCCCCTCGACTTGTAGATGGGCCTCTACACGTGCAAACAAACAGCTTTCATTTTAAGAATGATATAGGAGCTATAATCAGTAGCGTGAGACGGAGAGAATACGGTAGGAAGCTTTTCTTTATTTAAGATAATGAAGCAAAGGTGCCCTTCGGAATAGGATTTGTCTCAGTTAAAATGGGCTTATTTTTTCTTTGTGGGTCTAGATTAGACTTATGATTCCAACAATGAGGCTAAAACTTATGCCCAAGTGCTCAAGTGTTATCGAACCACAGGCAGAAGCATGTTGTTTTTTTGTTTTTTGTTTTTTGTTTTTTTAACGTACAAAGGTTCAAAGATTAAATGAGTGATTTTACTTTGTATCCCAGCAGGAGTGGGCTATGGGACAGACAGACGCAGGGGACGTCAAATATACTCTCGTTACCAAACCCTCGAGCTGGAGAAGGAGTTTCATTTCAACCGCTACCTGACCCGGCGCAGACGCATCGAAATCGCAAATGCGCTTTGTTTAACGGAGCGGCAGATCAAAATCTGGTTTCAGAACCGGCGCATGAAATGGAAGAAGGAGAGCAACCTGAGCTCCACGGTGACTGGAAGTGAACAGACAGGAGCCTCGCAAGAGGAGGAACGCAATGGCGCAATGGAAGAAGAAAAGGATGAGGACAAGAAGAAAGAATAGTTAAAAATAAAGAAGTGGAAAAAATAAGCACCTGACGCTGATGACCATTCGAAACCCCAACATAACTACCTAAAAAAAATCTATATGGACTTGAAAGCGACTTCACTGCATGATGGCCAGCCCGCAGCTCTCCCACTTATATCTCATGCTGACCACAGGAGACTGTTGAGCCTTAGAAATCCAAATTATTTCAGCCACAGTATGGCCCCTCTGACATTTGGAGCGCTGAGTTTTTTTCTTTTTTTTCATTTTTTAAAAAAATTTCAATGTCCCACTTGTATTGTGAAAATAAAAAGAAGTATTAATTTCTGTGTTATTACCCATGCCAGTAAAATCTGTGTATTTATCCCCCCACGCCCCATCCATCACTGTGAACTCTTTGATCACCTCACAAAATAAATGCAGTATTGGTCAGACATAACTCAGAATATTGTATATGCACATTCCACGAAAGGGAAGGACGGGGCGGACACTCAATTTGATCACAGTATAATCTAGTACTTGAATCTTCCGCAGAAAAGTGTCATGAATAAACCTGAAAGTTGCACGGATAGTCAACAATCCACACACACATGCATACACTCAACCACACACTCACACAACTGAAATGCTTGTATATAATCAAAGTAACAGTATATTCTGTAAATCCTGAGGATTTATGTGCATTTAGACGCTTTGATAGACGCAGCTTTACATAAAATTGATGCTTACCTCCCCTCCCTTTTTTTGATCATTTGACTCAATAGGATTTCCTTGTGAAATAGATTTGTACACTAGTGAATCTTCACTTTTGTTTGGGAGTTACAAATTCATGTTTTGTCATAATTGTGTATCATGGAATAAAATATTTGTAAAACTTTCATCCTCGTTTATGTTTTTTGGGAGGATCGCGTTTCCTGATATGAGTTAGTGGAGTGTTTAAAAGAAAGGCCGCTTAAAATAGGC
Organism: Istiophorus platypterus; assembly: GCA_016859345.1. Lineage (NCBI taxonomy): Eukaryota > Metazoa > Chordata > Actinopteri > Istiophoriformes > Istiophoridae > Istiophorus > Istiophorus platypterus. The sequence goes on from CM029111.1 coordinate 6,804,340, forward strand.
ACCTAACTCAGTCCGTGACTGTGGGGGCTTGATTTTAACTTTTCAATTCTACCATGAGGCGAGCGGGGAACAACTAAGTCTATGAAGTGATTTTTTTTTGAAGCAAATAGGTGTTAAATATTGGACGGCTTGAGGTCTTGGTCGATATCGAGTTAAACAGTATGACCTTCTCGTAACTGTGTTACTACAACTTAACTTTAAGCGACATTGAAATTTCGAGTCCATATGCGTAAAAATATTTTAATCAAGTTAGCGCGTAAAGTTCTTCTTCGTCTTTTTCATTATTATTATTATTATTATTATTATTATTATCATTGTCATTACTACTACTATTATTATTACTACTATTATTATCATTAGGGGAGGAAGGTGGACCCGCAGTGTCTCAGGGGCAGAGAGTCCTGGCCGGTCCTGACCGTCCTGCCCCATACCAGACACCAGATGACGCTCTTGTCTTACTGTCCTGCCCTTTTTTTGCGCTAAAGATCCCTGCCTGGTCCTCAACAACCAACAGCTCAAAGTTTACCGGACACGTTTCTCCTATTCATCAATATCCCCATTGAGTATCAAAGCCAATTTATGACTGGCCAACATGCGCACGTGATCCCATACAAATACCCCATATTTGGGCAGCGCGCGTCGGATCAAGAATTAAAAAAAGACACAAAGCCTACTCCACTTATAAATCCTGGATAATTTTTTTAAGGGCAGACATCTCTGAATTTTCCAAAAGCGGCTACAAAGGAAAGCAATGACCAACAAAAACAAGGAAATAACCGCAGCACACGTCCCGCAGCCCTCTCTAGTTTAAAAAAAGAAAGTAACGGTGGTAGTTAAAAATGAGCTCTTATGTTGACAGCTCCAATCTGAGGCAAACACGCGAGACAACTTCTCCTAACACCATGTTTACTTTCGATATGTCTGGGCGCAGGTCCAGCCGCTATGAGGATGTTAATGTGAGCGGGATATTCACTTGTCCCGTCCCCACGACCTCTGTTGAACGGGAGGAGATGAAAACTAGCCTGCGTGGCAACACGGATACTCCTCTCCCGTCAGGACCACAGATAACCATGGTCTCCAGTAGCTCGTCCGTGGACGCGAGCGGGCTCGGCTACGGCGGCGGCGCGCTGTTGGGACGAGGGGCAGACAGAGACCCGGAGAGGAGCGCGAAATCCGGCGGTAACAAGGGCCAGGAGAGCGAAAGAAACACGGAGAGCACGCAATCGGTTAAGCGAAACGCAAATGTGATCCAGCGTCAGGACAGTGAGCAGCGGCCACAGATTTATCCATGGATGACAAAGCTGCACATGAGCCACGGTAAAGTTTGCCTATTTTCTACAGTGCTACTAAGATGCTTTCCCTTATTCACTCTTTACGCTGCAGCACTTCTTTTCGCCCGTTCCAGTTTCCCTCTTGAGTTTTATAGGCCAAACGCAGGAAATAATAAAAACTGGCGGTCATAAATTTTATGACAAAGGCATCCATTGCTCGTAAACCTGCTCTGTTACGGTGAAGAGGTGATCTGCGGGGTGATTTATGGTGGTATAATTGGATAAGAGAACAAAACTGTGATAGAACTATCAAATAATATTACTTTAATTCAGCTCCAAGTATTAGTTTTCAGCCTTGCCTTGTTTATGTTCTTAGTAAAACTACATGTTTGACATTATCAGACTCTGTGTGTGTGAGAGAGAAGCTTTAGCCTTAAATTGAACTCTGGGAAACACCAATGCCCTGACCCAATCATGAACTTTTCACCTCTAAAAGATCTGAATAGGGGTGCCCCTTCTCCATGCCTTGAAACCACTGCTCGTCTATTTAGGCTGCAGATTCACTGCAAAGTTGCTGCAAAAAGGAACTACTTCTTTTTTGTGTTTCTCCGCATGCAAAACACCCTGGAACACATAGCAGAGATGTTAAAAATATATATTTAGGTCCAATGGCGCAAGCCTGTTGCTTTACTTGGCACCGCCTGTGCACGAGCAAGTCTATAAATAGGGAGAATATATCTGGAAAAGATCGGTTTCCATTTTCTAATCCCACTTCTTTTGATTTTACACATCTGTTTTTCCTCCCACGCCAACGGAATTAGGCCGAGGCCAGTGTTTACAAGGAGGCCAACACAATATTAGTTGTCTCATTTTACATAATACAATGAGATACGATTCCTTAAGTAATAGCCTAGCGTTTTTTTATGTTTTATTGTGAAAGGATGTAGAGGGCCCTTTTTTAAACTCGGTATATATTTATTGGATCTAGTTAACCATCCTTATCAGCCTGACATAAATTTTTATTACACTAATCCACAGTAAGTGATATCAGGTTAAATTAGGTTATACAAAGATATTTGACCCATTAAACGAGGGTGGAAGAGAATATAAATTAACAGATTTTTTGCCTGTAATCCTTATTTTCTTGGACAACCAAGCTTTTTTTTTAAACGTAATCATATTATTTTCGTCCTTTTATTATATTCATTTACAACCATAATGCTGATGAAAGCTAACTTATTTCAATGCCACTTCAGAATCGGAGGGTAAGCGGTCCAGGACCAGTTACACCCGCTACCAGACTCTGGAGCTGGAGAAAGAATTTCACTTCAACCGGTACCTGAGCCGCCGCAGGCGCATAGAGATCGCCCACACCCTGTGTCTAAACGAGAGGCAGATCAAAATCTGGTTCCAGAACAGGCGAATGAAGTGGAAGAAGGACTCAAAGATCAAAGTGAAGGAATAAAGGTGCTCCGATGGCCGGGTGCGAGCAGCACGTTTCTCAGCCCCACACTTGCACAGTGCTGGAGTGCCGCCTGACCTCCGGATGAACTGCTCGGAGCAATGACATCATGACACCGCTCTGTGTGCTTCATCACCAATTATGTGTCACTCGCTGCAGTTTGGGACCTAATGTATTGAATATCGCTCACTTTGATCAATCGGTTTACATTTCTAAATTCATTTGCTGCCCATGCGATGATAACCTCACTTTACTGCACGAAAGGGGGATAAGAGGTTGAGGGGAGCAGGGTCCTTCACGCTGAGCAGGCTTCGGTCTGCAGTCAACTGAGAGGCTGCACAATGCTACTAATAATCTATGTTTTTAATTAGAATAAGAGTAGTGTAGGCTGGTCGACAGCATGCAGCATTTCCAACCCTAGATCATGATCATCGTGTGATAAAACTTTTAAGGTCAACGAATAAGATAAAATCAACAATAATTCTATCTGCTTTGGGAATCATAACCATCACGAGTTGTACTGGAAACAACATTTAAATACTTTCCCTCCAGTAAAAAAAAAAAAAAACCCAAACAAACAAAAAAACAAAAACAAGACAAAAAACTAGTTTTCCACCTCTTTCCCTTTCCTTTTCAGTTTGCTCCCTAATATATTGCAGTGCAAAGTTAGGAAGTGGTTGAACTTGTGATATTTGTTAGAGAGGGGAATTCTGCGAGGGCACCATCCATGTTGTCTGTCATATCCTTGTGAATCAAAATCATTATGTATAACTCAGCGACTGTATGTGATAATATTGTAATGTGCAATGAAGCCACTTCTTCTCTGTAAGCTCAAGGTGCCTGGTTTACACGAGGCCTAGAATAACTGAAAAAAATGGCTCATTTGTTGACTGTAACCAATAAAGTCTCATCACTTAAAGTGAGAACATTTCCTATTGTCAATATACACATTTCTGTTATATTTTTTCCTCCTGATATTAGAGGTAAAGTGTTGGATTGCACAGCTGGCGTGTATTTAAACACATTTGTGCTTCAAGTCCGCCGAGTTAATCTATTTAGAAATGTAATATATTTTAAGACCGCATTTTTCATTTGTTTTGTTCAGCTGATTACGTCTGTTTTAGTCTGAGTCCACAGAATTACATTGACTGACAAACGCGCTCTGAAGTTTAAGGCCCCCCCCCCATAAAACTTTATTGCCCCTTTTCCACCACACCACCACAGGCAGACTCTGCTTCCTGTTTTGTCAGGGGAGGAAGAGACACACTAGTCTGTGATAACACTCGCCCACGGCACAACATGGATGTTAAACTTTGGGTTCCTGTGGCCGCAGACTGGCGCGCCATCACGTCTCAGCCCATATGGCACACCTTATGATATCGCCTAGCTCTTTAACTCTGGCATCAATATACTGTAGTAACAACAACACTATATGGTAGTATAGAGCACAGGGAATCGTGCCAGTTGCTGGGTCTCTGTGCTAAGCAGCAGCTTTAGTAAAAGTAACAGCATGACGCAGTATAGCCCAAGGTTATCTCTTAATTTCTGTCTAGTGCTACTTATAGAAAATTTAAAAAATCAACTCACCTCTAAAACTTATAGCTTCCTATTCAACTTCCATGACGGTTATGAGAACCGGTTGGCGCAGCGTCCACTTTTCTCTGCGCTCTGTTGGGCCTAACCTATACGTGGACAATGTATTGAATCCCCTTTTTGTATGTCTTTCTTTTAGGGTATTTTAAAGTTTACAAGGTTACATATGCCAATTGCCCCAAGCAGGGCCTGTGAATGGTGCATAGGAAGCACGTGGTGTCATTTAAGTGGGTTTTATGGCCTGGAAGAGCTGACAAACCTTCGATATATACACATCATATATAATCTTAACTGTCCGGAATCGCAGCTGCTGGCTTCCCCTTATCTGAGGAAGAAAGGGCTTTGTGGCAGTGAGGATGCAGTACCTTTCTCCGGACTGTGTAGTCGGGTGGTGCGGAGGACTGAGAGCTGCTGCAGTAAGTGGATTTTTCACTTTGCCTGTACAGGCCTGCGACTGTGCAGTTATTTCACCTTGGAAATATATTGTTTATGTTTATATTAGGATAACTTTTGAATGCATGGTCGCTGATTGACGTATATTTGACGTTAGTAATTGATAGTGACTATGCATTTTTTTCTAACAACCATTGAACAATTATGCTTTTAAAATAATGGGGAAAATGTTCATTTTGAGATTATTTATAGGACATTTGGTGTTGTATGTTTATTCCGCAATATAGAAACGGCGTAACACAGAAAAACTCGATCATGGTTATTGGGTTTGTCATTAAGCTGATTTTCGCGTAGCACCAACCTTGTGTTTGTACCACATTTTAATCTTGAGAAACAAAAATTAAAAAAAACCAACTGTATGCTGGGATGGCAAATCCCAATAGATTCGAGATAAAGGGGCATTCAACAGTTTGCTTTGCATCTTGCCTGAGGAGAAAAAAATATATGAAAGGGCACGTGAGGAAAATAAAATGTCAGCCAGTCAAAAATCATCTGGCGTCCAGCTTAACCATTTACCCCACCCTCTCTCTCTCTCACCTTGTCTCGCTTAAACACACACGTACTGACTCTCTCTCTAGTACACCAACCTGTATGTAAAATATATAAAGAATAATAATAATAATAATAACGATAATAATCATTATTATTACTATTATTGCTTGGGACAGTGACTTTGGTTCAAGAGAATGTGTGACTGAAACAATGCGCTGAAGTTAAAAAGGAGACCTATAATTCTGCAAATGTCTTATAGGTTAAAAGATTGTGTGCATCCATTAAAAGGGACATCAGATATCAAAACCTCCTAATTAAAATGCTTGAGCTCATTGTTTCACCTCAACAGGAGGTTAGTGTTTGCGCTCATGAATTCCTTGTGTTTTAAGGTCATGTCTGGGCCAAGGGGCACGTTTGATTCAAAGGAACTTTCCAATGTAACTCTGGCATCGTCCGAACTCAAACCCTGTGATAATCACAATCCAGGGTCATGGCTGTTGCACAAAGTGCATATTTTACAAAAATGCATATTTCTTTCATAATATAAGAATATGTATTGGGTTTTTTTTTCTTTGTTTATTTTTCTGCACCGAGGCAACAATTTGCTTCATTGGCCTTTTTTTTACTGTGCAGGGGGCAGATATTACTGAATTGATCAGTTAGAAACTCATGGGACAATGTGGTCTTATGAGCTTGACAATTTTATGTAGCTGTATAAAGCACAGCATTTAATAGCCAATATATCTAAGAAAGCAGTTCATCCCGAAATATCATTCTGCTCTTAGTTAATTTTTGGAATTGCAACTGGCCAATTTTGATATTAATTCATGTTCAGGTGAATCTAACTCAGCTGACGAATGAAGGTGTAGCAGGGATGCACCCATTGACTGCAGCATCACATCCTTATGTAGGAATTAAACATGACAGAAATTGAAAAAGTTTTTGAATTCAACTCTTGTCCATGTTATAGCTTCCCAGGCTCCAGGTTCAGTGCACAAATTCACGGATGGCTGAACATCAACTCCATTATTGAATCTTCACGTCTGTCACGCTGTGTAATGCCCCACACTGTTTGTTATGTTATCCTCTGTGTATTTTTTACATTTTTTTCAGAATTACACTTTCAGCCTTTGCAGGTTTGCTTTCAAGGTGTGCAGAATGATCAATTGTACACTTCCAATAGGGGGCACTGTGCAACATGCTCCTGTATGGGGGATAACACAGTGGGGGCAATATGTCCAAGCCACGGCATCCATTGGTGCCCCTTTTCCCGAAGATTTTATTCAATTTTTCCCTATTTTGGAGATGTCGCACTGTGATATTAACTGCTGCCAGGTGCAGAAAATCACCATCAAAAAACTCCAAAATGAATTTAAAAGGACGAGTTTGCCGCCCACCCCAATTAAAAACAAATATTTTCTCTTTCTCCATTAATTAGACAAAGATTTGATGGGAATAGTAAATCCCAAACAGGTTGCAGATCCATTGTTGTATTAATAGATTACTTTATTCTCATCACTTTTCAGTCAGTGCATCTTGAATCAAAGGTGCTGTTTAATCTCACGTCAGCAAAGACACTCCTGCTCAAAGCAATCTGACATTACGTTAGTAAAAGTTAAGCAGTGTAAACATCCGTTTTCACTACCATGTTCTGCGCTCTCGTGTCCTTTTCTCTGACCCGTGGAAGTGACACTGCCATTATTCAAACCGCAGAGGTCATTTCCGGGTGAGCACAGACTTCCCTTTGTCTGAGCCCAAATAAGAACCATAAAGTGCCATTACATCGCTTTCCAATAAAGGCAGAATTTATTTACAATGTGAAGACAAAGTCGCTAGTTTTTCCTATTTTTTTTATTGTTACTGTTTACCGTTTGCCATATATCAGCCGCGCTGAAGTCCAGGGATTTCTATTCATAGAAACACGAAAATTCTTTTAAATTTAGTTAAACTGTCAGAGTAGGATCCGTCCTAATTGCTCGCTCCCGGTTCTGCGGGAGCTCACACCTATTAGAGCTTTTCTAGGGCAGCATCCCTTCATTTAGACCAGACAGCAGAGGAGATCGGCGGCAAAGGCTCATTAAAAATAATAACGCAAAATATTAAAACTGTTCGTTTTGTGTAATTGAAAACCAATAGACTGCAGTAAACGCGACAAAAATAGTTCTGAGTGTAATAAAAATGAATTCAATTTCGATTTTTAAATATCATTTGTTGCTGATATTTTCATTTGATTCCCTTCAATTATAAGTATTAGTTTTATGATAACGTGGTGATTTTTAATGGCGCAAAAACGAAATATGTTACATACAATGGGTAAATTAATTCCAGCATTATATGCCTATTATACATGACTTTACAAGTACTTGCTCAATCAATTTAGTGGATAATTTATTGATTAAATATATGTTTTTAAACCTAAAAAAATAATTCAGTAAAACTGTACCGTCTTTCTCTAATAATAGAAAATTAGTTTCTAACTAAAAGGAAGACAATTCTGGAGCATTCTTGATCTAATTTTCGTTTCTCCTCTATTTTTTCCAGACAGTTCTTCGGGTAACAGTGAGTGGGACTGTGGATTGATCAGTAAGTGTTCTCCATCGCCCCGCGCTTCTCCACCTGGCTTTAGCCAGGGGACATGACACTACATGGTGGAGCTTGTTATCTGGCTCTAGGCAAACAGCTGGCTCCACTGACATCACCTATTCTGACTCATGCACTCTTAACAAATTTGTTTAGGGGATTCTGGTGTTTGTATAGGGGCTGACCTTAAATATGTATATATATTGGATTTTTTTCTATCTCAAACATGAGATGCTTAAAGAAAAACTACAACTTGGGATCGCATCACTGTCTTCCTGTGGTCCATTTGGGTCTAGCTAACAGTCAGAGAAGTTGCACTCTTGTTGCTCAGGTGAACTGGATTTAACGCTGCGGAGTGGCTCTAATAAACCATAACGTTGCTATAATGGACTTCAGAACAAGCGGTGTTTTCTGTTGGGCATCTAGTATCCAAGCCCACCTCTGCTCCCCCGGCTGCAGCTGCTTTTTAGAGGCCATTCAAACACAACTGGTCTCCAGTCTGTCTGCACTTCATTAAAACTCTTTTTTTTAAATTATTTTAACGGGACGATCCAGCCTAACGTTACTACTCCTGGGGAGAGTAAACGTGTCGAGGCTATTAGGTTAAGGGTTTGATTAAAAGCGCAATCATAACCATTTTCATCAGGGAGCTGGATGTTGCTGCACTGTCTGCATCCAGGTTAGCTGCTGCTGTGCCCTCAAATAAAAAAAACAAAAACAAAAAAAACAAACCAGACGCGAACGGACAGAACAACCACCTCCACATAGTTTTGCACAGATTTATTTTGTTTACATATGAACATGTGTGAACGCGCTTGTACCGTTGTTATTTTGCAGGGGAGAGGCGAGAGCTCACCAATTTCTCAAAGGAACAAATGAAACATCAAATTAGTGCGCCTCCGGGCCTCATTTTTTGTACTTCTACATTATAACTAGTTATTGAACTAGGTGCACGATCTGAAAGCCATTTGTAGGGAGGAAGAATTCATTGCTGTCTCTCCATCAATAATCCTTGGCAGTGAACTATTGGAACCAGTCAAACGCGAGGGGTGAAACTCGGGTCAGGCTGTCTAACTAATATTAAAATGCGTCCGCCAGCGCGCACGGGGCGAGAGGGAGTATGTGGTGTACGCTCGGCTCTTTCTCACTGGTTGGGTGCACGACAAACAGCATGTGTTTAGATAAGAACGCTACAACGCCAAATGAACACGAGTTTGATTATTATTTTTGGACGTTTTACTCGCTTGCTCGTTGTTTGTTGGCTTAGGGTGCTCTGCCCTTCAGTAATAATATTTTTTTTTAAAAATCTATTAAACTGATAAATATGTTGCCTAGATTGAGATGTGTTTTGACAGTGTTTGAAATCCCCCTATGCATTTCCACTGTGATCAATTCAATTGATTCACAATCTGAGCATGTTTGCTGTTTTTAATAACCTCCACAAAACAGGTCACATGTCCGATATTGCATTTTTCATCCGAGGCTTTTCTCATTAGCTTCCAGAGTGGCAGGAAGAAAGGTTACCGAGCGGTCAGTATGGTAATAGCAGGCAGAAGAAATGGTTGGGAACAATAGAAACTTATTTTTCATCTGTGCTGTCACGCCGTCCCTTTGTATCCGCCGTGTTTGTGACCGAATATTCATATAGGAGCCACCTCAAAGGCAGAGGTTGAATCTTGATAGGAGAGACCCTCTTGTCCTCTGCGCACAACGTGCTTGTGTGTTTGCCTTTGTGTGTGTGCGTGTGTGCACGGGCAGGCACAGACTATCTGTCTACGCACGGATATATTTTTTTTTTAGGTGAAAAGATGTTCAAGTGTATATTTATGTCATTTGTAAATGTATTTAGAGCAGAGCGGAGTTGATTTGTGTTTGAGTAACCCTGACAAGTAGGATCCGCTCTGGCGCACGTTTTGAGCAGTATTTCTACCCCATCGCAGCCTCGATACTTGTTATGACACTACTCTCAAAATGCATGCCAGTCCAGTCACAGACGCGCTGGCACGCTCGCACAGAGGTTTGCCTGAGAGATCGCCTCTGCAGTTTGTAACCTAAAGCACGTTAGTTGTCTATATGTACCCTGTAGAACCGAATTTGTGTGAAAGTACAAATAATCGCAAATACGTCTCTACGGGAATACATGGGCAACTGAAATACAACGCCAGCCAATGGATCCTTCTGCTCCTGGTCCTCAGCAAGTCTCCCTGGCTTTTTCCTACCACACGCATGCGGCCTAACACACAGATCCCAGCAATACAACATCATTGTCACAAAATGTATTCATAGTCCAGGAAGCCATAGACTGAATCTGTGGGCCATCAGAGAGTTAACCCATGTGTGCAGTCTGTGGCCACTACTGTGTGAGACCCTGTAAAACACGTTAGGAACCAGTGGTTGTTTAAAAGTGACTGATTTACGGCTTTTATTGCTCTATAAAACGCCTCTAACATCCTCGCTAGAGGTAATAGAAATGTCGTGCGCATTCTGTACAAACAGGGCAGGCAGAACTGTGCCATTTCACGTCGTTTTCTAACCATATTATGTAATTATGGCTGTGAAAAGAGTTACCTTCTTTAACTTGCAGTGTGGTGCCGTGGGTGGAAGCCCCTAAAAGACATATCATTATTATTATTATTATTATTATTATTATTATTATTATTATTATTATTTCTGCTGTAAAATGGACCTTGATTAGCTCACCACTGAAGACAAAGGAAAAATCATCTGGATGTTTTTGGGAGGCTGTTGAGCTGTTATATAGGCAGTTAACCTCTCTGTCTTTGACCACTGTTGACTCTGAGATAAGAATGGGGAGCCTGCAGCTCATGACAAGTTTATACAACCAGGCAGTATCAGTTTACAGTATAAAAGCATATCTCCAGTAATGGGGCTGATGATCAGTACCTCAGTTAGGAATAGCATGTAACATTTTGAGGCTGGATTTCCAAATGGCAGCTGGAATGAAATAATAGTTTTTTTTCCCCCTTTTTTTGGAAAAAGTAGGACTGTAGTTTAAGGCATGGATGAACAGGATATTGTAAACATGGTTCTGTACAAATCAGCTGCATTTATTCCTGTATATATATGTTGGATTAATCAAACTCTTCCATTCAGCATTGTTTTCTTAAAATCTGGATTATGGCTGGCCTTTAAAGAGGTTCTGCTCAACTCACAAGCAGGGATAGTCCACACCCTATTCCGTTTATTTACATATTTTTTGTGTGCTTTTATTCAAGACAAACAAAGTCCACAACATGTTTTGTAAGTAAAAGATATGTTTTGAATGTTTTAAAGACAGAGGACCATGAGGAGATGTAAAAAAAATGCAGTCAGAGCCCATTTTTTGTCAGAAAAAAGCATCAATAGTCTTAAAGAGTTTAAACACAGGTTTGATCTCAGTTGCATTTATTGATTTATTTCATTTCCATTTATTTGTTTTTGTGTCAAGATTCTTTAAGCAGGACTGAGCTGCATGTCGGTGGACTGTTTAGTTACTGAGATCTCAGACTGTATGGAAAATGCAACTCTCCTTTCTGCAGCAACCAGATTGAATTTAACTTGATTACAACACTAACCAGTCCCCTACAGTTAAGTCAGCAGATCACAGTGTTTTTGCTGCTCTCTGGTCTGTAACTCTGTGATAGTGCTGCACTGCACAGTTGTCATATTAGCGACACCAGTGGCACCGTTCAGTGTTGGCTGTTGTCGGATGTCACAGTGGTAGCATGGTGTCGGTCTGGTCCATAGGCTGGTCCCTGGTTGTTGAGTCTGTTGCATCACTTGTGGTGTTTCACCGATCACTGTTATATCCATGACAGTTATGTGCTTGTTCTTCTCTGTGCTCATATTGACATTGAATCGGATACACAGAGGGCCTCTGTTGTGTAATTGCTATATCTTTTGAATTAGAGGTTATTACTAAGGGTTAAAGGAATGTGACACACTTTGGCTTTACAGTTTTGTGTCATAGACTAACACAACCATGATTTTTCTTTATTCTGCTCATTATCATTATTATGGTTGCTGTTATTATTCTGGGTGCTGTCGTGACATTCAGAATAGCTTTAAAAAGAATATGCCTGTCAGATTAAAAAGCACTTGCCTAAATCAGTCCATTGTTTTGTTTGTTTTTGTTTTTTGTTTTTTTTTAACAATTATCCTTATCAAAAGTCATTTGACCTGTGAAGGCCCAGTTGCTTAAAGAATACTTGAGAGAGGCCTGGGACAACCAGACAAATGTCTAATAATTGAACGAAGGCTTTTTTTTTTTTTTAGACAGTCTTGACTCTTCCTGTCCACCTTTCTCTACCATTATTAATTGTCAAGGCCTATTTTCAGAAATCAACCACACCTCCAGAGCATCTCACCGCCCTGGTCCTGTCTGACATTTAGAGTCACAGTGAGCCTTTTAAATAATAGTGCTGAAATGGTTTTACGAATATCACCTCACCAAAGTGATGCAGCCCTAACCCTCAAGTATATTAATAGACGATAATCTGCCTCACAGCTGAAGTGCTGTTGGTAAAGACTGTGCCTTCGTTAATTACCAGGAAACCTTTATATAAATTGTGAAGGCAAACAAAAAGATTGATTTTCCATTGTTGTGCCTAATCCTGGGCGAAATATCTATTGTCCCCTTGAATAATTGAGACCAGTGGATTTTGCCTGTTTTATATTTCCTTGGTCAGCAACTAGCTACTAGTTTTGTCCCCAAGATCAATTGCCTTAGTAACACAACCAAAGAGCGAGGGATGGCTGAGGGGGGAGAAGAGAGAGAGAGAGAGAGATTTGTGCCCACAATGGCGACTGTAGGTATGCTAAATACCTCTGGTTCCTTATCCGGGAACTACCTCTTACTCTGCTATTGGGCCACTGGGTCACGTGGTAAAAGTAACTTTACAGGGCTGCTCGCAAGTAGGAGGGCTTTATGGAGCAGAAAAACGACAAAGCTAGAAAAATTATTTTCCACTCCAGAAATTAATGATCATGAGCTCGTATTTGATGGAGTCTAACTACATTGATCCGAAATTTCCTCCATGCGAGGAATATTCGCAAAATAACTACATCCCCGAGCATAGTCCAGAATATTACAGCCGCGCAAGGGACACTGGCTACCAGCATCACCACCAGGAGTTATATCCTCCGCGGGCGAGCTACCAAGAGCGCCAATATAACTGTGCAAGCATCCCCGAACCTGACACGCCAAGGGGACATGGAATACCCCATTCTGCGCACCTGCTGACAGGGAAGGGGCAACCTGCTTCATGTGAAACCCCACAGTTATCCATGTCCCCCGCCACCCCACCGGCTGCAACCTCCGCCTGCAACCAAGCTACCCCGGAGCATCCAAACAGCACAGCCTCCTCCAAGCAGCCCGTGGTGTACCCATGGATGAAGAAAATTCACGTCAGCACTGGTAGGCAACTTGTGTGTTTATGTTCCCATGCACTCCTCACGCTCCTCTCTCCCTTTTCCCTCCCTTTATCAGTCCCTCTGACTCCCATCTCGTTGCCAGCCCCTGTTCCGATAGCAGGGAAGCCTTTGAAATGGCACAATTGAGGCGGATTTACGACTCGGCATTGGTAATTACACCCACCATAAATTTTATAGCCGAGGTATACTCAGGGCAGCCGTATCACCATGTGGCTTCTGCTGTTATGTATTGCGCGATAGAGAGAGGGGGAGAAATGAATAAGAAAAAAAATTGAGCTTTGTAATCTTGCATTAATAATTTAGCTCATAGTTGGATGTGAGTGTCCTCTCATTACGATGAGAAGTTCTTAACTTCCCATTTAAATTTCTCAAACAGCCAAACATTCATACCCAATAAATCTTTCCAGCCATATCTCAGTTAAGGCCATTCTTGTTTACCCCTCCTTTCCTCCCTTCTCTGTCTCCCTTTCTCTCTACTTCTCCTTTTTCCAGTGAACTCGGGTTACAATGGGACGGAGCCCAAGCGGTCTAGGACAGCATACACCCGGCAGCAAGTCTTAGAATTGGAGAAGGAATTCCACTATAACCGATATTTAACTCGGCGGAGGCGCATCGAAATTGCCCACACCCTGGTTCTCTCCGAGCGACAGATTAAAATCTGGTTTCAAAACCGCAGGATGAAATGGAAAAAGGATCACAGGCTCCCGAACACCAAAGTGAGATCCTCTTCCTCCTCCGGATCCAGCACAAGCTCGGCAGCCGGCGCTGTTGCCGCTGCCTCGGCCACTAACACTGGGGCCCCTGACGAACTCACCGGAGCACAGCATGGCGAGGATATTACCAGGTTATAAAACCAGGAATGGTGGGATAGTGGGTAGAAAAAGGAACTGGTTATTTATAGAACAATTATATATTTTGTTTTCGTAGCTATCTTGTGCGGTTTCCTTTAAGTCCAAAGTTATATAAAATGCATGTTATATAGCATGGATTACTGCGAATACCGATGAATTATTTTTACGTGACACAGGGTTTAATTTATTTGAAGCTCAATTAAAATGATGTTTTTTATTAAAAATGTTTTGAATGAAGGAAAAAAGTAGAAAAAATATACATTTTATCAAAAATGTTATTGTGGGCCATTCTTTTGCCCTGCTGCCCAAGGTGAAATGCACAATCTATTTATTTCAAGCAACACTGGAAGGAAATCAATATAATGATAGTTATTTTTGGTATAAAAAAAGCTGGAACACACCATTGATCTTGAACTTGTATGTTTAGGATGATAGCAATGTGTGAATTACCTCGTGTATTTCAGAAACAGGATTTTTGATTTTACAGTTTAGTTTTGTGGTGTTGATGTTGTGTTTAGACCGTTAAAAAGCAGATTATTGTGAAATGCAATAAACGGAGTTTAGTGTTCTTGTGCTAATCATATTGGTCAATAAAACAGTGAGTGTCTACTAGTTTTATATACGTTTGGTCGAACTTCATTTCAGGCAGGATGAGGTCTTAACTATTGATTTGGCTGTGTGGAGGAAATCACCTTAAAAAGTCTACAGATGTGTGAATATTTGAACATTTCACGAGGGAAGCAAGAATCACTGTGTTTTCAGATTGTGTTTATCAATCCTGCAGCTATTTTTTTGCGTCTTTGAATTGGCAGTGTGTACAGAGGGATTTCAATGCATGCGTGTGTGTGTGTGTGTGTGTGTGTGTGTGCGCGCGTCTATGTCTGTATGTGTGTGTTAAAGCCTTACTCATGACGGACTGAAGTTATTTCTAAAACCTGAAAATGAAATCGTTTGCGCTGCACATTATGTGCAACCCCATCAGCCTGTAGGGCTAAAGACAAGCACTGAGGCCCTCCGCTGCCTCTGCCAGAGCCACGAGAGAAGCTCTGTGCTTCCCTCGTCCTGACTTGAACACAAAGCTGCATGCGATTAATTTAGAGGACGTTTGCAATGTGTTAGAGGTTATAGATTGTTGTGAAAATATTCGTGTCCATTTTGTAAGCTCTAAGTAGTTTCCCTTGCTTTTTCTATAATCCACTGCGCCATGCGACTGAGTTTTCGAATGTAAAAAAAATTAAATAAATAAAATAAAATTAAAAAAATAAAATATCAATAAAGTCGTGAATTGCAGATAGATTTAATACGATGAGTCATGTGGTCTTCGTTAAAATAAAATACCACGGTCAGGATGGTGATGGAGTAAATTGGCTGACCTTTGTTATTAGGCTCTGTAGCAGCGCCCTGACCATATGGGGAGCAATGCTGATGGTTTCTTCTCTGTTTCACTCTCTGACTTTTGCTTGTATAAACACTTTTTTTTTGCCACATTTACATGCCGTCTCCCCAGTGGGCAGTTTGCCACCGGAGTGTGCAGCAGCTGGCGAGAATGCAAAACCCCCAGACAGTTTCAAAAACCGGCGCTAAACGCATCCCTCTGCAACGTCATCTGCACCGCTCCTCATCTGGCACTAGGACCAACACACTACAGGACTGTTTACGACTGTAGACCAGCTGGACTCATGCAAGAGTTTGACAAAAATATCATCCAAACAGCTCCTTCTCAACTGAAGTGTCTTAAGGTTGTTTTCTTTTTTCTTTCTCACACTGATTCATTCACCCCCCTCCCTCCTTTTTTTAAATTATTTGGACAGATCTTTGTCGAAGGGTTTCAGTTTTAACATGACTAAAAAGCAATGACGCCCAAGAATTTGATAGATTAATGAAATTGCGACATGAATAGATCTTATAAAATGCCTTGCATAGTGGGGGGCGAAGGAGCACAAAAGGAAGAGGCATTCTCCATCATCCATCTTTCACTACAGAGCTTTGTGTTATGTTCTGGAGAGCAGCTCCGACAACCGCCAGTTTTTATCCGACCAAATATCATGTACTAGGCCGTGTCCTCCACCATCATTCTTAACCGTGAGAGGTAAACCGGAGTTTCAAATGAAGCATTTTAACTGGACCAAAGCGGTTAAAACCTGCTCTTTTGGACGTGGCTTTGGAAATGCACTAGAATAGCGGTGAGACGGCGCTGAAAAATGAATCGAGGAGCCTTTATGTTGCTGGACAGATTGGAGAAATTAATGTGCTCGCCACAGTCGCAGCGTCCCTCCAGTCCTTTTCTAGGCCCTGTCGCCTCCATGTCGCGAAGCTGAAAAGGTACTTTATTGAAGTTTGGGGGCGAAGTGGGAGAAGGCCGAGTTCACCTCGAGGACACATTTTCTGTTCCATTAGGTTCATTTCAGTCTGGATGGCCGACCTCTCCAACCCTGTGACCTGACTCACGCTCTAAACGTGTACTCTCTGTGTGCGCCCTCTCTGCCCCCGCGCCCTCCTCCCCCAGTCTCCTTCGCTTTCTTTGTGATTTTTTTTCTTTTTTTTGCGGGACATCACTGAATGTGTTGCTCCCCTTTTTTTTTCTTTTAATCACAGTGACCCGGGACAGTATTCAGCTCTCGGACAGTTCTCGTCCTTGCATCGAGCATATCTGCATCTGCAGGACCTGCATCCAACCATGCGCCTTCTTTAATCGGAACAACTCGCGTTTCCAAACCGAGCTGTCCAAGATTTGTGGGAACTTTAAGCGGCATTAATGCACCGACAGCAGAAGTTCACATGGTTGCAATATTCTGAGTGGTTATGCGAGACCTGTGGGATCTGGTTCTTGTGTGTTTTAAGCGTTTCCGAGCCTGTCTGGGGGGAAAAAAAGAAAATTTCCATACACTAGTTGCATCCCCCAGAGTCTCCAAAAAACAGCAGTCAGTAAAAAACAAAAGGCTTGTGCGGTCACATGACTTCTGTGTGACTTCAGAGAATAACTGGTCTCAGGTCGCCACTTCCATTCAAGAGTAAGCTATCAATTATAGCTAGGTGTTTTTGACAGTACTGTCACAGCTAGTTATTGGGATTAGGTTATGAACAGTGACCTTCAAGCTCGTAGCCATAAAAAACCGTAAAATCTTTCTACAGAGACTCCATACCTGCCTGAAACTTTTATTTTCATTTATTTATTTTTTTTTATCCAGGAGCAAATTTTCCACAAAGGAGACAGATTTAACCTCTATGGGCTTTTGCTGAGAAATTAATATTTACTGCAAAAGCTCCAAAACTTTAAGAATATCAGAGAAAAGAGAATGTGAGAGATGTTGACAAAAACAAGATGTTGCTAAGCTCCTCATTTGTTTCTGTTTTTATCCGGAAAAGCTCTCTCAGCGTTCTCCTTGCTAGCAGCCTTGAATTCATTACAATTTTCTTATTTTGATTCGCAAGGCAACAAGTTTGGTCTCTCCTGTGTGGTCAGCACTAGTGAAAAAAAACATATTAGACAGCATGTCTTCCAAGATAAACAGCTGGCACTGAAAGCCACACAGTTAAATTCAGTGTCTGTCATTTGTATTTGATAATTCCTCCTCCTCCTCCTCTTCATGTGTCCCAGGTTACAGGTGTATATCAAATTACACTCCAAACAACGGGGGAATGTTCCTTTTGTCTGAGCTCCTATAATGGAAGATTTGAACAAAGTAGGAATAGAAGCACATGAAGTAGATTTTCTTTCTAGGGTTTTCGTTGACTTCGCCCTGCCAAGGATTTAACTGATAGGCCCATATAAGGCCTTCTGGATTTATTGTGGGGATAAACAAAATGTGTGGTTTAAAAATACAATTTAAACAAAAGCTCAGGTCGTTTGTCTGCCATAAATCAGTCTAATCTCGCACTGTGTTATTAAACTTTGCTCCAATGTGTGCAGGCTCCTTGTCTACACAGCGGAAACTTTTGTAAATGTTTACATAGATATTTATCATCATAATATTTAAGGATAGAGGCACACATTGTATATTCAATACGTCTACTTTTCTGTTCCCGTGCGATCCAAGCAAGAAAATAATTCATTAAATCTATAAAGTTTAAAGTTTTTTTTAGTCTTACCTGTCAGATGATCAACATGAATTCAAAAACAAAAACAAAACAACGACAAGAATATCCGTGACAATTTCTTCTTTTTTGTTAATGAGTACAATTGGAACACTTTGAAATACACTATTTTTTTTATTTTTTTTAAATTGTTCTGCAGCCAAGTAGCTTTTGGCAGAACCTTTTGCTTTCAGCTGAATCCATAGCGCAGCTTTTAGAGCGGCTGGAGTTAGAATTAACCCAAGCAACTCGCAGGAATATCTTGTGTTTTATGTGTTTGAAGTTCAGTGTTTAAATTCCTTAGCACTTACTCAGCTCTAACTGGTTTCTTCTCTGACTTGACACTGTTGAATCACACATGATTTTCAGCTCACACTGCGCTGCTGCGGGCTCCTTGTGATTTACGAGCACCTCGGGCGAAGGCCCTCTCTCCCTCTCTCCCTCTCTCCCTTTCTCCCTCTCTCTCTCTTTCTTTTGGGAGATGGTAAAATTTTAGACAAACAACCATCGATATATTTGAACAAAAAAGAAACGCGGACCAGAAATGTTCACCTGTTCTGGCTGTGGCCTGGTTTATTACCTGCTTTTTATTGTCTACACCTGGTTAAAGCACCTACAAATGTTTTTTCCCTCCCTTTTTTTCACTCGTCCCAGGTGAGTGTCTTTTTCAACCACTCTGTTGTGTAATGAAAGGTCCAGGGCCAGTATATTGTTATGGTGTAGTGTGTTTAACCGGCAGCCATGGCAGCTGCATAAAGGCTGAGAGTTGAAACAGGGGTCATGCTGCTATTTTTCCAGGGACGCAGAAGCTCTCTCGCGTTGACCAGCAGTGGGTGTGTCATAAATCCGTAAATCTCTCTCCCACTCTAGGGAGCAGATGCACCACGTCTTTTCTTTTCTCTCCCTCTCCCTCCCTCTCTCTCTTTCTCTCATCCTCTGTGTGTGTGTGACAGAGGGAGAGTTAAACGAATTTACATAAAACTAGATTTTAAAACTCCATCAGACATGATAAAATGATTTACTGTCAGAGCTGGCAAACATTTCAAGCAGGGCACGACAAAAGCTGCTCGGAGCAACACTCTGATATCCCACTGTAGACTTCAGCATCACGCCGCACAGGAAATGATGGCCCGGGTAAACTTGCAAGTAATACTTTATGTCATCATACCGCCTCGGCGAGGAATATTTCATTAGCCTATTTGCTGCATCGTTGAGGACCTTCGAAATTACAGTCATTTTCCTCCGTTCAGGTGTCACCGGGGGCCTAGACAGTCACTGGATTGAGTTATGATTATGTTATTCACTTTTCATCAGCACAAATGATCTGAATATGGGATGCTGAGACTATAGATCCACAATTATGTATAGGTTAAGTGAAAATGCGCTTTCCACTTGATTTGTTCTCTGGAAATGGTTCTCCAGTGTATTTTTGTGGCCACCAGTTGCGTTTGCACCGCAGTCATCTTGTACATTGAGCACTGAGAGAGCGGCTGCTGCAGCATCAGGAGTTATATTTAGACACGTCCTTGCATAATGTTACAGAAGGTACAAAGGTTGATTGACTTTCAAATATCATTAAAATGAAAAAACAAAGGCTCACCCCACGTTCAAAATTTAAAACATTGAATTGAAACCTGCTGCCCCCCCCCAGCATTTATAATTTACAACCTTAATTCTGAGATATTAATATTTTCTGACTCTGTTAAAAGTTTATATATATATATATATATATATATATATATATATATATATATATATATATATATATATATATATATATATATATATGTCAGTGATGATTGTAGCAAGAAAGCTGTGTGTTATTTCTTATCACAGGAGAAAAAAAAACGAGGGTTCAAATAGTTAGTATGCACACAAACTGTTAGCGCTTATTCTACATCCTCTACATCAGCTTTTAAAGGGAAAAAACCATCTGTTTTTTGACGCAGCATTATTTTTTTTCTAAGTCTACAGACATCCTGAAAACATATTTTCCCTGAGTAGAAACAACAAAAATGTATACCCACATTTTAGACTTTGAGATGGCCCCTCATTGGCTCAGAGCTGCAGGATTTATGGTTGCATGCACTCTCCGCGGACGGGTCGGGATTTACGGCGGGCTGTGGCACACAGCAGGCCCAAATTAATACTCCATGTTAATGCACATGCTTATGCAAAAGTCGGGACTTGTTCGGGAAATTGACAATATGTGCGTTTCCTCACTTATGAAGTGCAGCCTGCAAACTCTAGTCCTTTCATTTCACTCTGCATTGTTTACAGCAATATAGGGCACCGGGCCCATAAATCTTCTCCTTGCTCTGCCAAGACAGCGCCATTTGTATGCACCGTTTTAACCGACAGCATCCTCTGCCCATTAACGTCTTCTCCCCAGCTCTCTCTCAGTCTCTTCTTATCTGCTCAGCTCTGTCCCCTGGAAATACATTAACTGATCCGTGCTTTCGTTGAGCCCTGAAACCAATTATGTTTTTTTTTGTAGTGAAAGGAATATATAATTCATAGAAACAGAAAATAAAAACGGAAGAATTGTGTTGTATTCTCCAGATTTACCCCCGCCGGTGCGCAGTTGTGGATGTTTCCCACTCCTCACTACCCGTTTTTCCCCCTGTAAGTTTATGATATGAAAAACAAAAGTTTATCGACAATTTCGTCGGCTGTTTGTGTCAGCGGGCGAGAGAGCGCAGAAGGTAAGGAGGAATTGTAAAAGGGTTGACACCCAGAGCGACCGGCGCGCTTTTGTGTGAGAGAGAAAAATGATTTATTACCAGCGAGGCGGTTCAAACAGAGTTCACGGAGAATTGTGGTGGAAGCGAAGAGGAGCTAAATTATGGTCTCGCTGAGCCAGTATATCATAGATTCTATCTCCAATTCAGAGAGTGTGTTCAAGGGTGTGAGGTAAGGAAAACAAAACGAATTTAATTACTTTCCCCCATTTCAGTCTGTCCTGGTGTGTGCAGCCCAATTCACCTGTTTATGATAACAACAACAACAATAACAACAACAACAATAATTGATAGATCCCGGTGTACAAGCAGATGTCACTACGTTTCAGTTCCTACGTATTTTACACTGTATCCTGTCTACAAACTACAATTGACTAGAGATATTTAGCATATTTAGAGGCCAGGTTTAATCCACAGCCATTGCCTCGCTTTCAGTCTCCGATTATAATTAAAATTTAATCAATAATATCAATAAAACTAGACATTTTATTGCTGATGCTGATTGTGTTATTACCAATAAGCAATACTCTGCATGTAACTGTATTATGCACAGTTTCGATCAAGGAAGTGTTCAAAACTAAAATAACATATATATAAATGTGTGTGTGTTTGTTTGTTTGTGTGTGTGTGTGTGTGTCCATATATACAATATATATCATATGTATTTTATTCATATGAAATATGTATTTTTCTCCATTTTTTTATCCAAGGACCTTACTCCTCTCTGGAGGCTCAGGTAAAGCCTCAGTGATGTTGGCAGCAGCGGGACTGAAACAAAAAAAGGGGAGAGGCTCCTCTCCTTCAAAAGCTATGCAAGCCTGAGTGCATAATCCATCACCTCTGAGAGACATTTAAAGAGGGTTTTCTTGACAGCTTTGTTGTAGTGAAACACCAGAAGGAACTTATAAACCTGGTTCAACTATGATTGATACTGGCACAGAATATGCTAACATTACAGCCTGCAGAACCTTGTCACTTTGGAGGATGTTTTTGGCTGCACTATTCAAAAATTTCGAGATAGATTCATTTCTCTGGTTATTTATCCTATTTGCACAAATTAGTGTTTTGTTTACATTAAGCAGTCGTGTTTAATGAGATTTATTTTCACAGTGTAATTGAATGGGGCCACTCTTGAAGCAGCTTTTAGCCCAAATGATTTCCACAAAAAAAAAAAAAACTATCATAGGTGTTTTTTTTTTTTTTTAATCAAGTAGAAATTGAATATTGAATATTTTGCACCTTCGTGGCTATGGTTCCAAGTCACGGGAGTCTTGTGTGCTCGACACTGTAACCGTGAACAGGCGCACATAGGAGCTGAACGTCTCCCCCTGCTCTTTGTCCATTGAGCCGAGCAGCAAGCGGCATGTTTACCATGAAAAATGTCCAGGGTTTGACTGTTGCCTCACAGAGCCAGAGACGGGGACACTTGATACCGTATAGTGATGCCCGATGAATGCAAATGCATTGAATCTTCCTATGGAAAAAGAAAACAAAAAAAAACTGATGATTGCCTCCTTTGTCTTTGTGTGGCAGTGACTGTCAAGCCTTTGTTTGACCACTCCCAGTGAATCCTATTAAGACAGAGCTGCACTTCCACTCCGACAGCTATAAGTACATGCTACTGTTTTAAGGAAAGCCCGCTGATTTTTAATGGACAGGTAAATGAGTGGCGAACAGTTATCCAAAATTATCGGAATCATTTCTTTTACAGGCAAAAAAAGCAGCCTCACAGCAAAATGTTAATAGATGGCTAACAGCATGAATACGGCGATAAGCACTATTATTCATAATTATGTTAAAATGGGTATAAAAAAATACACGGGAACGCAATTTATTTATTCATGTTTTTATTTATTTTTTTTGGGCATTTTAGATCTCGAAAGACTCAGCAAAAATAATGGGTTGTGGTCGATAACCCGTCGTTGAGGTCCAGTATGTTTCTGCAGCTCAGAGGAACTGCAGAATATAAAACGAGCTCCTCGTCTTACATGTGATAAAAACCTACCACCAGGAAGGATTAGATGTGCGGCTGCAAGCGGCGGCTCCTTGTAATACACGCGTCCTGTCAGAGGATTTACGGTATTACAAGGAATAAGCTCAGTTTCAAACGAGACGCTCCTCACCACACAAGTGATTCCTGTCTGTTTTACCCCCCCCCCCCACACACACACACCTCATCCATTACCCCCTTTTCCTCCGTATAAACACATCTCCCTCTTTCCTCCCACACTGATTACAAAGAAGTTGGCGTCTATACATATTCCGCTGTATGAATTTTTTTTTTTTTTATCCCTAGGCAAAGAAACTCAAGATGCTCATAGAAATTTTGACTGAAGAATTATCGCACAAGCTTCTTCGGGCGCCCCAAGTTGTCGGTGGATTATTTTACAACTCCAGAGCTCGGTCATTGGAGGACGACCACACGTGACTACGGCACCCCCTCTGGTAAATATTAGGCAAATATTCACATGGTTACTCCAAGTGCTCTTCCCTGCATGGTTTTTCTACAGTCCGGTTAATTGTGATCGGATATTAGACAGACGGAAAGTCCTAGTCTTTACTACTGTTGAGGGATCCTTGGTTTTATTTGAGACAGTGTGATGGGCCGGGTCCGAGGGCCCCCAAAAGCCTGCCCTCCCTCTGCAGCTGCATGGCAACATTTTAGCTATGAGCTCTGGACAACTGCCAAAACTACGTGCGAGATATAATGGAGGAGGGGGAGGAAGAGGAGGAGGAGGAGGAGGCCAAGGAGCAGAACTTAATCAGCAACACATGACCTCTTCTGCTCATGTCAGAACCAGGCTGAACCCAGATGACCAGTTTCAGAGCCCACTGGAGCCTCTGGTTCACTGTCACGCCAAGGGCAAGCTGGACATCAAGAGCAGGAGCTGTAGTCTACTCACCATCTGCCATTCTGGAGTAATTTTCCCCCGGATGAATCCACGGACAACTGACTCTGAACAATCTGGTAACTCTGGCTTTATTTATTAGAGACTAGTCTTTTAATTTATAAAGCAATAACTGAGTCTGCAAATAACTAAGTTCTGGGGGGGGGGGGCATAAAACCGTATCCAATGAGCTTGTGCATTGAATGTGTAAATCAAACACTGATAACAGAGCCTAATTCTATATAAAGCAAATAAACAAGATTTTGTCAAATGAAGACACAGAATGCGCCCAATATATAAATGTTTCATACTTGATAACAACATTTATAAACACACCAAAAGTCTAAATATTCAATAATACGTTTAATGTGTCACCTGTATTATTTCTAATGCACTATAGTACATTAATCAGATGTCAAGGCTCTTTCTCCACTGTAAAGTGTATGAATGAGTGTTAATCTTGCAACAGAGTTAAACAAATGTCTGTGTCATGCTTATACTTGTTTGTTTTTCCAGTCCTACAGGCAGAGTAATGTTCTAAAGAGAAATGTTACAGTGAGTTGGCTACATCAAAACTTCTTGTACACAACTTTTGCAAGTAGGGTTTTCTTTTGAGTGAATATTTCTTAATCCACAAATATTAGCACTTTATGTTCTGTGTTTTCTTAACACAGGCATTAAATATATATTCTATCGATCAATCAATTACATTGTATCTCCTAATAAGTAATTCAGGTTTATTTTGAGGATAAAATCACATAGTGTCAAAGTAAAGTTTACAAAAATGAAATAAGACAGTTACAGAAATGGGAAATAATTATGCAATGCATAAAACAAAACCTTTTCATGTTTACTAATTATGCTCCCTATTTTACACAGTAATATATAAACATTACTGTCTAAACGCTACAAAGAAGACTGTAACAAGGAAGCCAGATTCTCCCAGCCTGATGGAGTAATGTTAAGGGGCACTGTTTACCCTCTAAGGTCACTATGGGCCTTATTAAGTATCCATTAACCCCTGTATGTTATATTGTTATCAAC
This sequence comes from Istiophorus platypterus, assembly GCA_016859345.1. Lineage (NCBI taxonomy): Eukaryota > Metazoa > Chordata > Actinopteri > Istiophoriformes > Istiophoridae > Istiophorus > Istiophorus platypterus. The sequence goes on from CM029111.1 coordinate 6,829,222, forward strand.
AGGGCCCCGGTTATCACTGATATACATGTCAAATTGAATCTCTAATGGTGGTTATTTTCGGTGATAGTCCCAAGGTACCATTTAAGTGACTGAGATGGGCATTTGACAGGTCTGGTTCCATGTGTAGCTTTGATTAATGTGGCCTGTCAGCCAGCCGTAGTAGCATCAGATGTTTCCCCCAGACTGTTTTTTTTTTCGTTAGGTAACTTTCCCTGAACACGTTACACAGCGGACAGCCAGTCTTGTGTAGTGTCTCAAGCATGACTGAATGCACAGAAGGGGCTGAGGGCCCTACTTGGTCTCAGGTTGATTGGCTAAGGATTAACAGGGGCCTTACTGGCACTTGAAGTCCTCCATGTGGGGGTTGTACATTTCAGGTTAGACTTGTTAGCATATGTGGCACTTGTTTTTATCACCCTCTCTTCTTTATGTGCTTCCTCCCGCATTAGCCAGGCGTGGTGAGGGGGCTGGACCGCCAGGCAGAGGAAGGCCGGGTGTGAGGAGGGAGAGAACGGCCTTCACCAGTGGCCAACTGCTGGAGCTGGAGAAGGAGTTCCACTTTAACCCTTAAATGTGTTGTCCACAGAGGCTGGAGATGGCTGCCGGGCTGCAGCTTACTGACCGCCAGGGAGATCTGGTTTCAGGACCGTAGGATAAAGGTACAAGAAGGAGCACAAGTATGGAAAGTTGGAAGGTCTGATCCTGTGGTCTCCCTGCCAGACCGCCTCCAGCTGGAGCTCGTGTGCAGTCACTTGGGAACCTGACTGTACGAAATTCCTCCTCCGCAGAACTGCACTCCGTGGATTATGCTTCTATGTCCTCCTCTGTCTTTGGCTCTCACAGTGATGGCAGCACTGGTCAGCACATTTAGCCTGCAGACCTGCAACATCTGAGTTGCATACTTCCAACTGTTGGAAATGGTCCATCACCCTCCTGTGTGAGCATAGATAGTCATCACCATGCTGGCATTTCAAACTGGCCCTAGGGCCCCGTAATGACCATACTTCCTGTGCTCATCAAAATCTCAATGATACATCCACTCTCACTTACTTATGAAAGACTGCAGGATGTCTGATTAGCATCCCAGTGCTGACATCCACTCAACAGACCCTTTTGCTGTTCATGAAGCATTCTAATTAAACTATATGAACATATCTTAATTAAAGGAGCACTACAGCGATATCACTTGTGTTTCTCAGACACAGTGACCAAAAACTGCAGGTCTTCAAACTTCCTGCTCACATTGTACGTACACGACATGCGCAAGACATTTGAACAATTAATAATTACATGTTTTGTGCTGTAATTTTATGGCCATTACATTTGTATTGTTATTGCATGTTTAATGCATGCGGGAATCATGCAGTGAGTGAGTTTTCTATTTCCCTGGGCTGATCTGTGGGCAGATAATGGCTAAGTGGTTGCCATACTTTGTAAGTGTCACATTAGGCCTCTTTTTCATTATGTACTGTAAATAGCAGGTCATTTGTGTAAAATGTTTTAGCTGTGAAATGGGCAGAGTAATGTTCATACTGAGTGATGTTATATTTTTGTTAAAGCCATTAAAGGATACGACAAGTGTTTGATGCAGTTCTGGATTAATTGACATCTCATAGTGTACATGCTTAATAAATGCATTTGGGAAAACTGTAGCTCTTGTGCAGTGTTTACCCTGTTCATTTCCAATAATATTGTTTTTTTCCAGCAGCATTTCATGATTAAGAAATTCCTGGATTAGATCCCATATGGAAAAAACAAGAAGGATTCTATAATCAAATTAAGGCATGCTATAGATTCATTGAAAACTCTACAGTATTGTGCATTCAAGTTGCACAGTCTTGCAACATAAGCCTCTCCCTCGCTCCTACCTCCGACTTCCCCACCATTAATCAACGAGACAAGGCAGTCTTTCCAGCACTCCAACCACAAGCTCTGAACCCACTGGGTACCATGACAAGATCTCTTGCCTCCTCCTTCCCAGCCCTTGCCTTTTCAATAGCCAAATTGTAGTCCTGCAAGTCGGAGCTGGCCTCCCTCTCAGGGGGTATGTTAGTTGTGTAGCTTAGAGGCCCTTCCAGCAGCCCATAGGCCACAACAGACCAATGAGGTTCAATCGCTAATGACAACATATTATCTTAAAGAACAATGAGGAGACTTTGTGGTTTTTTTTTTACCGACATCCTCTGTGCTACTGTGTCATCTGGATTTTCAAATATAACCTGTGTCTTGGAAATGTTATTTTCCAGTTTTCTTTTTTTCTGGCTTTGGTTTCAAAATATCTCCTCTGTGAGCTTAATTATGCAGACACATTATGCATGTATTTGACAGAACTGTGTCACAGATTCTCTTGGCTCTCTTCAGTTTTACAGTCGAAGACAGACAGAATCTTTTATGATAAAGCAGGAAACCTCTTACTCTTGATAATTTTTAAGCCACAATATCAATATTCTAAACAAAGTTGTAGACATGCTGACAGTTTTATATCAGTGGCCTTACTGTAAACGAGTTGTCACAGAGGACTACTGACAGCTTTGAAATGGGGGCAGTACAGGAGGAAGCTGATCCTCTAGTGGTCCTGAATAGAATGAATTCCTGCTTCTATTTCATTACCTAATCAGTCTCTGGATCAGCCGTCATTTGGTAAATGTTTGACACCATTTGCAGCAGGTCTCAATAAGCGTCAAGGGAGCTGTATAGCTGCTATAACTCTGTGGAAATGTTGAATAAAATAAAGTAAGGTCTACACGTCGTCTGTATCAGAGAGGTGGTGACAGCTGGTTAATTTAAGGGAAAAGTAATAAAGGGCAAGAGAGAGTGAGATGAAGCAGGAAAAAGTTCTCTCCTACAAACATGTTTGCTCAGAAAGAGGCAGAAAGAGGGGGGATTGTAGGGAAGAAGAAGCAGACAGTGTTGGATTCCTGAGATTCTTGCATATGTCGGGTGATTTATGGTGTTAATGGTGCCGAGGCTCAATAGGACCTTTACCTCTGGTTCCTCGCCACATTCTCTTTCCAGACACTAGGAAGCCAGGAGGATCCACACACTGGAGTGCAGTAATTCTGTGGATGGGGTCAAGGGGGATCCCCAAGGGTCAAGGAAAGCCCCCCCCCCCCCCCCAGGCCCCACTACAAGACAGAACAGTCTACCTCCATTTCAGCATTGAGTTAGCCAGTTTTTCTCACACTGGATAGCTCCTACTTAGCAACTAAAGTCATTTCCCTTTTGCTCCCTTAATGACAGCTGTTCTTTGCAGCCACAAAGCCAAAAATCCTTACAAGTTTTTTTTTTGTTGTTATTTTAAAATTCTGGGCTTTGATCAGACCCGAGCGATGCATTCAGTGGATCTTTGAGGTGATAAATGATTCCAGCCCTGGTACCATGAAACCAGCTTTTGGTTACGGTCCATCATTAATTTCAAAAATTTTGCCTTATGTCCTTTACAGTGACTGATGTTCCACCATTCCATTTGCAGCTGTTGTGAAACAGATTTTGGGGTTAGTTTTGAAAAATGCTCTGTGCATCGAGACTTTTCTTAAGCTTCCGTGAAAACAAAACTGCTGCGTACTCAGCAAAGATGTGCTGCTTTAAGTATTTTCCAAAGCACTTACTGCATTCAACAAACATAAAACCTGAGGCTCGTCATATTACCATCACAGTAAGCTGCTAGCATCTACTGGAGTCGTCTGTTATGTAGTGGTGATTCCATTCATTATGTGGGGATCACTATCAGAGGAAATAAATAATCAGGGTTCCCACAAATCCTCTGAGCTCAATCACAGATGTTACATTGCTGTGGGGATTTCATTTGGCTTCGGTGTTTATCTTCACCACAATCCTTACATGCACTTATTCATACCACTAATTAATGCCAATGACTGACAGGCTCCACAACTTCTCTAAACTGGGATAAACACAACACAAAAACACAAAAACATCTTTGGCATTTCTTTATTTACAACTAATTAATTGTTAGGCTCATCAAGGCATAGGAAGAGCAGTGTCCTTCTCATTTTGTAGTGATTAAGAGAGAGGTAAGAATTACATACACTTATATAAACTGAAGACATTTTTCATCAAAGTAAACAAAAGTTTTCATCATGACATGAAATCCCACTCTGAAACTCTAACATAGCATCTTATAGAGTAATTTCTGTATATAAGTTCATTTATAAACTCAGATCATAGTTTGAGCTTGGGGGAGACAATCACTAGAGAAAAACAAATGAGGACAAACTGTTTGTGTGGTTCTCTTAAACAACGTGGATGCTCCCCTCACAGCATTTTCATTTCAATTTCCGTCACCAAACAATATAGACATAATGTACATGCAAAATGATGTAGAATGTAAATAGATGTATTTGACAGAATACATTGATGTATATGCACAGACAGAATAAAAAATGTATAGCATAGCATTAAAACACAATCCAGTGGTTTTGCAGGAAAATTGAACAAAGTAAAAACAGATTACACGAACTTACTCTGGAATTAAAAGTTTTTCAAAGCCTAATCTCCACTTTCCAATACAAAGCAGCAGACTAACAATTTCTACAGAATTTCTGGGGTCAAAATGAAATATTTTATTCGTGAGATAAAGAATATTTTATAAAGCTGGTTGCAATATTGTAAGTTTTGTATTTATAGTCATTTATATTTATAATGTGCATTTCTGTATCCACCTGGAAAAAAATGTGATATTTTGTTTTAAAAAAAACATTTTAAAAAATGTGGTAGTAATGTTTTATATTTTTAGTATGTGAGGATTTAAAACCGTATGACAATTGGTTTCAATGTAAATTTAGCTGAACTGTTTAGTGAGTAAAACATTGTGCATTAATTTTGATGGACTGAAGCTCACACCCATCTGCATCTCACTTTATGTGCTTCTTAGAGTTATGTGAAATTTAAAAAAAAAAAATTCCAATGATAGTTGCCATAAGCTCACCTGTGTTTATTTCCTTATGGTTGAAAAAAGGCATTTTACTTTTAAATTAAAATGTTTGAAAATTGACTGATTTGTATGGTGAAAATCCTGGAAGTAAAACCTTCCCAGAAATGACTGGTAGAAATAATACTTTAGTACACTGTTGAATAAAAACCCTGAACTTTTATGTTTGGCCTTTAGGAGGTTTTGTTCTTTTTATGACCTGTTAACCTTCTCCACCTTTTCCCTCCACAGTAGTTACTGCTGCCCACAAGTCTCTCCAGGTGCTTGTTGCTCAAGATGATTGTTAAGTATCAATTTCCTGTGTCACCTTTATGGGTTTTATTTATTTGTCTGCTCCTCCATGTGGAACAGAGTCTGAGCATCACTCAGGTAGATGGATTATAACTCAACTGCTACGACTCATCAGTCTTGGAAATTTGACTTCCTGAATCTCATACAACTGTTACTGTCATATTACGGCACGGCATTATCAAGATCAATGGCATTTTAAATGCTTCCCAGTTAAGGATGATCGGTGACAATAAAAAAGGTAAGTTGGTGATGAAAGTGTCTCAGCTGCGGTGAGAGGCACTGTGCACAGTGAGGGAGTCACCTGCTGGAGCTCGTGTTTCCCACAGAAGAGCAACCGGTTAAATGAATGAACATGTAATCACAACAGTCACCCAGCTAAATGTCACATGTTGACCATTATCGATCACTCAAGAAGTATTTAACACACAATGACTTCATCACACATAATCTCATCAATGTGAACTTTCTTTGGGCTGTATGGGAAAAAATTAATGACAGTGAAGAACCAAGAGAGAATGAGACAGGCAGCATGTAAATATTTTGCAAACATATCAGCATACTGATGTTTGGATATTTGAAGCATTCAGTGTAAATAAACTTCAAACCCTAATGCTCTGTTTGGGGTCCCTGGAGACTTTGGGCCCTCTTTAACATCTCAAGAAATATATTTAACATTGTTTCATCTGCTTGATATTCCATTACTTAACTACTTATAAACATGATTTAAACTGAGGACATGTTTCAGATGTCTACGACAGAAATTAATTCTGTTTAGGCTCTCAGAGACCACAGCTGTAAAGCACACTTAAATGCAAATGATTTTCACATACTCTGTATCTGGGACTGGTGTTGACAGTACTTCTCCTGCTGCAAGAACCCTCCCAAATGAGTCTATTTGAATTTCTGCTTTTTGCAGCTCTACAACCACATAATACATCTACAAGGGAGTTAGACCCTGAACATAAGATCTGTTGTGATGTAGAATAACTAACAGTACATTTCTTCGTCTTTGAATGATCTTAATCAAAAAAGGAATATATATATAGATATAGATATATCTATATCTATATCTATAAATATAGATATAGATATAGATATAGATATAGATATCGCAGAAGTGTTGTATTAGCATGCATTAGTTTCATCTAGGTGTACCTAATAAACTGGTAATTGATTGTATTTTTCTTCATACATAATCTCTATTGCATGTAAAACGCAAAATGAGAATAAAGGATTTGTTTTGCAAATACTGTTTTTATTTTGACATGTGCAGCAGCGGGACTCCAACCAATGAGGAAGTAAAGACAATTTCAACAAAACAATAGAGTTAAAACTGTGACATTTCATTCCAGAGTGACCCTTTTTTATTATTTATAAATCCCTGTTGAACCTCAAGTGCTAAAACTAAATATTTCTGAAAAAGTAATACTACACCACCATTATTTTTCTGTTGGTATTCAACAGTGACATGCTCTTACTATGCCGCCAAATCTTGTTCTAAGGCAACTTTTTTTTAAATTCTGCTGGACAGGCCTTATTTTCCAAAGGTATCAAGCCCCTCTGTCTGATTTTTTCAGGAGATTTATATAAACAATACATAGAGACATCTAACACATTTGCTCTTGATGAAGTGGTGCAGCTATAAAAGTCATGGTTTTGAATATTCCTCTCATTGTATAGCATCAATGTAGACAGTGATAAGGTACTGTACATTGTAAATAATTCAGCTTTCAAACATTTCCTTTGTTGACATTTTTCCATTTTGAACTGAATAAACCTTCCTGAACCTCAAAGGAAGATTAGTGCTTTATTAATACTATGTCATTTTTCTATCAGCAATTTGCCATTAACCATGATTAGCATGCCCAGTAGATTACTGATCTGCATTGTGAACAAGCAGGGAATGTTTAAGCAAAAAAAAAAAAAAAAAAAAAACACCCTCTCTTTCCCTGCAGCGAAAACAATGCTGTACGAGGGAGAATATTACAGAGTGTGCTGCAATGATGAACATTTCCTCCTGTTTCATGTTTAACCCTGCTCATTTCCCACAGTAAGAACTCCGGAAACACACAAGTGTGCACAGCAGCTCGGGGGGAAGATGACTGATGGCTTGTTGTCATGATGTTTGGGATTCTGCCGACGCGAAGCCTCTTGGCTCACTGAAGCTGTGAAGCGCTGCAGTACATACTACGGGCTATTGTTGAAAAGTCCTCGTATTAGCAAGGTATTGCTTCATTGTCACACTGTTGAGCCTGTGCAGAATGCAGTTATCCATAATGCCCCTGACCATTTGCAGAATAGTTGCATTGGATTTATGATTACGGTTCATGTACTCTGACATACTTCATACCATTCAACAATAAAGCAAGGACAATTATTAGAATTTCACAATGTGAGTGGATGGATTTTTCTGTTTCCATTTGGGATCGTGTGTGGGCTGGGTATACACTAAGCTAAATCTTACCTCTGACATCACCATTTTTCAAAAATGTCAATATTTGAAAAACACTGACATGCACTATCAATCATATAGATAGCCATCTTTCAACCGGTCAATGTGCTACACTTGAATATCTGTCCCTGCTTCCTCTTCAGCTTTGCTCTGAACATTTCTCTCTATTTTTCTGTTTTTCTCTTGCTTTATTTCTCCATGTCCCTCTGCCATATTACAGCTCTATCATGATGCCACCTCGATGAGCCTGAGCTCCATAAACATGGCATAGATTGCAGTCATCCTCCTCTCCTGGAACTGCATTAAAGGCAGTGACCTCTCTGGTTGGTGGTGACAGTCGTCTGTCAGCGCCGGTTAATTCCCAGTCTTGTGAGGGTCAGGAGCTGACATATAATGAGGCCTGACAGTGTTGGAGGGCTAGACAAGGGTCTGGTGTCAACAACGGCCATGGCATCATGTCAGCAGCGGCAGAATGAGGGTTCAGTTCAAACCAAGGAGGTAATCCGAGCACGGCCGAGCTGATCCCTGGGCCTTGAGTGCCTATTGACACACATCAGAGCATGGACAAAAAACAAATTAGCATCAGTCAATATTATCTCCCTCCTCCTGCCTCCTAACACAGCCACCCAAGTGCCGTCATGTTTACCTCACCTCCAGTCAAAACGACAGAAACAATGGTGATGATGATGGAAAATGCCTGCATGGAGTCTTGAGAGGATGCTGTTGGGCTTTGGGGCAGATAATCAAATATCTGGTTGGTGCGTAAAAGGGGGTGCAGAATTTGCTTTGAGGGGCATAAAATTCAGAATTATGTTTGTGGCATCCATTTCACATAAATTGTGAGACTATTCTCTTTCTCATTTCTGAAGCCACCTCATGGAAATTTTTTGGTTTAGGGGATACAATCAGCCCAGAGGAAGGAGCCTCAGCTAAAGATAACTTGTTCTTTGTTTTTTTGCTAAATGTGATAATATAACTTCTGTTGCATAAAGGTGCCAGGCAGTGATGTGGGACAACATTTCAAATATGCTAATCAAACATATGGCACTTCTAGGAAAAAAAAAAACACCTTACTGTTGTCCTACAAGATAAAAAAAGGGGTTACTTGGTTTTTAAATGTAATTTGAATGCGTCCAAGAGCTTTATTAGGCCGAGACTGCTTCATTTTTTAAATTCGTTTGCATACCAGAAAGCAGAGATTGCTCACACCTGTTTTTTCCTCTTCACCCCCCCCCCCCCACCGCTGAAAGCCATTACAGAAATACAATTTCTAATACCTCCGCACAGGTCTTCGATCGACTGCAAACAAATTTATATTCAGGCGGTAAACAGAAAGCTGCAGAGATTTATTTATTGAGTGTGGAGGAGAGAAACAAGCTAGCGCGTGAACCCTGAGTAACCTCCGAGCTGACATGAAGATGGATCAGTGCACCATGCAAATGCATGGAGAGAAGGGATATATTGCACTCACTCATTCAGCACATCGCTGCCTGTAGAATCCCATTAACTCCCACAGCTGGGACCATATTTCTGTGCTGTAAGAATGCAGTTAGAAGTTGTTCATTAGGCTGAATTATATTGTAATTACTGCAGACTTAAAAGACATAGTAAACAATGTTAAAAATAAAACCCATAAGAACAGAAACCTATAGTAATTCTAAAATTAGTCTTTTAATAAAATACAATGGGTAGGTGGTCCATACTGCTATCTGAGAAAAATATAATAACAACAACAATACTAGTATTATGTTTATTATTGTTAATAATAATAACAATGTTATTTGTATTAATATTATTATTATTATAAATAATCGCCACAATAATAATAATAATAATAATAATAATAATAATAATAATAATAATAATAATGATAATAATGATAATAATAATAATAATAACATGTCGTTTATTGTACTGATTAATCATATTGATTAGATTAATTATTTTTCACTGGTTTCTCTATGCTCACAGTGGCAGGAAAAATATGATAATGTTACAATGCCGATAAATTCAAAATAGTGAATGATTAAATTTAGTTATACAGGATACTATTAGCGCAACCATTTCCCGTTGCTGATAATGTATTCGGGCAGGGCTGAGACACACGGTGACGCGTGTATGTGAGAGTAGGTCGACAAACTTCTGCTGCACCGTGGAGCTCCATGAAATTTTCACCTCTGCGCCAAAAACACATGCAAATTCAGTTGCTTTGCATGTTTTCACAGGGCAGTGTGTGAGTGTGTCTGTGTTTGTGTCTGTGTTTGTGTCTGTGTGTGTGTGTGCGTGTGTGTGTGTGGTATTTTCAGCTCATCTGTGCGCGTAGATCTGGAGTTAAAATTGTGTTTGTTTTGTTTTTGTCGCTCCAATGAGTTTAAATAGCAGCGTTTGACATCATCCGCGCTTGTGTGGAATGTATCTCTCGGTTATTCACTGCTGGGTAAACAGAGATGTGTTGAAAAGAGCACTGCTCTAAAAAAGACATTTTTTTCGGGGGGTTCTGTTTGGAAAGCACACACGAACGCGCTCGGGCTAATCCAACCGAGGAGCTGCTCTAACCTGGAATAAACGCGTCCTCTCCTAGTTACAACTTCTTGATCTCCCTGTAGCAATTTTTTTTGTATTTGTTCGAAGCTAATTACTAATCTGCTGCCGGTGAACTTCTAAATACCAGCTGTCACGACCTCTGAACCCATTACGTGTGCCTTTCACATGACCTAAGCCCCTTTCTAAAGAGGGCCTCGCGTTTTTCAAGAAGCCTTCACGAATTTGCATAATCCATTAGCTACATCAATGTCGGCCTACATTATGCAAATTTAGCATTTGGGAAAAAAAGAAGTTCCATTGTTGTCTTGAAAAATAACCATTATACAAGAATTTGGCCCAAAACATACCTTCCCTGTGTGTGATTAAAAAAAAAGAAAAGATTCTGACGTCGTATCCTACCTGTCTGAATAGGTGAGAGGCCCTTGCAGGCCCTCAGAGCGTGGAAGCAACGATGAGCAACTTTTTCCGCTGCTTTTGAGGATATTTGTGGTTTTTGTTTTATTTTGTCTTATTGTAGTTTTGGCCTGCGCGGTTCTACTCTCTATGCTCAGATACCTTTAAAATGTTGACCTGAAGTCGGTGTCACAGATTGCTCGCTGGGCTCAGTCAGTGTTGTCCCCCCTGATGACAGAGATGTCCAGCTATTGGCCGAGACCGGGAGGGCACGTCATCTCCATCAATCAGGGACCGCCGTCTTCTCCTTTGAGGAATGTCCCCCCTTGGCCGTCCAGCCGCCTGACCATGCGTTACTGGATGCATGAGAGGCCGGGAATGAATTGCAAGCCCGTCCAATGATTATCCAGGGGAGAGGTGATAATGACTTCCTATCAAGAGTTAACGGCCGAAGGGGAGAGTAGCCCTCTGTTCACGGGCTGCTGCCGAGCAAAAGAGGTCATTAACCGGGACCAGAGCGGCGGGACTCATCCTGGACTCGGCAGTCGCGAAGAGGAGGTGGAAGTTACCTCGGGATTTGATTCTCAGCATTCCCGGTACTTAACTTTCTCCAACAGTTTGACTCTGTGCACCTCTTCGGACAGCCCTCCTCCTCCGCCTCCTCCTCCTCTTCTTCCACGGTGTGAGGCTCTCGAGGGCTTCTCGACACCGGCCTGCCCCCACTCGTCCCGTGTCCCCTGGCGGTGCAGGGCGCAGGGGCAGGGCTCTCCAGGACGCGGGTACTGTGCGTCAAACAGCAGCGAGGCACCACACTCCGGTTTTGGGTCACTCACAAAGCGAATTCAAATCTACTCTTGCAATGGCCCCGAGATTCACGTCGCCGTGGGAAGTTCGTCCAGCTCGGACTGTACCGCAGCGGATATGGATGAAAGGAGTAAAACTTTTGAGTGGATGAGAGTGAAGAGGAGTCAGCACCGGTCGGGTAAGTTCTTCTTTTTGTCAAGGGAGACTGAGCACGAGAGGAGGGATAAAGTAAACTTGAGACACAACCTACATTTCTCCAGGCTGAGTTTATCCTTGATTATACAGCTCGGGATAACTTTCATTTATGTTTGGCAAAGTTTGGTCGAAGTTTTCTCCACAAGCTGGAAAAAAAGAGAAGAAATAGCTGACGTATTTTGTGCGTCATCATGCACGAAGGCTGATTAAAAAAAACAAAACAACAATTTCCCCACTTTTTTAAAGCAGATGAAGACCTAAGAAAGGCAGCACCAGTGGTCCACTGGACGCCAAATGTGAATATGCACATTAAGACTCAGTTATGATTTCCCTTAACTGTTCCAAGTTCATGTAAATCTCTCAGGTTGTTTAACATTTTTGCTCCACCCACTGTTACAAGCAGGATCTTGACCGTACGCAGAAGGGAAGTGAAGTGCAGCGAAAGGCCTGCTTATCCTCGGTGTATATGCAACCCAGCAAATGATCCATTATTTACCCTTGCCTTTACTTAGCAGTAGCCTTTGAATAATGCAACAGACCATTGCCTGTCGAGACTCGCAGGAAGTTGAGTAAAACTTACTGTTGTAAGCTGGAGTGCTCTCTGAGTATTGATTAGTTGTCTGTTTGTAATGAAAGCCCTTGTGTATTGATTTCAGTTTGCAGCACCTTTACATGTGTCCACCTTTTTAACATAATTGCTGTCACAGATCATCATTTCCCTGACTGATGAGTCCTCTGCAGGGAGCCCACAGAGGAACACGTTTCTCAGGCTTTGAAAAAAATACCAATAATCTACTAATGTGAAAAATGCCTGTCAATCTTCAATTTTATTTGAGTTATAGTATCTTATATAGATCCTTCATTTGTTTAGTAATGCCAGTTGACTGACTCTCCACTGTACTTGGGTTGAGTTTCATACATTTCACACGGAGGAAGATTTACAACAACAGTGGTCCAGTCTATTATTTTTTAATTATTTAATTACCCCGCCCCCAGAACAATCTCTGTTTGCTGTAAGGGTGCTGCTGACCCAAATGTTCAGTGACCAAAGATGCAGGTTGGTCATTATCACAAACTGTTTGTGGTAAAAGGCCTGAGTTCCTCTGCAAATTGCAATGCAGCAAACGCAAAACTATTTCAAAATTCAGATCAGTAGAGAAAATAATATGAACAGATTGTTTCTGATGTTGTTTCAGTATGATTATGGAATCAGTTAAGCAAAGGATCATGTCAACACCTTTAATTTGACTGTAGCATTGAGGTATTGTATGAGGAAACAAACACAAAACTACAGTTTATGGCTTTTGATTACCTACTTGCATGATGTGCATTTGAAAACCTGTAAAACATTAAAAACTAAACAAAAAAAAATTGACCCCTCTAAATTCAGATTAGTAGCTAATGATGTGCATTCACACACCTTGATAAACACTTTCCTGATGATGCCACTGTGAGGGAGGCAAAAGCTGGCAACAACAACAACCTTTGACTGGTTGAGGAGTCATTTTATTCATAAAACACATTAGCCTCTCATCTGATCCAAATCCGTGCACTTGGGAAAGCTATTTGCTCGCACCCGCCTACACACACAACGACATCTCCTTGCAGTACTGCAAGTATCTCTGTGACCTCTTTCTGTATCTCTCTGAAGGGGATCATCAGTAGGAGTAACTCATTAGCTCTACTGTGTAACTTGTGAAAGACTCATTAGTGAAAGTATACTTTCCTCAGGAGGTTGTATTAGTTTTGGCTAAAAACAATGTCTCACGTATTCTTCCAATGTTGAAAGGCCTCCGCAGACCTGCTGTAACCTGATCTCCTGGCTCAGTGTATATACTCCCAGTGCGTCATTCTTCAATTATGCTTTGACAGCACCTGAATTACTGTGGGCTGGATGCCCAGATGACTGAGGCAATGTGTATCGATCTATCCCTTTTCTTCTTCCCCTCTCCTTGGCTTGGAAGGCCCTTCCATTCCCTTTGCTGTCTGGCTATTTTTAAACGTCCAAGTCATTCCTCAAATATTTAGCTTGATTCTTTTATGCCTTCTGGCTGGCATCAATTCTATTATCTTTGGAGCCATTAATCAGAATGTGCATGCGATTTGCACTCCTGAAAGCTGAAGTTCTTAATTAGTTACAATTCCTCTGTGTTGGTTCCACATATTCTCTGCCCTCTTATTCTCAGGCTCGGTTACCTTGACATTCATTTTCTTAAAACACAGATGTCGACATTTATCCTATCACTGACCTTTACATCTGCTATGCTTTTCCATCTGGCTAGAGGCCTGTTAACCTTCCTCTCTATGAACTGTAGTGGGAGACTTTGGGCTACACCTGGCACAATGACTCTCATTATGCAGTAGTGGCAGCACATTTTCTCAGAGGCAAAGACACACTGATGACTACCCACAATGTCAGCAATGAAAAATTAAGATATAGCTGCGGTTCCTGTCATTCATAATAACATAAGTAGCACAGATGATACGTTAATGTGTAACCCAGAAACCTCAGAGGAAAAGAAATGGAGACATTTGTCATTAATATGGTGTTTGAAAGGGTTTGTAAACTGTTAAACAGTCATTGACACAGAATGGCCCAAAGGCGAATTATTAATGAGTCGGATGAATACAGTTAATGGACTGTAAACACTACAAAGTTGTTTTGAATCGCCAAACATTTCTTTGACTACTTTCATACATATCCACAATATAGAACAAATCTTTTTTTCTTCTATGATTTGTTGAGCTTGTCCAGGCCACACACAAACCCTAATAGTATAGTGCAATCCAGTGCAGTTGCCCTGAAGTAAATATTAAATGTTCTGATCTCCCACAGTCAGAGGTGTTGTTTCAAATCTTCTGTCATTTTTCAGGCTGTAGATTGTGATGTTGTTGCCTTGATTGCATGATATTGCACATGTGGTTCTTTTATTATGTTCACTTCAGATAACGAAGAATTCCCCATCCACCTGTTTAACAGCTCCAAAAGATTTTGCATTGTGCCAATAGGCTACTGCTGAAGTTGACACCTCAATGAAGTATATCTTTATTACACAGACAGAAAAATGGCTCTAGGGTGAAGACTTTAAATCAACAAACTGTCTCTGGGGCCAGTTCCTACAAATCTATTTAGGTTTCTTAAAAAGAATATTAGGTCCATTAAATATTTGAATGTTTGCTTAACTAATGTCCATTAGTACCAAACAAACCAGTGATTATCTATTCAGTTTATATGCTTCATTATCAATATAGATACATCTTTAATAATTATTTTATTCAATTTCTGAGGATCTGCGGATACAACAGTCATAACTACTTATACATGACAATGACCAAAGCTTATTATATAGTAATATTTCCTGTTTCAACTCAATAATAATTTGTCATCTTATTTCCTGGATATGGGCGGAGATAACTTTATTCAGAAGGGTTTTGTGTTTTTTTTTAGTAGCCTCAACGAGCTTCCTGACGACTGCTTTCATGTTCTCTGCTCCCAGCCAGGATGCACATGACCTGTGGGTTCAGTATTTTTGGCTCGGGAATCGGTGCCGTGGAGGCTGGAGGCAGCTGCAGCAGCAACAGCAGCAGCAGCAGCAGCAGAAGCAGTAGCAGCAGTAGCATCTGCACGGATGGCCATCCCACGGTGAACGGGGCCCCGAGGACCACCTTCAGCACCAAGCAGCTGATCGAGCTAGAGAAGGAGTTCCACTTCAACAGGTACCTAACGCGGGCCAGGCGGGTGGAGGTCGCCGGCGCCCTGCGGCTCAGCGAGACGCAGGTGAAAGTTTGGTTTCAGAACAGACGCATGAAGCAGAAGAAATTACAGCGAGACGGACTGCTCTCCGACCCGGGGCCCGCGGCTCCGCACTCACACGCCGACACTTGGGACACCTGCCCCTCTCCCGGACCGACCTCTCCAAAACGCTTGCCCGTGAAGTCCTGAGCCACATGGAGCTGCGTCGTGCGTCATGCGGGGAGGGCGCCAGCCCGCAGATGTTTTGATTCGCGTTTGCATCGGGTTCCATCAGGCTGCAGCTTTATTTGCTTACCAGGATGGATGCTTATTGCAAGAAGCGCTATGGCAAGTTTCTTCATGCAAGAACGGGTCACAACAATTCGTCATCCTCCCCGGCATCAGACTGGCGCTCTGATTTGAATATTAAAATTCAAGTCTTTTTACTTCGCCTCTATTTACACAATGTAAACGTAGATACAAAGTAATATTAATTATCTATAGAAACAGTGGCAGAATATTTGTTTATTTATTTCTTACAAATTATTCGAGAATAGACTTTGTATATATTTATTAAAACCGCACTTCCTTGTTTTGTTTAAAATAACACAAATGAATTGTTTTGATTTATTTAAGCTTTACCTATGATAATATTTATTTTATCTTCAAAGAAAGAACACAGTTTTAGTAAGTATTATCAATTATTCCACAAAATCCCACTTTTGCTTTCTCCTTTAGTTTCAGCTGTGGACATTTCAATTTTTATTCATTTATTCTTTATCTTTATTTATTTATTTGTTTTTTTAACTGTTTGTCTCTGACACCTCGCATTTGAGGAAAAAGTAAGAAGCACCTGTTGTAGACAAAGCCAGTCTTCGACATGGTATGTTAGCAGATAATTATCAAGGTTTTTGTTTGTTTTTGGTTGTTTTTTTTTTAGCAGATCTTTAACACTGTAGCCTGTATTTCAAGTTTTCCATTATCCCCAGTCCACGGAAAGATTAAATTGCCATAATTGACTGATAGATTTATTGACCGATGAGATTAAGAGTATTGATACGTGGTGATCCATCTATTTGAGGCACAAATCCAAGAGCATTTGCATGCATCTGTAACTGCATGTTAATGGAATGTAGAAATATCACGGTCGGGAGTTGTTGCACCAGAAAATGATAATTTACCCTGTACACTCGTGTGGGTGAGCAGAAATTAAATCGCTGTGTGTGCTGTTCTGCAGAACAACAAATAAATTGTGTGGCACCAGCAGTTGGAGCAGCTAAATATTCCTTCCAGATTCACATCCCATCTCACTGAAAGTAAATGATTATAAACGAAGGTCCTTAAATGTTCCCGGTGTCACAATGAGTTCTATCTATGTTACAGTCGATTTTAATTCCAAGTTATGATCCACCAGCCACTTTAATTTTATTTCAGGGAGTATTTTTGTTTAGCTCTCAATTAGCATGGTTTGCACGTGATATGAAGATTACTAGATATCACAACACCAAGGCAATGAACTTAGAGCAGCTTGGTTGTTGTTTCTTAGAAATAAAAAAAACATGGAATCAAAATGAACTAATCCGGTCAGTATAATTTTTCAACAGGTGCCTAAATAAAATACCAGTGATAATAATCATGGTTATCAAACAGCTGCACCTCTGTAGGGCGCAGGAGTGGACACGAAGGCCGCAAGGCCAAGCTAATATATGCAATTACACCAGAGTTCACCTCTCACCTCTTGACCTTTATCTTGCCTCGGGACAACGATGACCCGGTCAGCGGCTCAGAGAGAGAAAGATAGACCATTAATTTGTGTGACCTCGAAGTCTGAGCTTTTTCTCTTTTTCTCTTTCTTTCTTTCGTTTTCTTTTTTTTTTTTTCTCCAACAAGCAACTCAGAGCGCTTTTGTTCTGGTGGTCGGTCTGATGTCCTCACAATAATATTTCATCGAGTTGAATAGAAGGGCGAATGGGCCATATAATTGTTCATATTACAATTCCATACCAGGCCGGATAATGCATTTTTTCCCTATACCTAGAGCTAACCTCATTTTGTCCTATCTCTTATTTTAATAAGCCAAAAAGTACGCTTCTGGCTCACTTCATAAACTGGATTAAAGAGTCTTTTCGCCCAATACCCTTTTGAATATAAACTACAGAAATATTTTTAATAGCAAAGTTGAAAAATTAAAGTTACTTGAGCGTACTTAACACTTACTATGATTCCGTGTCAGAGCCAGGATAAATAACATTTAGAATACCTATTCATTACATGCCCAGTGCTTGTGTATTTCATGCATATCTGTTTAAATAATTTTAAAAAATACAGACATTAATCCTTTCCAAACTATATCTTTCATAATGTTCATCTCATTAATCTTAACTGAAAGGAATAAAAGTTCTAACTTAAGAGTTGGCAGAGGAGCCTCTGACAGCCCAAACATTTGAAAGTTTTATTTGTAATTTATAAGAACGATTTTATGTGCAAGCCAAACTGAAAATGTGTCGAACCCAATTTATTTTAAATTTGCATTTAAAAAAATACACAGCTTTATGAGCACCTTGTCTATACAAAATAGCACAAAATAGAATGTCCAATACAGCTATCAAATGCATCCATCTTTTTTTAATGTAAATACAGTAAGTGTGCACTTGTGAAGATGATGAGTGTGAAGATAAAACCTGGGAATACAAACGTGGTCTCTCATGTCCAGTGTTCCTGCTGTGAAGTGTGTCAGGCTGCCCTTATTAGAATCTCTTATCATCTTGTGCAAAAACGTTTCCTTGGCAAAGGGCTTCAAGCAACAGGTTGTAATATACACAGATGTAGTTGCAACAGGTGTGCACTCAGGCTTTTTTTTTAACCCAAACGTATTTCATCGCAGCTTCTACTGAATAATAAATTCAATTAGAAATATGCAAAGATTTTAAATAGCAAGACAATGTAAGAAGTGAAAAACTTGAGGTAACTATAAGGATGAGGTGAAGGTGAAAAGAAGAGCAGATTTATTTTGGGTGAACTATCACTTTAATTTCCTTCCGTGGCAGCTTCAGCATTTGCCTCTCAATTGATGAAAGGCAAAACCACATTGTTTGTTCAGATCTGACATTTAGTTCGAAAGCATTTGAGTGTGACTCCACTCTGATGAATCTGTGCTCCTCTGTAATCCCTTCCTGAAGATATACGATTGGTTAACAAGACTGACAGCTGTGGAGGGCTTGTATATAAACAAATATGTGGAGGAAAATAAAACCAAAATATTCAGCTCAAAATGTGTTTTTGCCACAGGTATTAGCAATGTTGGCTGTGAAGAAATCAGATTTTTCCTAAACTCTATTCTTCTCCTTCAAAGCAATAATTTCCTGTGATAAAATTGCTTTCAGGTATAGTTTAATTAACCAAATTCATTAAAACAGTTAAGAAACATGTTGATAGTAAAATGTACAATCTCTACCATTATTTGTAAACGTTAAGTAACTGTGTACATTTCTTTTCAGATAAAAACAATCCAGTTGAGATGTTGAAATGAAACCAGTGATGTATTAGGTCACGATATATAAGGCTATTGACAGTCTCTATTTTCTTCTGTATTGTCTTCCTTTGCAAGTTAGCTGACTTTTGCAGCTGGTACAATTCTCCTGAGGAGTGCTGTGTGGCATGAGCAATGAGATCACATATGCAGCTTACAGAATATCTTGCATTACACTTTAAATTAACAGATATAAGCGGGTTCCCGCTGAGCTCATTGTAATTAATGTGAAGTTGACCTAAAATTAACTTAATGCATAATATGCATGTAATATCCTCACCGGTGCTCAGGGGAATGAAATCAATTGATCAAGTTAAGCTCTCTCTAACTCTATGTGAAGCACTTATAGATAGCTCAGTTGTTGTTGTAATTACTAATCATTTGAATATTCTCCTCCCTTTTGGTTTTTCTGCTCATTTGATCCCACTGTTTCTCATTATTTGCAAAGACTTTCATGCACTATTGGTCCTTTTGATCAGTCTCATTCATGCATTTGACTACCAAACAATTTGTACATTAGGAAAGTTGAAATGAAGAGCACCTGTTTCTGTGTGAGTGTGTGTACGGATGCATATCTGGGTGCCCTGTCTAAAATTACACAAATATGTGTTTTGTTTCCTAGGTGCTACTAATAAAGCACTCAAAAAGATACAAAGTGCTTATTTGAATAATTGTTCTCTCACTCACACATGCATGCACACAAACACACACACCCACGCACACACACGCATGCACGCATGCACACGCACACACACACACACACACACACACACAGATCCATACATAAAACATTCTGTCAGAGCTACCATGAACAAAATGCATACCAATCTAGTCCTTGCCTTTCCACTGCTGCTCCACTCCAGGGAGCAGATGTTTGGGGACAGCTTACAGCCTCAGCGAATTTGTGTGTACAAAGCAAACAGCAGAACTCAGCACTTCTGGCTGGAAAGGGAAATTTGCTCTTGAAAGGGGGGAAGGGGAGGGGGCAGCTTTGGAGTCAATGCAAGGTATCATGAGGATGGAAAAAGTGGGAAAAAGAGTCAGAAGGGATGCTCAGAAATAAAAACTCTGTCAACGTTTTTAGTCCTTTGTACAGGAAAATAGGAAAATACAACGTTTCCTGAGATATCTGGTGCTGGGTGCACAATAGAGGGACCACTTCATGTACAGTACATACCGAATCATCCTATGGTATCATGCAGCATGAGTAAAATCAACCAAGGTGGCCTGGCTACATATCTGATTGTTTCTGACCTCTCCTGTGCAGTTCTGTCTACTCACTAGTTTGGAGTGCCCTTTCAAAAGTTTAAGACAAGCAAAAGGGAAGGGGAAAAAGGAAAAATAATGCAATTAGCCTTTCCGTAGTTTGCAGATGCTGCATCTGAGACATTAGCTGTAACCTAGGACCAGCCTACTCATGATGCCATATTTATAATCTAATGATTTATTGTTGTACTGAAAATTGTAATATATGTATTTTTTTTAATTTTCAGTGGCAACATAATTTTCTACCTGCAAGACGGTTCATAAAATTAATAATAATTCATATAATTATGTTAGTAATGTTCTAAAGACATAAATGAATAATTTTTTTAGTCCCTCTTCCTTTCCAAAATGTTTGCAGTGCAGCTTCACCACATATGGTCGGCAAGATGCTGCACACAGTCTTATGTAAATAGGCTCAAACATACACATACACTCTTATGTCCAAACATGTGTGCTAGAGCTAGCATTTTGACCTCTCATTGGTGTATTATTTTCCCGAAACAAACCATCATAAATGAGCCCTCTGATGCTTATTTGTCTGAATAAAGGCAGCCCCCTCCTCCTCTGCCCCTGGGGTGAGGTTGCCATAGTGACAGATTCATAGACATATGGAGAGAGAGGAGAAGGGGAGCTGGGTTGAAGGGGTGGGGCTGCAGGGGTAAGAGTGGGGGGGTGCAGAGGAGAAGGGGATGGGTACTGGTTTGAGGACGTTGGCGCTCTGTCTTTCAGATCTGTCTTTGTTTTTCATCTGTCAATCAGCCAACCGTGTCAGTCTATGCTCGGTGAGGGAACAGTTCATGAACTTTTCTCAATCAAGTCTCTGTCAGGCGCCATCTTGGCTGTATTTCACGAGGGAAAGAATTGATTCTCCTGCCGGCTTCACAGTTCACAAAACATGGTATATGCAGAGGCGCCATTGGCAAATAATTCATTGGAAATTTAAATTCATTTGGAAGGCTGCATTCACGTTCTGCAATCTCTGGACATTTTGCTGTTTACACTAATGACCAATCAACATTAAAAAACAAACATACAGACGTTTTTGCTCCTCACTAATTAGATTCAGATGATGCAATCGCCATTTCAGCCAACCTGAGGACAGCTTGACAATAGACAACAAGAGAGGGAGAGAGTGAGAGGAGGGGGGCTGAGGCTAAGGAAGAAGCAACCATCAAGATCTTCCTTGCTGCTATAAAAACATATTTTTTTCTTCAAACATTTTATGAAAGGGGAAGACCAGGTGCTCAATCAAACCTCACACCTACTGTTTTATTTTTCATCTTCATCCCTCCCAGTGCTTTTCTGCACAAACCTTCTGTGTGCCTTCCCTCTACCTTCACACCATAGCTCTCCTCTTCTTTCCTTTCTCCATGTCATTCATCTTCCCTCCTGCCTCTCCACTGCCTGCTCTCCAACTGATATGAGAGAGTGACCCGACGGGCCCTCAGGGGTCAAGTGATACAAGGTCATTGGCAGGTCATCTCTGCTGACTGGTTGACCTCTAAAAGGACTTCTTGGAGGAGCCAATCAGGTCTTGTTCCTTCTCCCCTAAGGCGGATCCCCCCTCCCCAGCTCATCAACAGCCTGTGTCACATGACCAGGGCGAGGCGTCAGACAGAGGATGATTAATGATGCTTTTAGTACCTGTTTAGAATGAAGCTGTCCACACCACACTGTAATTACCCACTCCCAGGCAGCAGCTGCCCAACATAATTGCTTTTTGTTTGTTGACCTGGTTTATTGAGGAGAAAGATGGCTTTGGCTGGGTAAGATGGTACTATGTACAGTACACAAAGGTGAGAAGGTATGTATGTTAAAAAATTTGGGTGACAGTCTGCATTTCAGCGTAAGCTACAAAAGTGTTACTGAGAAGGTGTGTGTCTTAGCTGTGTGTGCAGATACAAGTGATGCATAAGGAGAGACGTACTTTAAATTATAATATACTGCATATTCATATCTTATAATTAGATCAAAGTAAGTATGTGGTAGTGGTATGTAGCTAAAGATGTAAGTCAGGAAGCACTGAGACATGCAACCCTCCCAAATAAGATCAGAGAAAGCCATATACCTCTCCTCCAAGATAATTGCATACCACTGAATTACACAAATATTCATCATTCACAGTTAAGAAAGGGGTATATTATGTCATCTATAATTTATGTCAACATTTCAAAAGCCCGCGCCCTGTGTCGCTCTAAAAATTCAAAACTAAGTTCAGAAGGTCAATGGGAGAGACCCCCCCCCTTCTTTGGCTTTATGCCTGAGGCAAATATGAAAATTTCAGTACCTGCGGCGCAGTGCCACGAGGACAGTGACAATGAAACCCAGATAAACAGCCCCTCATTTGACCTATGGAGAGCATAAATTTACTGCCCATAAATCTTGGAATGTTTCAGCTCCGTTTGGCGCATTTGCCGTGCCTCTCTACCCAGACAGAGAGAGGCAAGTGTCGGGTATCAGTGCTGCTGTATGAGCAGCTTTCATCCTGCTCCTGGTTCTCACATAACTCAGTCCTGGAGCCTTTATCACCAGCTCATAAATAACTAGGCTATCGCCTGATAATGTCCGCTTAATGCTTAGTCAATAAAGCCCACAGTAAGAGGGGCCTTTTTTTAGCCTCTCTCCTGTACATAAATATAAACAGTGCAGTAGATTGATGTGATGGGCAGGTTGTTTCTACACTGGGACAAAAAAAGGCAGAGTGTGGGCTCAGAAGCTGAAGGTGGGCTGTGGGGCTGCAGGTGTTTAGAGGAGATAGTGGGCTGTAATGAGGGGGCTGCAAGAGAAGGGCTGAGTGGATAGCCTTGACTGATCACCTGTGAAAGGCACAGACACACATATACACACAAATGATAGCACAAAGACACGGATGCACAAAGGTACATACACACGTAGGAACATTCTTTCTCACACTTACAGACACACACACACACACACACACACACACACACACACACACAAGCACTAATGCCATCATCAGTTAACCCATTGGTGTCAATGCCTGGTGCATGAAAGCTCATCCTCCCTATTTGAAGGGCCTTAGAGTATTTTTGTAAAGAGACTCCCAGATGAACTATTTTCTATTTGTTAAAAATCTTTTCTTAATCTAATGGCACATCTCTAACAACAACCCTACACTGTTGCCACAGAATTATAACCATGGAGGTAAATTTCATTGTTTTGGGCCCATTGCAGGGACAGTTATCAACCATTTGCACTAGTCATCAGACCATCCAATTCCAGTGTGGCGCCAGGGGCAGCTGTAGTCAGTGTGATGGCTGGAATGGGATCAAGCTTAGCCTTGGGGGGGACAGAAGAGACCGACAGGGATGTTGCCGAGTTGAACGAGGGGGCTGATTGTGATCCATGAGTCAGTCAGCACCTGGGCTGGGAGCAGCAGCTGGGAGAAATGGGCAGGATTGACACTGAGTGGGTTCGTAATAAGAGCGATGATTCAATCAGCTCATATTGACATACATGGTAGGGTGCAGTTGGTGGATTGGTTGTTATTTGAGCATTTACTCTACACACATTTTGTCAGAACAGGCTCAGCTGCAAGATTAGGCAATTCAACAAACTGAGCAGAAAACCCTGCTAATATATTTGTTTTTACAAAATGTGAAATCCTGAAGTTGACTGTATGTGGATTTGTTTTGGGATCAACAAGGGGACATTTTTTTCTCTTTGGCTTGAGCTTTCATTATTACTAAATAAACATAATGGAGCCATTGAAAGTGACCTTTTTTTGACTTTATTATGACTAAACTTGCCAAAGCCACATTGACCGATGCTTGCTCTCAGCTCAACTTTGAATTTAAGGCACATTAGCATTCAGCTAAATTCAAAAATCTCATGCAAGTCATGTGTCAACTGTGAAGAAGTCCAGATTAATAATGACCTTCCCTGAGACATTTAACTGTCACTTTTATTGCCATACTTTAATATTGTTCTGATTTTTTGCAGAAAAGGAGACAAAACTGCATCCACAACACATGATGTTGGAAAGCTTCTCTTTCTACAACATGTGTGAGAAAATTTACCACAAAAAAAGCATGTAGGCCATAAAGGCTTCTAAGATAAATTCTAAAGCAGAGCAAAGTCGAATCAGATAATAGGTCATTTTTAAGCAGGGATGTGGCAGATGATGCAGGTCAATATACAGTGTTAACATGTGAACTCTAAAAAGGTTTCTTACAAGAACAAGATAAATAAATATCACATTGCATATTTTATTTTAGAAATAAACATGTGCTGAAAGATATTTTTTATTCAATACAAAAGAGACCTTTGATGACCTAATACATAGTGAAGACAACAAAAACAAGATTGTGCTACACTCTAGGAATATCTATCGAGGAAAAAATAATGAGTTCATAATTTATGCATAACATGTAAGGCCATGTAATACAAATTAATGACTGTCTACCCAACCTTGAAGTTGCTGGAAGAACTATTTGCTCCCTAAAGAGATGCTAGTTGTTCTTAGCGTAGCTCCCTTCTTAATATGCTCGAGAGTTAGCAGCAGTGCAAAAGCTATTTTTCAACAGAATACAAAGAGACAGGATTATTAAAGAGAAGTTTTTCTGACTCTGGGTAAGTAATACAATAAACTTATTTTATAAAATGTTGGGTGTACTTAAACACATTATTCCGAGCTTGTCTACAAAAGCATCACTGTCATCTTTTTCTCATACTGGACTTCATTTATCAATATTTGCTCCTGTGCATTGAAAGACTAGAAAAGCTAGACAAAAAAACTGGATGTGCTTGTGCAGTACTGCGCAAGACTCAGTACTGCTTAAGTTTCTTG
This sequence comes from Istiophorus platypterus, assembly GCA_016859345.1. Taxonomy (NCBI): domain Eukaryota; kingdom Metazoa; phylum Chordata; class Actinopteri; order Istiophoriformes; family Istiophoridae; genus Istiophorus; species Istiophorus platypterus. Next base: position 6,854,187 of record CM029111.1, read on the forward strand.
TTATTTGTGGATTCTATACAATGTGCATTGTTAAATAAAAGCTGTGTTTTGAGTAATTGAATTAGTAGTGATTTGACTTTGAGCTCCCCAAGGGCTTGTTTTGACATGCAAACTCTGACTAAAGCCACAGAAACCTTTCAGGTGCTATAAGGCAAAATAGAATTCAAACTATACATTCAAATATCTATACTCCTATTTTACCTCAAATTTGCAAATTTTGGTTTAAAAAACACTGCAGAATAAGCAGCCATTTAATGATTTGTGCTCCTTGCATTTAAGATTACCTAACCTCAGCTGTCAGATTTCATCCGTGGCAGGTGCTGTGCAAACAAAGAAGATGGATCCGAAGGTGAGGTGGGGTAGGGGCCAGATTTAGGAGTAAGGTTAGCAAAGAGGTTCCCACAAACTAGTGTAGGCACTGCTTTGAACACTACAGCATTAGAATCTCTTGGGTAATGGAGACAGACCTAATGCAAAATTAGGAGAGACATTAACTGGGGTATCAATAAATAAACCTCTAATTAGGAAAAAAGAAGGAGAGCAGAGAAGGGGCAGCAGCACAGGGGGAGAATATCAATGGCAGACTCACATCTGTATGCAGGCACAGCTCTGTGGTGAGGGGCTGGGCCTCATCGGGGCTTCACCAATGGCACTGGATCACCCATCCATTCCCGACCCGCCCTGGCAGAGAGTGTGCCCATTCTTTGACTGTGCAACCCGACACACCCTCCCCCTCCCTCCAAGCCTCTCTCCAAGTGCAGCCCCTAGTTTCTCCACTTTCTCTTCTCTTCTCTTCTCTTCTCTTCTCTTCTCTTCTCTTCTCTTCTCTTCTCTTCTCTTCTCTTCTCTTCTCTTCTCTTCTCTTCTCTTCCCTTCTCCAACCACCTTATCTGCACAGTGCTGTGAGTGTGCCGTTGTGCTCTGTGACTTCATCATGATTGATTATGGTGTGGGTCCTCCACTCCCTCGGTGAGAGAGAAAATGGAGGAGGGAAAACAGTAGAGAGGGGAATGAGCAGAGAACAGAGAAGCCTGGAGAGAGAGCTTATGATGGGTAAAATGAAATAGAGGGAGTATTTGTGCATGTACATGTTTGCACACATGTATGTTTACCATCTGTTGGTATGCATACAATAGAGTATTCTCATGTACAATGTGTTCATGTTGGTAGGAATGAAGATAAACTGCATGCCCTGAGTCGGCACGCTCAGACTGTATCCAGTTATAATGTGTCAGGATTAGTTGGATGTCTGGCCAGCATGGGGATGTGGAGATGCAACCTAGGTATAGGTGGAGGCTGAGTGTGGAGGGTTGCGTGGCGCTGACCGCTCCCTGTCTCTCCCCCTCTGTTCCCTGGAGGGTAATAAAGACTGATGACACTGATGCTGTGCCATCCGGCTCCACAGTCTCCACTGCACAACCATTTGCGCCATCATTTATCCCGCTCCCCCCTCCCCGCTCTAATTCTGCTTTAATAACCGCCAGCTCCATTCATCAGTGTATTGACGGGCATGACAGGCGGTGCGGCACACACTAACTCCCTGCCCTTTACTCGTTCACAGCCGGGGTCGGCGCGAGGTCACACAGTCAATAATCACAACCCACCGCACTGTCACCTTGGAGCGACTGCATGCCCTGCATATCTATCCTCACGCATGCCCAAGCTCCTCATTGACTTCACTGTTTAGTACCCATCACCGTGCACATTTGTTACGATCTCAGATGCTATGGGGAGAGTTAGAGCAGCACCACAGGAACATGCAGAACAGAGGAAGTGTTGATGTTGCTCCACTGGCGATCTAAATATGTGAATGTGGACTCATGAGGACTCTGGTCCATTAAACTGAGTTGGATTATTCCATTCCTTCAATGTCAAACAGATTTACCATATGACCCCTAAAGTATGCATTCTTCCAACTCAGAGTGACTCTTATACACAACATTATAGTTACACTCTGCCCTAAACCCTTGTGTCTTGAAGAGGAAGGCATTGGCATTGCGGGGGGGGGGTTACAGTCATTTGTTACAGGTGTGCAGCCTCTCCCTCTCTCTCCTTGGGCATTCACCTTTTCATATGCAAAACATGTCCTGCTGTCCTCTGACTCTAGCACAGTTTGCTGCTGTGACACATTTTTTCTTCATTTCAGTTTGACAGTGACATTTATGTTCATTTGCTCTGTGCAATTGTGAGGCATCTGGAGAGGCTGTTTCCCTTTTTGTTCTCCTCCCTCCCCTCTTCCATTTTTTTCTCTCCTGACAAAAATATTAATGTATATTTGCATGCCACAGTGACTAAGCCCTTGATGAACATTTTGATTTTTGGGAACACACAGAGGAAAAAAAACACCTCTGCAATTATACATGGCAAGAGGACTGAGGAGTGCAATGGCGTGTACTGTTTTAGATATATTACGGTGTAATTGGTAACTCAGAACATAGCCAAGATCAGTGGCACTGGGAACCTGCACCAGTCCATGAATCTTGTGATGCTACTGAGTATGGTGGTGCACTGGGAAGCTGAACATGCTAAACACTGCGCTGGGCCAGGTGGCACCCCCCCTTCCCACTCCTCCATCGTCACATGATTTTTCCCTGCGCTCTTGTACAGTCCCTTTCCTGACCCCTTCTCCTCACAAATACAGACACACAAATGTTACAGAGGGACAAGCGAGAGGCCCTATTGGAGAAATTTTGCAGATAAAGAAAGAGAATTAAGCAAAAGCATTTCAAACACATACCATACCTTCAAACACACACACACATATCCACACACACCTCCCCACCCCCACATCCGCCTTGTTTCACCTCTCCTGGCCAGGCAGCAGCGGCAGCCAGAGGTGTGGGTGCTGAGGGCTCTAATCTGCGGTGCAGGTCCCATCGGCAAGGATCATTGAGCTAATTAATAACATGGCACAGAGAGGGATGGCAGTCATTAAGGAGGCATGGCTGTGTGTGCTGAGATGCTGTGGGCTTCTGCATGGGAGTTTGCATGTGTGTGTTTGTGTGTGTGTGTATCTGTGTGTGTGTGTGTGGGGGGGCACTGCGGGGACTCATGCAGCCCTTGGATTAATAATTCACAGAGGCCGAGTAAACTTGAAAGCACACAATTATACAACCAGACTAACATGCACATATGAAAACACGTACGGCACAGGTTTAAATGACACATAATGCACACATGTAGATTTCACATAATTTACTGTTGTGAAACTTCAAGTACACTCAGTTGAATTTGTATAAAGGTCGGCTAGAGTGCAGCTGAGAAGGATTCCCGTTCCTCTTTGTATCAGTAAAGACAACTCTGTGTTACTCCAGTTAGACTACACCGTAACTCAGACACAACTGGGGCAGGACGGTGCTCCATGGAGCTCTGTATAAAACACTCTACTGCACCAGCAGAACCTATCATTTCCAATCTGCAGCCATATGTTAGGGGGGAGCTGTATAAATCGCCAATATTTACTATAGGCTAGGGGACCAGAAGGCTAAGAGCACTTAGTTGTGTGAGGCAGCTCAATAGCTCAGCCTGGGCTAATGAAAGGAAACAACAGGAGCAATTAGCAGTGTAAACAAACAACTCGCTGAGGCCCCAGTCTCCAGCTTCCCCCCTGACAGCGAAGGAAACTGGCAGCCTGGAGTAGGAGGTAATTGGGGGAGCTAGGAGCCGAGACAAAATCAATGGCAATGCATGCACAGACACAGCACGATTACTCACCAACCAGCATCGCAGCCCCGGGGACTCAAAAACGACAAGGTATTGTAGCAGGTTTGACCCTGCCAAGCTTACACTCACCTCAGGAAATGCTGCTTGACTGTACCTAAGAGGTGTTCAAATACAGCCACAGTAACATTCATTTTAGCACTTTGACACAAAGACACAGATACAGACACACATGCACAAGCACTCAAACTGACAGCTGACAAGACGCAGTGTACAGGCATCGCACTTTCGCCACTGGCATACAGGGGCCTAACAACCTTCCTCTTAGTCTAATTGATCTGATTGCAGTGCCATTTATGTGTCTTCCTATACACTAATGTCTCCTACTCACTCACTCATTGGGAAACATTAGCGTCTACAGTGCGACCATGTGGCTGCGGCCTGCAGACAGTCATGCAGAGGCTGCGGCCATGTACGTCTCTTCCCTCTTCCTTAGTGGAGCCCACAGAGCAGAGGGGCATCACTAATGCAGGAGGCTGGCTAGGACCTCCACTCTGTAGGGCACATTCTGCTGCAGGCATGGGGCTTCTGCTGTCTGAGTGAAGGCCAGGACAAAAATCAGCAAGAAAGACTTTCCTGCAGAGTTTCACAAAAGTCTCCCATACACCCATTGCACAATATTTTTTCAACAGGTTTCATCTAAACCTGGACTTGTTAGCTCTTTTCTTGGGCAGCAAGATGACATAATGAGTAGCAACAGCAAAGCAGTGACGTGTACAATTACACATGCATACCCAAATATTTAAAAAATGCTGTAATAGAAGAAAAATGTCCTGCATTCAAAATCCCACAAGCACACAAGTGTACTAATAGGCTATATTTCTATATATTTTATTACTGAGCTGTTATTCATGATAGATGAACATGTAAGTAGAATTGAGATTTTGTGGCCTCAAGGAGGAGATAGTATTAATAGTTTTATATAATTTTAGGGAGTTTATTCTTTAATATGGAATAAAATTACAATAATATCATATGCTTTTAAGCAAAGTCGGAATATGCAAAGTTATGAGTACTCACATGTTTCACATAAATGTAGTGCCATAAAATTTAACGTAGCATAAAATGGTTAGTACAGTATAAAGACCTCAAAATTTGTGCAAGAAGAGCAGAGCTGAAACTATGTCAGTCAACAGAATAGTAATTGGCAGCTGTTTAATTGTTTACTTTTCAAACAGAACTGCCAACCCTTTCCTGATCATTTGTTTATTTTCTCTGGTTTACATACTAGTAATTGAAGAAGAAATTACATCAGACTTTATAAAATTATGATGGACTTTATTTCCCCAGACATTTTATAGACTAAACAAATAATTGATATACTGAGAAAATAATCTCCAGGGATGCTACAATGTGACTGTATGATCTGCCCTAAGATATAACTTTAAAAGTAGTATTTCATATCATAGTAATATATTTGTTATCATTATTCTATCTTTACTGTTAGTGATGACAGGAAGCAGGATATAGGCTTATTCTGCTCTAAGTCCTAAAAATCGCAGTACTTAATAGCATCAGTAAAATGCCAAAACTGTGAGGCAAACTGAATGACTCAAGACTGTATTTCAAAAGGGATTCCACATGGACATGCATTTTGAGCTCAAAGTGGAGCTTAATCTGGAACTAAGAGACTTATTCCATCATTTATGGTTCAGAAAATTGGGGGGGGGGCATTACATTCATCACTTGCTTCAGCTACATTTCTGATTTTATGGTCAAATGGATGGATATTGCCTCTATTAGTCCTCATTATTACTGTAAATTCCGCAATACTGCTATGTCGGCTCGGTAGGGATTATGGTCCGTTATGAGCAGTGTGGAGACAGAGACAGGGATACTTTCTCTATCAGATGCAGAGCGGGCAAAGTGGAGGGGCAGGAAAGAGGAATGTGACTGGGCTCCATATAATGTTAATACAGGAGACGAAGCTCTGATTGGGATGCAACACAGTCCCATTCAGCCATACTTCACAGCATTCTTCATAACAGCATTCAAAGAGCCAAATGTCTGAATGCTGGACTTTGTGAACATGCACTTACACACACTGTCTGCCCTCCAAATACCAGTGCATTACTTCCCTGGCGCTCATTGACAGAGCTGCCACTCACCACGAAGATGGATGCTCCTCCTGGGACCATTCCAAACCTCCTTCATTGACTCATTTGTTTTGCTGATCTAACTACCTTTGAACACAATGCTGAGGTGAGTGTGCATGCTCTCAAAGAGGGGAGCATCAATGTTTTGTGTGTGTATTTTTGTGCCAGAAAGTGACCACAGTTCCCACTCCTCTGGCACTGGTAAAAAACCCCGGGGGGACTGCTAACAGCCAGTAGAATTCCTGCAACCAATCTTGTTTTCCTCTAACTTTGAACTACAAGTGTGCAGCATTTCCCTTGTGAGATGTCCTGTTGCTCATTTATGCATATTTCCCTCCAAGTCCCTTGATTAAAAATCATGTAAATAACTGGAATAAGATCCCAGTTTCCCTGAACATTGTATTGACCTAAACAAGCCTCTAAAAATTGCATTTTCATTCAATCCAAGGGGGCTCAGGGATCCTCCAGCCATCAGTCTCTATTCCACTTCACACCTCCAAAAACACCTTTATCTCCTTTCAGTCTCCCATTGGGTGGTGTCATGCCCATGGACTACACATACACATTTCAACAAATAGCCCTGCATTCATCACACACTCCCAGCCATGTCGATAGTCACCAGTCTGAACAGCCTCATAATGAATTTGAAGAGTTGCACAGCTATACCAAAGTCATTTACTTTATCAGTCTGATAAAAGGAAGTGATAAGATAGTGGCTCAGCACTGTAAGAGTATAAGCCTTACTCTCCTATTCATCTCACTAAGATCTACAAATGGCAAAAGTCATCACTCAAGCCAGCCACCCTGAGCCCTTATCTACAGAATTTAAAAAAGGCCTAATATCTCATAAGAATGTGTGCTTATGAAAACCATTATTTCCATATCATTATCAACCTGAATATCTGCCTGCCATACTACTAGGCCTCTCTGGCATCTCTGTATCTATTTTGCTCTTGGTTCAGGAACTGCTGGGAGAATACAGGTACAAATATGATTTGGGCATATCCCTCTTATGAAGTTGACCCCCAGTAATTGACACAGACACACTGGCAATTCGATTAGGTCTTCCTGCTGCTCCAGGGCATTTTACCACAGAAATCTCGGTGCCTGTTTCATGTACATAGCTCCACCTATTGGTGAAGTCTGGGAACAGCATACATAGCAGAATAAACCCGAGGTCCCTGACTCACATTGTGTTTTGGAATTAAGCCACTGGGCCAAATCCAAGACTATCTAACAAGCCAGGCCAGGCTGAACCACACACCTAAACCAATTAATGATACAAAATCATCTCTGCAGGGGCAAGGCTAAAAAACAAATTTGGATTATTATGGATTATAATTAATTATTTTTATTTATTTCATTTTTTTGTCACACTCTGGATTTGTTTTTATATGTCTAGATAGTTACTTTTTCTCATGCTTTTGTAAATATATGTAAATGTATGTGTGAGTGTGTGTGTGTGTGTGTGTGTGTGTGTGTGTGTGTGTGTGTGTGTGTGTGTGTGTGTGTGTGTGTGAGAGAGAGAGAGAGAGAGACAGAGAGCATGTATATATGCACATACAATGATTTGCATGCAGATATTGGTGTGTGGGCTGGAAAAAATTCTGTGTGTCTACAGCCAGCTTGGGTGTTAGATAGTGTGCATGTGCCACTAAAGATAGTTCATCCCGTTATTACATAGAGAACTGATAAGAGCCTCTTGAAACACTTGAGATAAGCTTGCTGGCTTAAGTACACTGACATTGTCACCAAACACGCAGGGCATAGGAGTGCAAGTCAAAAGAAACGGGCACAAAACTCACACACACACACACACACACACACACACACACACATACGCACACACACGCACACACTTCAATAGCAGTTTAATTCACAGCACTGAACAAGAATATGCTCGATAGCAAAACGGTGTGTCACATGAAGTGAAAATTACTGTACATCAATTCATCAAGATACATCACAAAAGCTGTCACACATCAAAGACTCTCTGATCACAGCTCATTCTTGAGCAAGACACCATTAGCCTCATTTATCATATTTGTTTGAGCAATGAGAGACAGAGTTAGGCAAAGCAAGAAAGAGAGAGGAAGAGACCAAAGGGAGCACAAAGAGAAAAAGTAAGGAGAGATAAAGGAAACTCAAGTATATCAGTATGAAAACAGAACAGCTAAACAGAGTGGAACATATGGTACAGCAGAGAGAAAAGCAAGATATGAACAGGTTGTGAATAGAGGAATAGTGCCAAATGAGAGATAATTAATAGCAAGCAGCAACAGAGTTTTTTAACGCCTCTGTTTGTAGTAGGACACCACCTGGAGTGAGCCCTAACCCCTGAGGCTCTCCGAGCAAAGCATGCTGGTTCAGAGCTTCACACACCTGCATACATCCCCAAAAGAAATTGAAATTAAAAAAAGTGCACAGAAACCTCCCTGACTCACCTTTATTTGACTTCGTGAGACTTCTAGCACATCATTCATTCCAGTGCAGATTTATTATCATTTATCATTTTATTAACATGGGAAACATTTTTTGGGGTGGAGGTGAGGGGCTGTATTGCTAATTTCTATCCAAATAAAGCTTGTAAGAGGACATCTTTGGAGTTTATGCAGCTCATGATCAAATGGTTTTTATATATCCCCAGGCTCTTGTATTCTCCAAATTGCTTCAATAAATAACTTGTAAGTCTAATTATGCAGCAATTAATTGCAGCCAACAAGGGATGCCCATCAATCTTGTAACTTGAAAAAGTCTTTTCCAGCACAGCCTGGCAGTACAAATAAGAAATTTGATTAGATTTTGCAAGCATGTAGGCTATGAGATTGTGTGTATCTGTGTGTGTGTGTGTGTGTGTGTGTGTGTGTGTGTGTACGCCAGTTTTTCATTATGAGTGCATATGAGTGCGACTATGTGTGTTCGTGTGTATGTGTGAACATGTGTGAGTGCACATGGAGGTTACAGCCAGATCACTGAGGAGAGAGAGCTCCATCCCAGCAGCTCTATGCAGGCTGCTCTCTCTGCCGTCTCGTCCAGTTGCTATGGCAGCACTAGTAAAGGCTGTATCCATGGCCAAAGGAGGAAGCTGGCATCCCCCAATAACAGACCTCCCACCCCTCCTCTCTCCTTGTCTCCCCCCACCAGGCTCCTGACCCACTGGTGAACCAGCCTGGGGGTCGGAGGTCATTGGCTCAGAGCTGCCGAGTGACAGTGAGGGATGATGAGGGAGAGAATGAGAAAGAGAGGAGTTACACCACACAGATGGGGAGGAGAGATGAGAAAATGAAAAGATGAGACCAAATTTGATTACAATCAAGAGGGGGTGTGGGTGGCTATTGCGCATTTTAGAAAATGGCTGCTGTTTTGCCCAGTGACTTTAAAATGGAGGTGGAATGCGGATTCTGTTGACTTTTTGTTCTATGTTTTCGGTGTTTGTTTGCTACGTATTTTCTCTTTGTGTGTATACGTATATGCTGAATGTAAGGGTTTTAAAGGACAAGGGACAAGGAAAAGAGACAGGCTGTTTGAGGCCGGGGGAGTGAGGAGGGGTTGGGTATTGTCAATCACTTCCACTTTTTTTGTTTATTGATTCCGTGCCTGTTTGTTTTGCATTGGGCAGAAGAGAGAGTGTTCTCTCCTTGATTGTGTACAACCCGTCTGGGGAGAGTAAAGGTATGTGTGAAGTTGTGTGTTTAGTATGTAGTCAAAGGGGTCAAGTGAGTTGACCTCTGACCTTACTGCCTCTGAGAGGTCAGACAGTCTTAGGTTAGCTCTTAAAACGACTTGCTCACCTTGAAGATTTGTGTGCTGTCATACCTAGGGGCCTTTAAAAATATGCAATTGTTCATCAGTGTTTGTGAGTTGCAATTTCCCAAAGCAAAGATTTGCTGGCATCAACAATGAAATGTAGCTTTAATTTAGTTGAGTTTACCTAAATGTACACGAAGAAAAATATTTTTTAAATATTATTCCAATTCAGCAAGCATACGCATATAGAAATTACTTTCTAAAATCTCTTTGAGTGATCAGAAAGAAAAAGGATGCATAGGGAGTGTGGGGCAGAAGGGGGGCAGGGGGGCAGAAGAAAGGGACCCCCGCCCTCAGAATCATCCACCACCACCTGCAATGTTACAGCCTGTGATGTTACATTATTAGGTCCTGCCCTGCTGGCAATAAGAAGCAGGATATCATCAACTACTGGGATGAGCACCGCAGTTTTTAAGAGGGTACAATGGCTCGTTTGAGTACTCTGAGGATAACATTACCCCCTAGTGGCTAATGTTTGCAACTGTACCCTGAAACTCAGGTATGAGTGAACGTCAACAGCCACCCATACAATCAATCTCCATCCCTAACACCCTGTGGTCCATGCAGATGCTATAGAAGAGAGGCTCTAACACTCTGCCTATTGCAACTGATACACACAATATGTCAGCACTGCCAGACATAACTAAATAAATTTTAATTAATATCAGTGGCTGGTGTTGAGTCCAGGAGCCAGTGAGTTAGGACTGTCAACCAGAAAGTGAAACAGTAGCCCAGAGACCAGACCAGAGGGTTTGTGCTTGGTTTCCTCAGACAAACACGCAAATACATATTCAGGGTGCTATGCAGCCACTTTATGCCGTCCCTCTCAATGCTGCCTTCTTTTTCTTCTGCGTGTTCTCCAGATGTCGTGTCCTCTTCGTCACCCCGTTCGTTTGCTCCGCTCCGCTCAGTTCCCCCCTCTTGTCACAGCCCTAACTGCATCAGGAGTACTGCTAGATTGGCTGTACATGATCTGTCCATCCATCAATGAGAGGGAGAGCGAGAGACAGAGAGAGAAATTGTAGTCTGTCTGTGAAGAGTGAGATAGAGACACAAAGAGAAGGAGAAAAATTGGGATGGAGTGTCATTTACAAGCATAAACTGCACACACCAAAAAAAAATGATTAAAAGACAGACATAAACAGAGACACATTAAGATACTTTCTTACACAACATGTGTGTGTACTCTGCCAAGCTTATGAACAAGCTCATATTGGAATTAATAGCAATCTTTGCAGTGCTAATGATGCTTGGATACATGTTCCTTATCAGTGTCATTGGTCAGTAGTATGATTAATAATAATGCACTTCTATGGAGATGTGGATTGGTAGACATACCTGGCAGATGTGTGTTGCCATCAAAAGGTAAAAGACAGAGAAGTGAAAGATAACTTCTGACTCCATCTGTGTGTGTGTGTCTCTCTCTCCCATCATGTGTCTCTCCACTGAAGATTCAGCTGGTAATGCTGAATCACCTCACCATTTTTCCTCCTTCCATTCCATGAACTGAATGAGCTGGAACACGTGTGTTATGGCCCCCTGTAAGATGTTTTATAACGTGGGCATAACATTGTCAGAACCTCTGGGAACTGAGCTAACACTTGGCTCTATGCATTTTTTTCTGCAGGTGTTCCAGCCTGGAGAGATTTTTCCCTGTTGCAGACCATGTAAATCAAGCAAAATCAGAGTCTACAAAGAATGATGAGCTGCTCTGTGTGATATTCGCCTTGTGGTTCAAACTATGTTTTGCATGTGGGCTATTTATGACAGCCATAACCATGGTTCTTACAAGTTAATGACTCAATTAAAGGTATGATAATATGCATAAGTTTTTACCATTATGTTTTGCCACAAATGTTTAATACCAAGAATTGTTTTGCTTTGAAATAGATAAATTCAAATGCAAAACACCATATCTGACTACAATAAATACAGAACTGCTCCTACCATTTCTACTTGTGGTGTTGCTTCTTATAGCAATAGACAATGTACTGTCATATATGTGTTTGATATTGAAAATACAGTATAAGCAGAGTTCAATCTGAGGTTGCCCTAACACTCAGTCATTTTATCTTATGATACTCATCCATGTCTGCTCCTCTATCTTTTCCATACATTTCCAGGTGATGCGGTATCACGCACACATCCTTCTCCCCTCTGTCTCCATTTTGCTCTCCTTATTCTCTGAGTCTCCTCTCCTCTCCTCTCCTCTCCTCTCCTCTCCTCTCCTCTCCCACTGTTTTTCCTCCCACCTTTACCTCTGCCTTCTTCCATCTTTTCTTCCATTTTCATACTGATGCCCCCCACTCCTCTCTCCCTCCATCCCTCTCTCCCTTTCTCTCTGTCCCCTCTCCTCTCTCTCTCTCTCCGCTGTACTCTGATGAATTGCCTTCCCCTCCCGGTGAACTCGACCGATAATCCTGGGGAAGCAGTAAAAGACCATCGATCAGCCCTGCAGACAGGCCCACAAGCCACAGCACAGGAACAACACGCCAACAACAAGCCTCTGCACTTGGCTCTCACTATAATACATATATATATATATATATATATATATATATATATATATATATATATATATGTACAAACAATGCATGTTTGTAGACAGAAGAGGTGACATGCATGACTGCCCAGCTTAAGACAGGAGATGGGGTTGTGCTTCAGTATTTTTGTTGGTGAGCTACATAAAATAATTAGATGAAGACAGTGCTCTAATACTGTCTGTCACTGCTGGTTGTGTTTTCCTGTGCTATGTTTAGCTGCATGTGTCACATGCCTAGCATACACTGAAGAGCTCCCTCTGTGCTCATCCTACTTCCACACGTGATCCACCCCCCACTGTGTGTCATTCACTTGGAATGTGTGCATATAGGTGCTAACATGACTATCCATGTGAATATATACTGTGTGTGTGTGTGTGTGTGTGTGTGTGTACGTGCATGGGTGTGTGTGTGGCTCTGTTTGCCTTCTAAGTGTTTATGCTTGTCAGCATGTGTGTATAGTATTTGTATATGTATGCAGCACACACAGGGGCCATAAATTACCCGGCATTCTCCAAGCCCATCCTGAGGAGAAGGGAATGCACATGATCTTGGGCATAGCTTGATGGCTATGAAATTGACCAACTGATTGATTGAAACAATTAATTTTGCGCCATGCTTTTATGGCAGAGAAGCCAAGCAATTATTAGTTTGCAACAAGCAAGTGAAGACAGCTGGATTGTTTTATAATTTCCCCTGAAACATGGAGAAGTACTAACTACTGCTTCAGGCTTAGGATAATGATATGCTACCAACTATTGGTTTAAGTTATATGACATGATATGATAGCTTGGACTGTGCAAAGTCATGTATGGAATCCATTCATCTTCATCCACCATTCTGCACACAAAAATAAGCCAACTTGAGTGATTCAAGTACAAGACAGCCAATGGTCATTATTCTATCCCCTTAAATATGACAAATGGAGGACTGCTTCTATTGAATCCCATTCTTTACATGCCATATTACAAAGCACTGCTGTTCGCCAATGTGGAGGAGCTTGACCATAAAAACCCAGTTGCTTGGAAAATAAATCTCCACTTTGACAACCGGTGAACTGCTTTTCATTGAGAAGGCTCACCATTCATACTTTATTTCCTTTTTTTTTTATTTTGGAACTGTTTATGAGATGTCCTTCAATGCCTTTCTCTCTGCTGCCTTTGTTCCTAATGTACTGGCAAGGCTGACTTCATTAAGCCCTGTATGCAGCAAACACATTTATTCGCTATTTTCATTTTTCCTATTTCATTTTGTCATGATACACCACAGCACTGCCACCAAAGCGGAAAATAAAGCCCCTATCAGGCTTGAAACCCTATGCTCTTTGTGAACAAGGTGACACCTTGTGGCCAAAGCAGAGAATGCCCGCTGAAATCAAACAAGTACAAAAGGAGGACTACCTGGTATTCAGCGCTGTACAAGGCAGACAACCAGCCTGCAATTCTCAGCAATTTTGAACTGAGAGAATGAGCCCTATGCAGAACAAGAGCAAGGCACACACCCCAGCCAACAAACCTTAAAGGACACCTGCAACAGGTATCTGAGGTATTTCACAAGTATGAAAAGGTGTTTCAGGCCATGATTCTTCTAATACTTGAGGAATGACTTAATGTGAGGGTGTGTGTGAAGGTGCATGTTTCTGTGTAAGTTTTCCTGAGAGTGAAACGCCACCATGGGCATTGACAGATCGCTGGGGAATGCTCAATTGCAGGGTGTTTCGTCCTGCTGTCATTTAGATCATCTGTCACAGGGCATAGCTAGCTGGGAGGCAGGAGGAGGCAAGAGCGAGAGGCGTCACTCCTCCCATAGATGATGATCACACTGGGGCTCCTGCCAAGCAGGCTGCTGGCCCTGTCTTGCTCCTGTGGTCCCTTGGAATTCCTCTACTTCACAGTCAATTCCAAAGTAATAATATTAAAGCTTTGATAGAACACACTGTAGACAGTAAGAAGCAGAGAGGGATTTTCCCACTAGAATACACTACAGCTCTGTGTCTCTATCTCTCTATCTTTTGGCCACAGTGCTGTATTGACTGCACTGAATCTTTGTTGAGATTAATTTGGTAGCTTGGGGGATTATTGTGGCTGGATGATGAGACATTTCTTGCTACAAATGCCACACACAGATGCTCTGTTTCAGAGATGAGTCAATACAGAGCCCTGCAGGAACATAAGTGATCTGACCTGCTTTCTCTCTCTCTCTCTCTCTCTGTCTCTCTCTCCCCTCTCTCTCTCTCTCTCCCTGCAAGTTTGCCTCACCCATCTTGCACTCCAATAACCTTTCTTGTGTCTTTTCCACCTAGCCATTACTTCCTCATCTTTTTCTTCTCCTTTGTTTCTCTTCCTGTAAAGAATCTGTTGTGGTCACAGTAGAACAAGGCTGCACTTTCCCATGTGCACCCTCTACAGTCAAGGCCAGGAAGTGCCTTTGTTGTTACATGAGAAAGGATACAAACAGGAAGGCCAATTACAGCCCAGCAGTCATCTAGCTGTCAACCATTTGACAGGAACATAGCACAGCCAAATATATGACTCCCCCATAAATCACAGCATCTTACTCTAACTAGCCTGTCTTGTGTGAGTAATTAGCAGTATCATGCAGAAGCATTTCTGCGTCCCGAAATACCATTAGATCATTTTACTTTTGATTTTCAGTCACTTTTCTCCAAAACCCACACACTCAAATAGCCAAATGTTCCTGAAAATTATATGCATAAAACTGATTTAGTAGGCACTCAGGAAATCGATCACGCAACAGAATCGTTTAATGTTTAAGGAAGGGCCTTGTGATTTGTTGGATGTTGAAACAGAGTTCATATTCCACATTTAAAGATTAAAAAGAGGACCTTGTATTTTCATAGTGAGCCTTAACCGCCTCACACCCCCTTGCAGCAGTCCCACCCTGAGAGCTCCATTGCTATTGCAGATGCTTTATGACGGGCAATTTAGCTTCAGCTGCTATCTGAGCCATCTCAGGAATGGACGCGCTTAGAATCAAGTGCAATAAAGCAGAGAGGGAAGTGGGAAAAAAAGGAAGGGGGGAAGAGAGAAAATAAAGAGAGACAACAAGCTCGTCTGGACAGCCCTTCTGGACAAAAGGTTTGGGGGGTAGGGTCGCCTGTGGACACACACACACAAACACAAACATTGGTTTCCTAGGCACTCCGCTAGACACTGAAGAGGCATACCTGTTTGTTGTCACAGGAGCTTCCAAAAAAGGCTAAGTGTGTGTGAGTGAAATATGAACACATGCTGGCTTTTTCTTTATGTCTAATGTGCTGTATAAGTTCTCTCTCTCTCTCTCTCTCTCTCTCTCTCTCTCTCTCGCATCCTCTCTGCATGTATGTACTGTGTGTGTGTGTGTGTGTGTGTGTGTGTGTGCAAGTGGTGTGTGTGTATGTGGATGTGAGTGTGTGTGTGTGTATGTCTGTGTGTGTATGTTTGAAACATTTGGTCCTCCCCAGCAGCTAGGCTTTGTTGAGTCTGCTGAGCTCCAGGAAATCTCCTGGGACAGGGAGACAGATTTACACCCTACCCCCTGAGAGGGCTTTAAAGCCTGGGACCCAGCAGAGCAATGGAAGGGCCAAGAGCGCCAAGTGAAGATCAGGGTGGTGAGACAGAGAGGAAGAGAAAAGGAGAGAGGGGAAGGATAAAGGGAAAGAGGATGCATAAAATATGTCAGCGATTGGGAGTTTGAGGGGGGGGCTGTGATATCAATGGAATGCAACATGGCTGCTATTTGCTTGCCGCCCTTTGCCTCTGTTCACATACACTCTATCTCCTATACCTTGTGTCTCCCTCTCTCAATTTATCCCTCCTTCTCCTACACACACATGTATAGACACACATGCACAAAGAGAGGCCATAAATCTGCCAGTGAGTGCTGCTGGGATAGAGACACCAAAGACAGGCCTATGCTGTGTTTGGAGAGAATGCAGATGTACCTGCCTCCAGCACATCATCCTCTGTCCCTCGTCCTCTCCTTCATTCTCCTCCTCTCCGCCCCTTCACTTTATCCTCTCGATCTCTCTCCAGAGTTTTCTGTCTCATGTTCTTAACCCCTTTCAACCTTAACTCATCTCATCTCCCCTCCACTCTGCACTCCCTTTTTCCTTTTGGTCTCGCTTAAAGGACTGACGCTCTCCCACTTAGGGGGAACAAAATGCTCCAGCCGAGTCCTATGCCATTGTTGTGCCGAGGCAAGGACGAGCCAGAGGACGGACAATAGGGCAAACAGAAGGAGAGACGCAGCTTGTGCTATAGGCGGCACCTTGTGGAGGGATAATGGTAACAAATACAGGATCTATGGAACCTGTTTGCTGCAGTTCCTCTGTCTGAGAGCCAGTATCCATCATCCAGAGACAGGTCTAACTACCTGCTGAGTGATACCTGATGTCCTCTGATGTGCTACATTCACAGCCATCCACATCTACATGATATGTCTGGGATAAACAAAGACAGGGTCACCACAAAAGAAACAGGAAAAGTCTTAAGCAGGTTTCATGTTTGATCATAGCATAGAATGACGACAGCAGGTACAGGTTTTGAAGGAGGGATCAATAAAAAAACATCTTTGTCAGTCAGACACCACAATAACAATAACCGTAGCTAGTGTTTCAACCCTTCTGTACCAGCCGTCATGGCCTCCAGGCAAAGCAGTCCTATGCATACATGCACGCAAACTCACATTCACAGCGAATCATTAACGTCTATGCCTTGACAGTATCACAACCGGTCCCCACATGGTCTTCCAGCAAAACAAGGTCTAAAATATGGGCAGACACACGTAAACATACACCGTCCAAACAGACGTGGCCTGCATGACCTGATTTACAATGAAGTAAACGGTTTAAGTCGCACATCTCACTCCAATACCCAAACACCTGACAGGCCTCCCATAAATAAGGCTGGCCAGAGACTCCCTCATAATTTACACTTTGGCTATCTCCTAAGCTAACATGTAACAGGTCTCCACTCCATATTTCACCACCCAGGGCTCACCATTCACTGGAAAGATAGACGTGCAAAATTTAGTCCAGAAGAAGGGGGCAGGGGAACTTCAAAGCTTAATAGAAAGGTTGGGATTTTAGAATGTACTGTGGGGATTGAAGCCCTCTGGGCGTGGAGTAATGTATGTGTGTGTGCGTTTGTGTGTGTGTATGTGTGTGATGGGGGGGGGTGCATGTGATTGACCCTGGCCTGGGGCGTAGCCTAGCCTAGCCTAGCCACAGCCAGGCTCAGATCAAGTCCCACAGCCAGGAGTTCCACTTCTACGTCCGCCATAAATCGTCCTGCCTTTTGTCTGTTCTCTCTTTCACTGGCTGAAACTTATCCTCTTCCATTAAGAGTGATGGATCAGCAGCTCTCAGGGCATAAGAGACTCTGAGGTCACAGGTCCTTGCAAAGATTGTACTTTACACTGCAAATGTTGAACAAATATACACACAGGCATAGATCTACAAACACCCCCACACCTAACAGACAACATGAGATCAAATAAATTTCAAGGCAGGGATGAACAAAAAGGGGAGAAAATGGAGCTTGTTTGATGTTGAAATAATTTCAAGCAGTTGATATGCATCTGTGATGGTAACTCTCTCTAGCATGTGTAAGAATAATGGTGTATCTCTTTTATCTTTTTAGTTGCAGCCTAATGGTTTCTAATTGCCGTTACAGGTACTTTCCTTGGATTTGACAGCATCTGTGCTCCCTCTGGTGGCTTCTTCCTGCCATGATCACTCATATTTTGACTCGAGTTCATTTACTTAACTGAGTTCCCTACGTCTTAAACAATAACACTCTTAAATCTTTGATTTAAACAACACTTTCAGTGTCAGCCATCAATGTAATATTGCAGTAAAATAAACCAAAGAAAGTTATAATTTGTGTTTATCGAACTGATATATATTTAAAATTGTAGACCACTGTTCTAATAACAGGCATAATATCCCTATAAAGACAGGCAAACAGAATGCAAACCAGGAGTTGTTTTTTTCAGTCAAAGGAGTTAGCTTTAAGTATAAGGCAGATTTTCCAACTACACTAGACAGATAATGGTTTGGCAAGAGATGTTACAAAACTTCTCCACATGTTACAACAAAGACCTGAAATTAGCAGCTGCAGCGTATGTGTATGAGTGTGTGTGTGTGTGTGTGTGTGTGTGTGTATGTATGTGTGTGTGTGTGTGTGGGGGGGTACTTTAAAAATGTATAGCAGTAACACGTGAAATGTGTTTTGCTATATTTGTGTTAAAATGAGGGTTGTTGAAAAGATTGATAGATTTAATATCATCACAGAATATTCAAAATGTCAAAACCCTTAATAAAAAAAATACACACTTCTGTCATGAAAACAAAGCGGACCGCGTCAAGAGCTGAGGCTTCCGCAACGATGCCTTTAGAAGAATTTATGGCAAAGGGAGAAAACTGCAGTAACCCTTATATTTGCATGCAAATGCAAAGAGAGTAAACTCTCTTTGGTTTTAAATGTTGTAATCCCTCGGCACGGAACATAAACACATTTTGTAACACTTAATATTATGTTGCATCAAGCTGCGGATGTAGGCCAGCTGAGTAATGTTGCCCTCAGGTGGCGAGAGTGTAAAACGGCAGCCGTGGACGTGAAGTCCATCAGCCGGCTGAAAGATTCACTACTGATGCTTTCATCTGCTCGCCTCCATAGTGCCCCATTTGTGTTTGAATGAATCGTGTTTTTGATTTAGACTATGTGTGTGTGAGGGAGAGAGAGAGAGAGAAAGAGAGAGAGGGAGTGTGTGTATGCGTTTGCCTTGAATCTAAGGGAGTCCGTGTGGTTGCACATGCGCAGTGAGCAGGGGGAACGGCGGCCTTTGTCTAGGAATGTCGGCCTCGTGCGCTTGCGCGTTCCTGCGCCGGACAGCGGACGCACATAAAGCCCGGTAAATTGCGCCAGAGCAATAAAATGGCAATAAAATGACAACAACAGTGCATTAATCCATCACCAGGGAGCGCTGAAGGTACTGTAAAGAGCTCCGGCTGAAGTCGGGAATGATTTCTTGGGTTTATCAGCTCAGCGGCTGCAGCTCCCTTTCAGCATGCCAGGGGGCAGTGAGGAACCGGGAAGGGCTGAGATTCTCCCTCCCAGGGGACCAGGCTTATATTAATATCAGGCAGGTAGGACACGGTAATAAAAAGGTGCAGACGCTTTATGTTGAATGGTCGAGCTTCTTTTAATTAGAAAGCAGAATTAATAAAATGAAGGAGCAGAGCTTTGAACTAGCAGGGGGTTGATGGAATTCCCCAGCTCTCTGCCTCTTATAGCTTGGCTTTATTTGGAGCAGTACTTTCCAAGACATGTTCTCACAAGGAGGCAGAGGTTCGCTGTTGTGGCAGCACAGCCCCTCTGGCGTGCAGCCTCCCCTCTGACTCCCTGTGGCTCCTGGAGAAAGAGAGCTTTATTCAGGAGCACCTGGATTTATGTGGAGGAACCAGAAGCAGCAGGTGATGGAAACTGCTGGCCCAGTAGGTTGGCTGTGGCCAAGGGGGTTCTGGCAAAGTAGTAAGTGGGCCCAGTGGGTCACACTGTCATTTCCTGTTTCTCTACCCTTTTACTCTCTTTTACTCTCTTTTCCTCTCCATTCCTCTATCCCAGGCTGCCTTCCTGCCAGAATCAAATCCTCCAATAGGAAACAGATGAGTAGCTCCGAGTCCGAGGTTGCCGTGCTTTGCCCTTCACATCATCAAGGCAAAAACATCTGACACACATTTTCACATAGTTTGGGATAAAATATGCCTTTTAAAGATGTTGTAATGCAGCCTTGCTAACAAAAATGATCAAAGTTTTTTTTTTCTTGGCTTGTTAACATCGTCATGAAGCTTTCAGATTGCTGATGTTGCCTAAAGGTGGAAGCATTCTCTTCAGGTTTCAACTTGGATACCTAAGCACTGGTTACCTGGCTTTATCACTGGCAGTGAGTCTTTGATTTTGAGCCCACAATCTTAGACATGACAACAAATTTAAGAACACACAGAATAATCTTTGTGAGACAGTCTGTGCTGTAAAGATGAAACCACTAGCTGGCTTGCCGTCAGCTATTCCACAGAAACAGCATTCTAAACTGAACCAGGTGTGTACATGCCACAGTGGAGAGGTCAAAAGTGGAAACACATGATCCACTCTTTCTTCTTCTTCCCCCTGCTCTTCTTCCTCTAATAACTGCTGCCTTAAAAAAAAGCTGTGCTAAAATGGCCCATTAAACCCTCTAGTAATGCTTATGTAATATGTAGTTCAGTTCATGGTGAACAGATTTTATACCAGGGCAACACAAGTGCAGTGAAACTAGAGGGAAGAATGAATGTTAGTTAGTCTGTTTGCAAGAGAGACCTGAGAACAAGTTACATAAACACAACATCACAACAAGATGTTTAATTCATGCAAAACATCCATCTCTTGCCCTCTCTCACACACACACACACATAAACACACATGGCTACATTCATTAAAACAATCATAAATATTATTAGAAATATAAACTGGGAAAGCCTTCAAGTCTATCAGAGGAACGAGTGCCTCTACAGTTACTTCAAACTGTGTCCTGGTTCATTCCAAAGTGCATAGTACCGGAAACCGGGAAGAGCTGCTATGTGGAACTTCTAAAGTAAATCATTCCTGTGATCTGGTGTCATGACTGTTAGCGCTGAAATCAAACAAGGATGTTAAATAATGTGGTAGCATGGCCTTATAAATGAAAACACAGGTATCCTGATGACTTCTATTAGCTGACTGAGAGAAAGAGAGAGCGAGAGAGGAGCAGACATAGGGACAGGCAGGTAAAGCGAGGGATAGAGAGTGGAGGGATAGGGAGGGATAAGGGGGAAATGGGAGGTGTCTGTGTGGTGGAAAGACATCTGTTTGGGCTGCTCTGCTTCCCAGATTCTCTCACGTTTACTGGACCCCTGCCACACTGTTATGCCTGGGTTTATTTCTGGCCAGCAGTTGAGATGAAGGACTCAATGTTTAGACATGTGCTGTTTGGATAAACTGACTCGTATGTGTTACAGATCCTTTAAGTAAAGCTCTGCATCACTTCTGCACCCTCAGATGTATGACGCCTGAGACACATTGTATTTCATCCAGATTTGACCATGAATCAGCATGTAGACCATCCTCCTCTATTTCACTAAGTTTTATTACAAATGTGTTTACTGCTAATCAGTGTAATGGACTACACTGTGAGCACTTGAATGTGTGTTTAATGTATATATCCTGTGGGCCACGGCAGATGACGGGGCACTTACAAGGATGGTGGTTGTAATATTGTATGATAAAACCTTTTTGCCTGTGTGGAGTAACATCTAAGCCTTCTTTTATCCATTAGATTTGTTACACAACATGGCTTCATAAAGTATTTATCAAGACTTTATAAGCCACTAAAATTATAATCAGTCCAGGAGCCACCTCCAGCAGCCGAGCAGCCCATGTTGTTGAAAGCGCTCTATTCTGAGGCCTGGGCAAGCCTTGCAACATTTTAAGTTCTGCCAGAACTATTCCTCATGGATCAGTTAATATGAACTTCAACATCTCCCGCTGAAATAAATACCATGACAGAAAATCCTGGGGATTTCATGGCCTCTCTGAACTCTAATCCTTGATGGAAATAGAAAGGACTGAAACTTTATGTTCATTTAACATCCTATGATTAAAATATAAGATGTGTAGAGTTATAGAATAGACAGATGTGATTTTTACTTTCTCTGCCAAAATGAGGCTGTCACAGCTGGACTTTTCTCGCTCAGTTATAAGCCTTGCATACTGGACCTCAAGCGTATAATACTTCACATTCATATACACTGTAACATAAGATAGTTTATGGCACTGTATCATGTCGATGCTGGCTATAGCTGGGAGCAGAGGCTGGAGAATGTTGTGGTCAGCGGTGGGTCAAAAACTGTCAGGGCTCAGGGCTGGCACAGAGCCAGCCTCCTGTACGTGTCTGTTCTGAATGTTAATGGATTAACGCTCGCCACACATACGGCCAGACCGGGAAACTCAAGATGACTTTTAACGTGAAAGGCCGCCAATAAGTCGCCATCATAAATTCAGGGACACATGCTGTCTGTAGCAGCACAGCAGTCAGGCATGTTTCCTCTGGGAGGCCAGGGCTGAGGGACTGAGTGATGGAGAATAGGGGAGCAGGTGGGCTCTGCGCTTGCTGACCTTGCTTCTCAAGCCCCACAAGATTTGATCGGAGTATACCGGCAGCTGTGGCCTTGCTTCTTAATACCCAAGGTATCATGTATAGCAGGTAAAACCAATGCAGTTTTCCACCTACAGACAACTGTTCTAGTTCTACTGTCATTTCACCCTTATTCCCTTTAGAACATTTTTTAGTCTGTATAAAGTGGTTTAAACTTAGAACCTGCCTATTTTGCATTTTCAACCACAAGAGAAACCCATTTTTTCTCTTAATTTCCTTAAGCGAGTAACTTAGGCTTGTCTAATGCAAATTTCCACATGGCATCAAGAGCTGCAGTTGTAGTGCACAGACACTCTGCAGCGACAGCCCCAATCACAATGTGTAATTTAGCAGCGGGGTACAATGAGCTTATCTTGCAGGAGAGCATATACTCCCAATTTAAAACAATCAAGATGCATTTGGATTTTTAGGACCTCCGCTTGAGCTCTGCTGTAAATAAGAGCAAGGTTCAAAGCACACAATTGTTGTCTCTCAGTGTGGGGTATCATTTAAAATCAAATGAAGGATTCACAGCACATTTCACTGCAAAGTTTCACACACATTTTGACACTAATATGCCCAATTTTTCCTAATCATATTGCTGTTGCACTGCAAGTGATTAGGTGTAATTATGTCAGTGGATGATTTCAAGCCATTTATTGTAGAACTGACGTATAAGCAATCATTAGCAGCAGCATAGTTTTAAATACTTGAAAGAAAAACAAGTGACATGTGCAGGAACAGAAAAGTTATGGTGCTGGAATTTGTAATCCAATTATCTTATTCTCTTGAATAAAACACTGTCCTGTGGTTTCCTATGATTTTCTGTCTCTAACCACCGAGGACTTACTTAATGCCTTCAATCTTCTCTGCTTTCTCTCTTCTCCACAAATTAATTTATGGTCTAATTACAGGACAAGCCTCCAGATATGAAGGAACACAAATCACTAGTCCTTACCAGATGGCAGAAAAACGGCAAAGGATAATTGAAAATCCAGAAGTGGATCAATATTTAGAAGCCCAAGGTTACACGAAGTATGACACTACTATTGACATGGAAAAATGATGCATCGCATCCACAGGCAAATTGGCCTCTATTATTTGATGGTGAATGAGTACTGACTGAAATGCTTCTAGTGCTGGCTTCTCTACAAAGATACCACACTAGCTTGAAACTATCACAGGTTAACCACAACTACTCATACGCATACACCCCTGGCTTATCAAAGATGTACTGTTGCAGTCTCATGTGTATACCTGTAGCCATATGTGCACAGTTTAATGCATGCATGGTGTTGGCCAGTGGTGTGTGGATCAGGTCTGGAGGACCCCTTTCTGACAGGTACCGTAAAGGCTCAAAGCGCCACTGTGTCACAGACTCCCTCTGGCCCACCGCACCCTTCTCTAGCATTTACCTCTGGCCTGTTAAAAATGATATCAGCTCATGGAGGGCAAGCATTAGCATTTGCATTTTATTGGAAGCACAGAGATTTAGAGCGGAGGATATATCAGCTCTGAGCAGACAGAATTAGTTAACAATGCATTACCTGCCTTTTATGGCAGCTATAACTCTTTCGCCTGGTGTGGAGAGGAGATGAAGGGAGGAGTGGAGCGGGGGGTGCCAGCAGAAGTGGTGAGAGCCATGGTGCAGTAGAGGGGGGCATTTAGAAGGAAGAGGCTTTGTCTGTGGTGCTTTACTGCACATTAAGTGTGATAGCCACCCAAATTAGAGCATTGCATCGCAATCACCTTCACACAGATCAGTGCACTGTGCTGAGAGATGATGTGCCCGTCCTCACTGCAGACCTTTTCATCTGGTCGCAACATGGAAATGCAGGCACAGCTGTCGGACAGCTGTGCCTGTATGATCACAGCATGAGAAAGGCCACATCAAATTACACTGGCCTCGGTGATACTCATGTCTTACAGCACTTGGAGAAATTTTTCACAGTTTCTTTGACACGCTAACTGAAGACTATGAATCTTTTTTTTTTCATACACAAGGTAGTAGCATACTGTGCTGTTTGCAAATTTATTTGTTTTTTGTTTTAGTGGTATCCTTGAACAAGCTGTGTAACACTGATGAGGTCTGCTGCAGCAGTGCCTTCCCTTACCACAGCTGCACAGTAGCTCCCCTGACACTCATTCTATGTAATGTGTTGCAAGATGACCCACCTCTGCTGTGGGCAATACCCACTGGAACTCATTTGCACTAGAAGCTGCTGGTACAGGAGGGAGTGGTGTGTTTGAAGTGTAGAGAGGCTGCTTTGAATAAATAAATAAACAAATAAATAAATAAATACGTTTGCACCAGTGTAACTATATTTTAACATGAGATCCCATTAGGAGAGAAGACCTTTCAAGACAGACCTTGCTAAAAAAAAAAAGTAGCATTAATGTTTTTTAAAAATACCTTAGAGAAAAATAGGTCAAAATATTTGACTAAAAATATCAAATGTGATAAATTTATAAATGCATCCCGAAAAGCTGACACTTAGCTAAACATGGCAAAAATAGCTTCCTCTTGACCCAGACTACAGCACATGTTCATTTCTAGTCAAAGATTTAAATTTTATTTTCCTCACTGAGATGTTTAGTTTCAATGAAGCTTGACTCTACATGCCTGTTGACCACACACCAGAACTGCCTCCACATCCATGTTTGCCACACACATCACAGGCAGAGCTCCCTTGTGTGTCACTGTGGCTTTCCCTACCAAACCTACTGGCCTGGGTTTGTCAGCAGACAGCTCCAGGCCCCATAAAACAGCCTGCTGCTCGCTCCCTTTGCCCAGCTTAATGGTCCCAGGGGCTGAAAATTTACTAGTGACCTTTGCATTCCATTTGGAGTGTAAAAGCCTTTTTGCAAGGAAAATTCCATCACTTTAGACGTAGCTGAGCAGCACTTTGTGTGTGTGTGAGTGTGCACATGTCAAAGAGAGAGTCACTATAAAATGCAGCAAGAAAGGAAAAGAGGGTGGTAGGAGAAGAACAAGGATTAGACTCAACCTTCAATGTAGTTAATTGTTGATATTGTAGTTGTTCCTCACAGCAGAGACACTACTCTTGATCCATATCTATTTTCTTTATTATAGTAAAAAATTCACATTTTCATAAATGTCAAGGTTTTTGTCATGGTGGCCAGATTATGACAAAATGGGTACTCCTCACATTTCAAAGCCTAACTTTAATGGATATTAGCTGGTTTACTTGCTCCCACCTTGTCATTTTTCTTGTGTATGTTTAAAATTAGGGAAAAAAACCCTCACATATAACTTCCTCACATATTGTGTGTATTTGGTTTTTCATTGAAACGATGTGGAGCTTACACTTCCATTTGGTTTCTGGAACTTCTAGATGTTCCATTAGAATTGAAACAAATCTGTGCTTTTAAAGACTTTACACCAGGAGTTTGTGGACACACATAGGTTCAGAAAATGTGATAGACATGTCAGTTAGTGATTACATGAATCTATGATGCATAATTATACATAAAGGCTGACTAGAAAAGAATAATTTACGAGTTGTTTTAGTTAGCAACTTGAAGTGTTTGAACTGTGAATGACTTGCACAAAAATATTTAGGACTTTTACATCACTGTTATTTAACAGCACCATCTGCTGGGTGAAAGCAGCTAATGCTCTTCATCAAAGAAAACATAAAAAAGGTCTAATTTGGACTACATTAAACAGCTTTGGTCTCAATTTTGTGACATAAAGGTTTTTATTATTCCACTAAGAGGGTTATTTTCACCTGGTACTTAGGAAATGTCTTGATGATAAGGTTTAGTGTAGTTAATTACTATTTTCATGGAAAACAATTCACTTCATCTATCATTGAGTAAATTTGTCATCTTAAAAGAACAAGCCAACTGACATCAACTTTAACATTGAAAATGTTTATTAAAGGGTGCTACTGTACACATTTGTAACATTTATTTCACACAAGAAATAGTCTACTTTTTAAAAACTTTGCCCCAGCAAAAGACATAACTCAAGGGTCTGAAAGGACAAAAAAAATTTAATGGAAGAAAATGACACCAAAATCATGATGAAGTGTTAAGGGGTGTGATTAATGTACTGTATGTAAAGGGGAGAAGGTCATAGCCTTCATTCACAATACTGAAAATATCCACCCAAAAAAAAATCCTATAAGAAACAAAACACAGCAGATCTCAATCTGTAGACACTAAACATTTGGTCCTAAGAGTCCATATTGGAGCACAGCAGATCAAACTACAAAATTGGCATCCATCTTCTGTATAAGAACTGACCTCTGCTTGACATGCAACTACACTGTCCCAGAAAAAAAATGTAATACTTACAGCAACGAACAGTCAAATTACTCATCCAATAAATCTGTGTCATAGATGACCCAATTGTCTGGTTTTGTTTCTAATTATCATGACAGTAATATCAAGAATACTCCAAATTACTGAGTGGATTTAACCATTTTAAATTGTAAAAAAAAAAAAAAAAAAACAACAAAAAAAACAACAAACTCAAAACACTTCTATCAATATGTCACTGACTGCAGGGTTGTCAACATACACATTGGTCACAATTCAAAAGAACTTCATCTTTTACCCACAAGGTGGCAGACCCCAGTGGCTGGTGCAATTGCTGGTTTCATTACATCTGGACACAGTGAAGATTGTCAAACCTGTGAAGATGAGACTGGTCTAAAGATAACACTGGTGTTAAAAAAGGGGAAAAAAAGGGGGGGGGGTCAATAAAATTTGTTTTGACTGTCCTTTTTTTCAAATTTAAAAAAAAAAAAAAAAACACCACACAAAGTTCACATGTTAAAACTGGGAAGAGATAAAAAAAGACAATAAAAAAAAAAAAACAAAAAAAACCCCCAAAACCCAACATCACCACTACAGTATAACGATATAATTGGCCGGTGTCCTCTGCAAGTTTGAAAATTGAGACCATACATCCCAGTACACAGGTCAAACTGGGGGAGGGGGAAAAAAAGTAAAAAAAGGAAGTGATCATGCAATCACGAAAGTCCTGCTGTGGTTGCCTCCTGAATATCAATACTATGCTCTTATCATTGGGTTCTTAAAGAAAAGAGGTGCAATGCTTCCATTGGCGGGGGGCGTCCTTGGGACAAGCTCATAGTTAACACAGCTTGTACCAAACTCTGGAAACTGTTCCGAGTTTTAAAAGACGGCCATATGCACATGGGGATGCACAATATTTTACCGATTTAATTGAATCCCATAAGCACTACAACATGATGTGTTAAGACATAAAAAAGATGGTGAAGAATACAAAGACAGAACAGCAGAAACCCTCCCCAGTAGCATATCACCCATGTCCGCTACAGCTTCTCCTCCTGTCTGATGGATCCCTCTTCGCAGTCTGGGCCCTTGTGCTCCAATGGGGCATGGATGGAGATAACACGACTGTGTCCGCTGTCTTTGTGTCATTGTTGGACATGGTAAAGAGGAAGGATGGGAGGTTTGGTGTGAAAAATGTCTGAAATCAAGGTTGTCCCTGCAGTGGAGGAGGTCCTGTTTCCTCCTGAGGTGATTCACTCATGCACTGACAGCATCCTTCTCCTTCTTGTCACTGTCTTCATGCCAGGTGAGACGTTCCTCATAGAAGGCTATGACAATCTGTGGGCACTTATGATTGGCCTCCTTGGCAAGCACGAGATCGGCCTCATCAGAGTCTTTCCTGCGAAAGATAAAGATCAAAATGTCTTGAAAATTGGTTCAGGACTGTGACTCTCAGAACTCTTTCATACCTGCAAACTCAAGGGGACAGGAAAAATTGATAAACATTAATAAACAGCAACATCTCAAATAATAGCAACTGAGGACACTTTGCATCACAAGCATATGTTAAAGCATGATCCTGCATGAAATCCAGGTGTCATCCAATTCCTTTTTTCATATTTAGACTTAAGAGAAACTGTGTCACTAACAAGTCGGTCATATTTGTGTGTGTGTGTTTTTTTTGGCATTTCAGTGTACATGTTAATCAGAGTTTATAAAGATCTGCTTTCTGCAGAAGACTTAAAAATAGACACACCAAAAAAACCTACCACTTCATAAGAAACATTAGGTCTCCACACGAGTCAGTTGCTCCAATGATCTTCTCTGGTTCAAGCCCTCTCTCAAAGCCTCGAGCAACTAGTAAGTCATCCTGAAAGACAAGTACAGAAAGCATATATTTATTGTGCGTAAAAGCAGCTGAAGTCAACCAACTGTAAGATGGCAGGCTGATTATGTTTAGATGTTAGATATGTGAGCAAATAAGTGTATGATTTATAACTAACTATTAATTAGTGTTTGTCAAGTGCAAGACACACTTTTTAGCTCCCGCTGTGAAGCACTCAAAGCTTGAAACAAGGCATTAATCTCACATGCAAATAATCTAGATTTACTGAACTGAATCCAATGCAGTGTAGGTGTTAAATTTTTTTTTAATTTTGGTTTAATCAACATGTTAAGCTTAGATTTGACAGCACTTTGCCAGTTACTTACTGCATTTAAACATGGTTCAAAATTGAAATGTAACAAAACTACTATGCCAACAAATAATGCACCTCTTTTTTCTTTTTGGGTTTACTCCCACCCTCCTCATCATCATCCGAGCTTCTCTTCTTCGAGCTACTCGAGTCTTTGGATCGTCCCGAGGAGCCTGTGCTTGATTTGCTTCCCCCACTGCTAGGCATGGAGCTTCCACTGCTGCTTTTTTTGTAGGTCTTCATGAATTCTGAAATAAGCTCAGGGCAATCCAGATTCTTTTCTGGCTCCCATGTGTTGTGCTTACTGAGGAAGATCACAGTGCAGCAAGTCAGTGCCAGTACAGCTATAACTCTTAATCAACAGCATTGATCAGAGATGATGATCAAATTAAATCAATATAATGAAATCAAACTTGGTATCATTCGTGACGTTCATTAAATTGTAATTTATCTTGTAACCTGGTCTTATCTGGATCTTCAAAGTAGCATTACAGTAAACCGATGCAGTTTTCTGGGTTTATGCGACCGTTGTATCTGACTTAAAGACATCCAATGCTCCTTCCTGTCTGGCTAATTATTAGTACAGTAAATAATCCTTTGTTGTAGTCCTACCGCTTAATACGCCGATTATTTTCTTGTTTAAACAAAAAAAAAAAAAAAAAAAGGCAGGAAATAGTGGAAAATGCCGATAAATTTCTCACAGCCCAAGATAATTGTATGTTTTAATGGCTGATCAATATGCTCCAAAATAGGATAAAATATATGTGATCATCCCAGCACAATGTTCATAATGTCGTTTAACGCTGCAGGGGAGATTGTGGAGGTGCTGGTTAGCATACTGGGGTTAATACAACTTACTCTGAGTATCCTTTCCACTTCAGGAAGAACTCAACCCTGCCTTTCACCACCCTTCTGTCCAGCACCTTCTCCACAACATATTCTTCCTCATCAGAGGATGAGGACTCCTCTTCACGAGACTTTTTGCCCATGGCAAAGTCTGTTGCTGAACAGTACGCTGTTGCAGGCCAAAGGTACTTCCCTGTACGAGAAGAGACGATAGAGAAGCTAACGTTAAAGGGAATGTGAATTAATCTCTCGTCAATTTATGCGGCGCAGGGTAACCAAATAACGTTAAGCACGAATTGGGAACTTTTAATCTGGAGGTCGATGAACTTTAAGTCAGCGCTGGTTTGCTAAGCTAGATGCTATTATTTATCAACCAACGGGATCGTTGCATTGTCGTTTCTCCGATCTCCAACATGCACAAGTAAAATTAAAAAAAAAAGCCTCACCAATTATCCGGCTCGGTCGCCCATATACTCAAAGGTCGGACAACGTGTCCGGAAAACTTCATAAATGCACACAGCCTCGAAGATATTGTGTTGTTTGCTAAGCGACTAGCTAACGGCGGAGCATGAAAAGCAAACTTGCTAGGTAGCCTGCAAGCTAACGGTTCAACGGGCTAACACTAGCTAACTTTGATACCAAACTGCACACGAAAGGCGATACTAGCAGCAGCACGGAGCTGCTTTGCTGTGCAAACTAGCTCTTACCCTTTGATTGTGTAGACCGCCGGTTTTAACCGGTTCACAGCGGCGAAGACGAGGGTCTTTTGTGGAACTGTAGTCTGTGAGGCCAAGCTGGAGCTACCTTAGCATGTAGCCTGGTTCACAAAAAGGTGCTGTGTGCTTGTCTGTGCGTAAAAAGCGCGCGTTAAAGGCGTACAATGAATGTACCCGCCCCTCGGTCAGCTGATGACCTACATACACACCGCGAATATGCCCCCAAGACTACACCTCCGGTCTTTAAGAAAAAAAGAGACCGGTTTATTGCAGTACATTCGCAATATGTGTCTCGACAAAAGTGTGCACTTTTGCATTTAGACGTGCGTATACGGCGTGTTATCTACCGGTGAAGCGAGTATAGGTGTTCCCGCACCACTCCTCCCACAAATCAC
This sequence comes from Istiophorus platypterus, assembly GCA_016859345.1. NCBI lineage: Eukaryota > Metazoa > Chordata > Actinopteri > Istiophoriformes > Istiophoridae > Istiophorus > Istiophorus platypterus. The sequence continues at coordinate 6,885,001 of CM029111.1, forward strand.
AAATCAAAAATCATCTGGGGTTGGTGATCTTTAATTTTTGATACGCTGTGTTTTTCTGCGTCCTCCCTCATTTTTTTTTAATCAAATATCAAATATCCTGCGTCCATTACATGTTTAATAACCTGATAACATCTTAAAAAATGTTGTTTCATCCATATTCCCTCACCTTTTTTCTATCGCGGTACAACACCCGCCTACAGCTCGTTCATTGGACGCTCGTAATGATTGATCGGATTCGGTCCAATCGGCTTTCTCATATTGCTGACGACTGACTGCAGCGGGAACGACCGGCCAATCAGAGCGCGGAAGAGGCGTATCCGTAACTATTTATTGTACCGTTCTGAAACGAGCCGTGCTCTTCTGACGCAGATCACCGCTCCCCGGGCATTTAAGAAAGAGTCTTCGAGGATTTAGCCCCAAAGATGTCGAAAGATGTGAGTAATACAATCTTAAAGAAAAAAAAACATTCATGTGAGGTTCCGTGTAAAAGCAGCGTCCCGAAACGTACCGGTGAGGACACTGAATGCAGACTGCGTTTTCATCCCTGCTGCAGCGGCTATAAAGCATCGTAAAGCCGCCATTTTATAGCAGCTGGGCCTCGTGGCCTATTGTTCATCCAGCTAGCTATAAACCTACACGGGAATTTCCCTGGATGCTCATCTCTTCTAGTTGTGCACCAGACGCGAAACCGACACATCAATAGATCATAGATAAATACGTGCGGCGTTTGCACGTAGCCAAAGCTAATAAGTACTCGATATCATCCGGCCGGCCCGCTAACGTTAATGGCGGCGACGTCCCCGTCCTCCACCCCGTCCTGATGTTTGATACGCGACGCAGGGGTTGGATTAATAAACGATCGGCGCGCTGTCGGTCCCGGAGTCGGTCAGTAACGACCTCGGTTCGCCGCAGAACCGGAACCGGTCGGTTGTCGTTGAACGTGCCCTGATGGTCGTGTCTTTGTTCACCGTCCAGGTCCCACGTGAGCCGGAGCAGCTCCGCAAGCTGTTCATCGGAGGTTTGAGCTTCGAGACCACGGACGAGAGTCTACGGTCTCATTTCGAGCAATGGGGCAGCCTCACAGACTGTGTGGTAAGCGGGGTTCTTTGTTTTGAGCTGCAGCTGGTTTTGTGAGCCGCGGATCGGGTCAAGCCGTCCTTCTGACAAAAACCCCGAAACGCTTCCCTTGCATTTGGTGTTATACAACCATTAAGGTGTAACTCTGGGAGCTTCTGGATAATGTGGAAAATTTGAATGTGCAAATTTCTCCAGACTGAATAATTGAGAGTATAACTGGTATATTGATTGATAGACAAAATAACTTTAGGCCATAGCTTTACTGAGAGAACCATCCTTACCTTTGTCCTTTTTTATTAGATGCACAGAGCTTGAACAGTTTTTAATTGAATGAATGTACATGGAGTAACCCCCCCATTGTTGAGGGTGTTAACTTTCAGTTTCAATGAAATTGTTTCAAGTTGGTATTGTGTTAGTTTTGTGGTAATTTTTTTGTAGTTTTGTTTTGCTGTAATTGTATGGCGTCTAATAAGAATATTCTAATAAGGATTCAATAAAATTGAAACTTATCGGATGAAGAAGATTCCATACAGGACTTCAGTTTTATTCTGCATTACTTTTAAACAGGTTTACCAGATGAGTACGTAAGGTTCGTGGGTAAGACAGGGAATAATTGAAGCTTCTTTCCTCAGGTCATGAGGGACCCCAACAGCAAGAGGTCCAGGGGCTTTGGCTTTGTTACATACTCATCAGTACAAGAAGTTGATGCTGCCATGGCTGCCCGCCCTCATAAGGTTGATGGAAGAGTTGTAGAGCCTAAAAGAGCAGTTTCCAGAGAGGTGTGTTAAATCATATGTTACACAATACGATATCTTGCATAAAACCGATTGGAATATAAAGCAGAGGCACATATAGTTATAGCTTCAAATGTCTTTTGAACACAGGACTCAAACCGGCCAGGAGCACATGTAACAGTCAAAAAGATCTTTGTTGGTGGTATCAAGGAAGATACAGAGGAGTCACACCTGCGAGATTACTTCCAGCAGTTTGGCAAGATTGAGGTTATCGATATAATGACTGATCGTAATACTGGAAAGAAGAGGGGCTTTGCCTTTGTCACCTTTGATGACCACGATTCAGTCGACAGGATTGTCAGTGAGTACAAAGCCTCTCTGTTGTAGATTGTGTCAAAATTTAACAAACTTTGTCTTGACTCACCGCCTACTTTTTTTTCTATCCCACAGTCCAGAAATACCACACAATCAACTCTCACAACTGTGAAGTGAGGAAGGCCCTTACAAGGCAGGAAATGCAGAGTGCAGGAATGGGAATGAGAGGTGGGCCCCGTTTATACAATGATGCCAGATTAATGTGCAACAAACAATTTTACACTGGCACTCTTTGGTACTGTTCCAGTGCTAATGCTGGTTCTTTGGTTTAGGTCGCAACAGTGGTGGAAGGCCCTATGACTATGACAGAGGCTTCAATCAAGGTAAAACTTATTCAAAAATTGGGCTAACGTAAGTTGTTAAACTGTACTAATGCAAAGTTAGAAACTTAACTTTGCATGTTGCTTCTCTTTTAGGAGGCCGGGGTAGATATGGAGATGGTCCTTACAATTGCAATGGAGGTGACGGTGGTAAGTAGTGAATTTTTGACTGGCTTAAATATCTTCACTGCTTGAGCTTGTCAGCGTACCCTAATGTTACTTATGTTGTAGGCTACGGTGGGGGTCCTAGCGGTCCTGGTGGATATAATAATGGCGGTAACCGTGGTTATAACCAGGGTTACAACCAAGGAGGAGGCGGAGGCTATGGAGGAAATGGTTATGACAGCAATGGTTATGGTAAGGACTTTTGCTCACTTTTACTATGACCACTCTCTGATTTGTGGTCTGTGTAACTAAATTTACACATTATCTATTCATAGGCAACTGTGGTGGTGGAGGAGGCGGAAACTACAACAACATGGGCCACTATGACCCCCAGGCCTCCAACTTTGGCCCAATGAAGAACAACTTTGGTGGTGGTGGCGGCGGTGGTGGTGGTGGAAGGAACTTCGGTAAGTGTCTAAAGATGGTCAGCATATACAATAATGTGAATTGTCATTCTCCTTTAGATATGTAAACTGAGTGAATTTGTTTTGCTTCCAGGGGGATATGGAGGTGGCTCGAACAATGGTGGATATGGCCGTCCAGGACGATTTTGAAATGTGAAGTGGTAAGAATTTGAAGGCATGCCCACACTGTTAATTTTGTATCATAGAACCAGAGTTTGTACAGAGTTTGTAGTTGCAGGGAATCGTTAAGTGCAGATTACCTTTAAAAAAAGAAAAAAATCACTCTGGATCTCAGGTCATACAAAGTCAGTGCACGGTTAACAATGTTGTTCCATATTGTTCAACAGGACTGAGTACTTAGGAGAGGAGAGCAAGGAGAGGAGAGCAAGCGAAGTGACAGGGCAGCTGCAGGTTTACCTCCTAAATCTGCTCAGCCAAACAGTTGTGGCAGGTTACAGCTGCTGCAAGAAGAGATGTACAGTAGATAAATCATGGAGGGTCTTCATTTAAACGTTTTTATTTGTTTTGGGTTTTCTTTTTCTTTTCAATGTGTTTCTGGAAAGCAAGCATTCCAATAAGGTTTTATGTAGATTTTTCTTCAAGTCTGGTTTTTATTTGTAACTGCATCAAATCAAGCTGAAATAAACCATCTTTCAGTTTTTTTTAAAAAGTCTTGTTAGCCTCTTCAGTGGTTTGGGAAAGGGAGGGTTCACTATTAGATGCTGCACGAAGTGGGGATGGGGGTCATTTTACATATTGTGAGTAGTCTGGAAAAGCCCATGTCCTTGAGACATGCAAGATACCCTACACTAGTCACAACATACCGAGGTCATAAGTCTATGCATTTAAATGCCAATACGGTATTGGTTGAGAAAGGAGAAGTGGTGTGCAAATGCAGTCATCATAAAGAGCCAATCACTTGGTACAGACTCTACCCTGAGTTCTGCAAAGATCATCTGGAGGATGCTAGCTTACATGCAAAGTCTTTGAGGCTAGCCATGGAAGCCAGCTGAGGGAGAGAAGTAGCAAAACCGTCGCCAGGATCATTGAAGCAGGGGAGAGTGAGAACAGAAGCCTGAGGCTAGCAGGCAGCAGCTACCAAAAGGCTTAAATGCTGTCTGTAGGTAAGACCAGACTTCTCAACTACGAATAGTATATCTTGCTTTTGTCATGTAGCTGGTAGACTGTCTAGCCCAATAATGACATAACATTTTTGTGCAAACAAGTTTTATTATGACGATTGACTGGTAAATTGGCCTCTTAATTGTGCATAGAGGTCCTACAACAAATTGCATGCAGTTATATAAGTTATTTTTGACAGATTGCATTTTATTTATTTGGTATTTCTGCTTTCTAGGTATCTACACATGGTCTCCAAAACCTAATTTCATTTCAGTGACAATGGCTCATTCAGGTAAAAATCATGAAAATCATGCCCAGTACATTTTTCAATTTATTTTCAACTTATTTTTTTAATTTAATGTGATTCTGTTTATATTTCACAGGTTGACTTGAACATTCATGGTGGTGCTGAAGACTTAACCTTTAATTTTTAAACTGCTGTGCAGAGTTTTTTACTTTTTTAATAAAGTATATTTTTTATAAAGTATTATGGTCTCAGGTGTCTATTGTGTCGAAGTGTCCATTGATGCATGCGTGGAAAGGTTTACATATGAGGTTTAAGCCAAATCGCACAAACTAAATTTGTAACTTCCAGCCAGTTGACGTAAATTCAGTTTGGCCACATCAGGCAGAATACCTGTAAGAGTTTAAAGAAATGAGCTCCTATGCACAGTTTTTCAGCATTTTTCTATCTTTTTGCATAGTTGTGTGAGGTACCAGGTAAATTTTACCATCTGGTGTCTGCTGCAGAGTGTACTCATCTACTGAGTAGGGCTGTCCATTCTCATCTCGTAAGTGAGAGAATACTTCTGCATAGAGGTCTGAGAGGCGACATTTAATGAATGCCAAGCTGTGTTGGAACTCAAGCCTTTCCTGGGCGAGGTGTTCCCTCTGGGCCTGCAGCTTGTTCAGTTCTTGTTCAAGGTGAATTATGCTTTCAAGCTTCCTCTTCCTGCAGTTTTGAGCTGCCACTTTGTTCTTCCCTCTCCTCCTAATGTCTCTGACCAGTGCTAACTGATTATCTGTCAGAGTGTACTGTGTCAGAAGCTCATTGAAGTCATCTACGGGTAGATTGATAATCTTATCCATGGGGAAGGGAATCTTCAGAGCCACTGCCCGCCGCTCATCTCTGCTCAGTGGAGTAGAAGTGGAGGTGCTTACTTGTGTTTTTGCATATATTTCCTGTGAGCACCCTCTGGTGGACAGTCCAGCATCATTGTACAAGTCATTCAGAGCAGTTGCCTGTCCCTGCTCTTTCACTAATCGTGGAGTCGGAGGATTAGGTTGTGAATGAGAAAAGGTTGGTTGCAGCGAAAAATAAGCCTGATGTGCACCTGAGTGTAAATACGATTGAGACGGACTCTGGTAGTCCATTGAGTAATGGATGTTTGCTCTCCTAGCATGTTCAGTCATGCTGTCTGGTTCACCATCACTATATGTCATGCCTATGTCTACACTCTGGTAACCGGGTGCACCACCAACAGGATTATCAGGTGAGGCTAAAGGTGGACTAGAACCCAGAGACAATCCAGAGTCTGATTCCAGGTCATCAGCTGAGCGAATGGTTGAACTTTGTCCATGTGTACTCCATAGCATGTGCCGACTTAGACCCTGAGAGAAACAAGCGCTGGCTCTCCTGTGCACTTGACTAGTACCTGACATGTTCAGCTGCTCCCTAAGAGCCATGAAGGAGGGCTGTGTTTGAGAAGAGATGGGTAGCATTCTTTGATTGAACTGAGATTCAGAGTGTCCATACATTGTCTCTGCGTTGCTGCCTAGATGATGACAGACAGACACTTCTTCGGAGTAACATCCATTGTAATTGTCAGCAGTGCTGAGGTCGCAGGCAGCAGGAGTACACTCGGAATGAGACTGAGCCATCCCATACCCTCCCATAGGGACCATGGGCTCCATTGTTTGGTACTGAGTTGTTTCATAGGAGCCTTCACTAGGGACTTCAAACTCCTGTAACATAAACAAAAGGGGCTCACCTAGTTATGATTGACAGGCACATACATAAATGTCACCTTAACAGAAACAAAATGATTGAAGACACTCACAAGAACACTTAGATAATTAGTGGGGTAGTGTTTTTTTCACTATCAATCTGGTTTAACTTAGGGCAAACTTCAGCATCTGAAGCCATCGAGAGGCTCTCATAGATGTGACCAGGTTTCATCTGGAAACAGATGGCTATTGTGCAGTGCAGGGGGCAGCTAACAAAACACAGCACAAGCCCTCTCACAATCTCTTCATCTCGCCATTACTCAAATAGGCCATTGTGACCCATATCACGTGGATATGTATTCGTTTTTTGAAAGTAAGCATCACATGAAAATTGATAAATATGAATTATCTCCACTGAAATGATCCAGTGTTAAATAAAGTTCAATAAAGTGCTTTTTATGAACCACTTGTCTAGCTGTTCTGTTTCATACTTTATGTTCAACATGAAACTGAGAATAACATGCCTCTGCATACTATCAGTCATCCTCTCGCATTTGCTAAAAACAATACAACCTGTGCCTCCATGATAAGTAACCATGATAACAAAATCCCTCATGCCATCATGTGTTATACACTGATGGACATGAATGTCATGGTAATACTGGGCTTTCAATGATTTCCTTTTACTTGGGTAGAATGTAAGTATCATCATCATTAGTAAAAAAAAAAGAAAAGAATTTGATGCGTAAGTTTTAATTTATTGTGGATTTTCTGAAATAAACACAGGGTCAAAGTTTTTCATACTCCAACAGATTATTAATTCAGTGGTGCTGCAAGTTCCAAAATATCTTATAACCTGACAAGGCCAGGGCTCCTTAGCTTCCTGTTAGTCCTTATGATAGATTACATCTGATAGCTTCTCTGTGTCCACAAAAAAGTGTATGCTTGACAGCATTTATTTGATTGACCAAAAATGCATACGATGGGGAAGTCCAAGGAGCTCAGAGAAGCAGCTCTCAGAAAGTGCATCCTAGATATACAAAGGTCAGGGATATCTATTGTAGCCATTTATAAACAATTGCACATTCCAAATATCATCAGTTCTAACAATTATGCAAAACTAGAAATTTTTGGGAGGTGTATCCACTTTTCGAAAGTCAGGAAGAAGACCCAAACTATCACCCTCAGCTGAGAGCAAACTGGTTCAGATGGTCAGGAACAACAAAGGAACCACCTAGACACAGGCCTAACATGAATGGAAACTGCTGAAACACCAGTGACACTGTCTCCAGTGAAGTAAATCTTATATTTCCATGAACTGAGAGGCTGCCATCCAAGGATGAAGCCCCTGTTCCAAAACTGAGAATTTCAAGCTTGACTAAAGTTTGCAGCTGACCAAATTGACAAAACAATTTTAAAGTTTTATGGTCAGATGAAACAAAGCTTGAGTTGTTTGGCCATGCTGACCAGAGGTATGTTTGGAGAAGTGACAGCAAGGAATTCAACCCTAAGAAAACTGTACCAACTGTCAAGGATGGTGGTGGTAGCATCATGCCTGGGGGTTGTTTTGCTGCCAATGGCACTGGTAAATTGCATGAAGTGAATGAAACAAGGAGGACTACTTCAGAATTCTTCAGCATAACCTCAAACCATCAGCTAGACATTTGAAACTTGGGCACAAATGGCTCTTTTAACAATACAATGATTCCTGACCTCAACCCCATTGAAAATATGTGGACTGTTCTTAAACGTGGCCTTGCTTGGAAACTAGCAAACTCAATTGATCTCTACCAAGTCTGCTGAGAAGAAGGGTGAAATATCCAACCAGAATTCTGATGGCTACCAAAATCATAAAGTTGCAGCTTGCTAAGGGACATTCAACCAAGTATTAGTTATTCTTTATGCATGTTTTTGACCCTGCGTTGATTCTTTTTGGTATTAAAGGTGCTGAACACTTATTTTCCTCCATTTTCCAGTTCAAAGAAATCATTAAAAGCTCAATATTTCTATGACATTCATGCCCATGATGAATGTATGTTAACATCTGACAACAACTATATGCTAAATGGTATATCTTGACTAAGATTTGAAATATACAGTAACATTTTGCAATAACAAGCTGACTTTTCAGTGCCCTTGGTGCATCAGTTCATAAGAATTACCTGCAGCTCTGAGATGGCCATCAGCTCCTGCCATGCAACATCCATCTCTGTGTCCTGAGGAGGTCCATGAGACCTGGCTCCAGGGAAATTAGCTGGCACGGACACTCCCCCATACAGCCTGCCTGGAGCAGCCAATACCTTTTAATAGAAAAGAAAATGATTTCTGATAGAAAAAAAAGAAATCATTCAAAACCTCGTATTTTAGGCTTAATTGTGTATTGTGGTTTCCCACTTCTTAAACAAACTTACCTCACATTTTCTCCTCAGGGGGAGAACATAGTTGGCTGTTGAACACATTCAGGACAGGCTCTTGCTGCAAAAAATCAACCTAGTGGAGACACAAAATGACGAGTTGTTATCACCTACCCAGCCTCTATGCTTTGACATACAAGGAAGAAATAGTATAAATTAAAAAAAAAAAAACATTAAATCAAGTGAAGTATCTGTGAACTGTAAAGTCACATCATGCCTTTAGACACATGTTTATAATACATACAGTACATTACATATCTGAAGACCTGCTGGAGCTAAATAAATGACTGTTTGGGTGTTGTGTTTGTTCTTTTGGAACACATGAAGGGTTCAGTTGAGTTGAGTTGACTCCTCCCATCAGCTGTCCCAGGGCTGCAGCAATGCCAACCCCAGATAAGACAATCTGCGGGAAAACAGCGTGCTCTACAAGACAGCCTGGGGCCTGATGGCCACTTTGGAAAAGTCAGTGTATGGCTGAGATGTCCACAGTAATCATCAGGCTCTTTTTGACTAATCTGAACAGTATTCTAGTTGTAGTGTCTCCAGCTTGTATTTCAGAATTTTTCTGTAAAAAAAACATGTTGCCACCTGAATTAAGAACACAGTCAGAATTCAAGGTGTTCAATACAAAAAAATGAAACAATGACAACAACAACAGGGATGTGAACACTGGATGAGTTGTTAGTTGCTCCACTTGTCACAAACATGTATGCGTACTATACTATACTATACATTTATACTATATATATATATTGATATCTATATGTCAGTGCATATATAAACATGCACATGGAAACATGCATATACACATGCAAACAGTTTGTTTTATCTATTCTGTTGTTTCTAAGCTTGCAGTTTTAGCACTTTGTTTGGTTGTTTTAACCTGAATTTAAAAGCCTAAGCAGGGATGGGGCGACATATAAGCTTCAGTGATTGATGCCCTTTACTCAGACATTTGTTGCATTACTTCCCCTTGTTAAAAACATTTTTCTTTGTTGAATAAAGATTTCAAATTAGTTCATTAAATAATACCCAAAAATAAATAAATGGTAAGAGTCCTTATACACTTGGCTACGGGTCACTTAAAACCCATCTTTTGTGTAGGAAATAATAATTTTATTCACAACCATTACACTGGACAGGTCACCTCAACAATTTGCATATGTTATTCATAACACTGTTAATTCAATAAATATTCTTTTTAAAAAACAAAAAAATGCAAAAAGAGATGTCATAAAGTGGGGTCATCAGGCTACTTCACTTGCAGTAATACAGAAACTACTACTTTACTTTGACTATGGTCAATGTCTGGACACATTTGAAGTAAGAAATATTTCAAATCAAAAATACAAAACGTTGCCAAAACTTTTCACAGTCAGGCTAGTAGGGCTGTAGTACCAACAACACGCTGTGTAACACTGAGGTGTCACAGATTACATTTTAGCTCTATGGGTGTAACCTCTGAAGAGACTTTGATGGTTTGCATAGAATTTTCAAATGTCATCCACGAGCATATATCTTTCTACCACTTTTTAAAATTTTAAACTACACTTCAAAATTCTTCTTACTGGATTGCAAACATGTGTGCATTAAAAGTGCAATATTGATAATTACTTCATTCAAAGCCTATTTGCTATCACTTGCCACAAGTGATTTAGTTTGGAATGTTTAAAGGTTCTGAAACAGGCAGTTATAAGTATTATATCCTGCTATAACTGATGCCATGTTGGTGGTTAGTTTTTTTGTTTTTTTTTTAAGGCTGTTTCCTTTACTGTGAAAAAAAAATCATAATTCACTGTCAACACAAAAAGCTCTATTCACCGGTTCATTTAGTTAAAAAAAAAGTTGTCATAACAGCAAGCCAGACTGAGTCAGCGGGATTAAATTTCAATAGAGAACCTATTTCTGAAAATATCAAAGAAATCTGTGTTGATTTTTAAAGTATAGAATTTGCAATTTAAATGAAAGTAAGTTTAAGCAATGGTATGATTACACTATTCAATAGTTTACCTTGTTTAATGACAATGTATAATATTACACTAATGCCACACTAACGTCACACACTGAGAAGTTACATTTACATGAGTATAATGTGAAAAAGATTTCAATTACATTGGAAAGTTGTAACCTCTTGGCATTCTGTCATTCTTCAACAGAAAGAGAAAACATCTGACCAACCAGGAAAAAGAAAGAATGAATAAACATACCTGAGCAACATTCTCTGTGTCTTCAACAGGTGATGGTTTAAAAAAAAAAACAGAAAAAACCCCAACTTCATAAATTGAAGCACAATCCTGGTAGTAAGAGCAAAAGCAGATTCTATTCTTTTTAACATATGCTGTACTGTTGCTTACTTCACAAGAAGTAAAACACAGAAGGCCTTGTGCTCTATCTCTTATTCGACTCTCTGTCTCTCTCTCTTTAGCTACACTCACAGCGACTGGCATAAATGGGATGGCTCTGCTGTAGACAAACACAATCTTCCTGTAAAGCACCCACACCACAGTTTTTTGCACTCTTGTATCCTTAATAGCACACTTACACCCCGGCTTCCAAATTTCCCCTTTGCCCACATGACAAACCACAAACCAACACTTTGGCATATACTATGGCAGTCATTCTGTCAGTCTATGATGAAGTAGGAAAATGTTTACAAATGAAACAAAAAGACTGTAAGCAATTTCGATTCTAATTATGAAATGACAATACACACAAAACTAAAAAAAGTTACAGGACTAAAATTGAGTGAAAACTAGCCAGATGGTTGTTTCTCTCTTGGCCAAACCGTACAAGAACTGTGTCCTTTCAAATCCTTCCAAACAAAAGGTATGAGCAGTGTGATGTGGAGCACCTGGAGTCAGAGCCAGTGTTGCAGTGCAAGCAAGGGTGGGTTAGAGGCTGGATTGAGACTTAGTTTAGTAGAAATGGAATGTACACCCTCTGACAGGTAAGAAAGACTACATTGTTCCTCTCTGGCAGAGCAACCACCAAAGGAGAGAGAGGAGCAGGGGGAGAATGGAGGGGAGCGTGTCTTACATAGCAATTGACCATTAAAATCCTACACATAGAATACCCTCATTGCGCTGATCTGAAACGCTGTGAACAGCGATCTCAAAAAGGCCACGTGTTTTCCAGAACTGCCTTATTGTGCAACAGATTTTATTTTTAAAAGCTATCGTAGATGATAAGAGAAACCACTGGATGAACGTACTGAAATATTTGTCTGTTAATTCAGCTTCTATGAGTACAACAATTATTATGGCTTTGTATATATTTAAATAAATTCCTGCAAGGTTGTGTAAGGGAACCGTGGTCTACTTTCTGATCAGTAAAAAAGTCTGCAGTTGTTTGCACAGCTGCAGTGTGCAACAAATTTGTTGCATTGCTTCCCCTTGTTAACAACATTTTTTCTTTGTTGAATAAAGATATCAAATTAGTTCATTAAATAATACCCAAAAATAAATAAATGGTAAGAGTCCTTATACACTTGGCTACGGGTCACTTAAAACCCATCTTTTGTGTAGGAAATAATAATTTTACTCACAACCATTACACTGGACAGATACAATACAATAAAATTAGAAAGTCTAGTATAATGCAATATACTGCATACAAGTATCAAAATGCCACAAATGAGTACAAATATAAATAAAAAATATATATACACATATTAAGTCAATTATTTACACAAAATAAGTGATTGAAAGTGTTCACCCTTTTTTTTTTTTTTTTTTACAAATAACACGTATTAAAATTGAGTAACATAAACGGTATTCAGCTATTTTTTTTTTAATAGCAACTGAATTTGAAATGATTAAACAATTATACGGAAAAAAAATTTAGTGAGGGTTGAATATTTTTATACAGGATGCATAAAAAAAATTATGGTCTATGTGATTGATAGCAGCATTACATGTTATTTAAAAGATAAAGCTAATTTTAAACACTCACACAGGTAACTAAAAACTGGGTTCTTTTAGGGGGGTGAGGATAAATATGTTTGGAGTATTTAATGTAACTGTTTGCTCTGAATGCTGACATGACTTGTTTTTTTATTGTGAAATAAATATATATGTCTGGGGGAAACAAAAATTGAGTTAAGACTTTCAGTAAGGCACTGTAAATTCAAAGGCAATGAGAACATGGAAGGTTTTGTCTGGCCCATTCCAATATCACATCCCACTGAGACATAAATCACAATGTTTTCTCTATCATTGTTCTATGATGGAAAAAAGTAGGTGGCTGACAGAGTCAAGAAAGGTGAATGTCTACCAGGAATCAAAGAAGGGACTTCCCAACCCAAATTCCTAGCACCCAACCCCTGACTCAACCACTGCCATAGCATGCCAAAGAGCACCCTGTTATTACTGTGACCACAGTGGTTTTGAATCTGGACACAGATCCCAGGTCAACGCCCACACTCCCCGTTTGTGTTTGTTTGCCTCAATTAGTCTTTGACATCTCTGCTTTCCAGCTTGCCTGAACCTCTCCAGGCTTTCAGCCTTTACTTATTGTGCCTCTCAGTGCCACGAACAACTCCACTTCAAAAATAGAGCGGACATGCTGGCTGGGAACTGCCCACCGCTGACTCATTTAGCCTTAAATTCTCTTAATGACCACTAAATTTTACACTATATAGAGCTAATATGAAATTATTGGTTAAACACATTTGTGTGTGTTTTCTTTGTTACCCACACCCACTATGTATCCTAGTATTTCTGTGGTGTTTCATTTGTTCATTAAAGATGGAGGAATGCGGCATCGTTGGTTTCGTCTCAACAACCAGAAAGCTGTATCAGACCTGAGTGGAAAAACCACCTCACTACTAAACAAAATGAGTGTGTGTCTTGGGTTGTGGTATCAAATAGGGGATATTTTGGAGTCAGATTCTGGGAAAGGAAAGAAAAAAATAGAGTGCAGAGGGAGTATAACTTTTGTCTTTCGTATTAATCATTATCTAGCTGTAGTCTTGATCTGAAATGGAAAAAAAATAAGGAAATTGTATTGTCATCTTTTAACATTCAATAAAAAAACACTGTAAATAAAAGGAACATGGTGGTAATATACATATACATATACACTATACATATAATATACAATAAATGGAATGAGTTTGTGACTTTGATCCACCTACAGCATGTAAGTGGCTGATACTGGCTGATATCCAGTTTCACATATTGTATTTGACATAATCCTATTGTGGACAATATTCAAGTCAATTCAATTGAGTTTTATTTATATAGTGCCAAATCCTAACAGAGGTTATCTCAGGGCACTTTTCATATAGTGCAGGTCTAGTCCGTATTCTTCATAACTAATATTTACAGAGGTCCAACTTTCCCCCAGGAGCAAGCAGTCAGTGATAACGGCAATGAAAAACTTCCTGTTAACAGGTGGAAACCATGAGCAGAACTGGGCTCATATTGGGGGGGGGGGCTGCCTGTACCTGCTGGTTTATAGTATTACAGGTGCACATTCAAATTTGTACATTTATCATTTTTTAAAAATCAGCTTGAGATAAAATGTATTTATGTGTTAAGGAGATAGAGATTTGATTCAGAGATAACCTTTCCATAGTTGTTTCTTAAAATGTCTGTCATGATGTTCACACATCATCACTACCTGAAAAAGAGCAATTGAGGAACCTTAAAATGCAACATCATTCTTCTGAATGTCTCAATAAGGCACACGCTTTCCTCAAGATGTTTAGATGAAGATAATGTTTTGCAATAACAGGATTGTATTTCATAAAAATGTTCCGATAAATACTATGATGGTCTCTCATATTTACGCATTCATATACAGGTAGGTTCATAAATATTTGGACAGTGACATGGCATTTTGAAATTTTGTCCATGTAGAAAACCCCATTTGATGTAGACTTTCAGCTTTAATTCAAAAGGTTGTAAAAAACCTTTCATTAACTGTGCAGGAACTACAGCTATTTTTATACATTGTCCCTTATTTTCATGGGCTCAGAAATATTCGTAATTAAAGCTGAATGTCTACACTTCAATCACAACTTGATTTGTTTGTTTAAAATCTGCAAATTTGCAAAAGTTGTGTCACTGTCCAAATATTTGTGAACCTAACTGTATGAAATAACCAGCGTTGGAAAATTAGGCAGATTTTCTTTACTTTTCTTTTGCTCAAGGTGCTGTGTAAGTTTTTGTATATGTGTATATGTATCCATTGGTAATGTTCATGACAATAAATGCCAAGGCTGGTTAGTAATACTGACACAGAGAGAGAAGGTAGAGAGAGGAGGATGTTGGCTGGCGGAAGCTCTGCTTAATGCTGATAAAAGGACCACTTGGTTCATAGGAAGGGAACTGCTAACTGCTGTGGTTGTTGGCATTTTTGAGGAGAGAACAGCCTGTAGTGTCACATTACTTCATTTTCTCTATGTATTGTTATATTATTAATTCCTATTTCAAAAGTTTTGTTAACAATAAACAGGATCGATAATATATTGTAAATATTTTCTGAGGTTGCAACAAGGAATCTGTAATTGACATTACTAGTTTCTTGAACAGTTTTCTCACATTGCGCTTTGAAGATTTTCTGAAGTCTCTTTATACATTATTTGTAATTACTCTTGAAGGTCCTTCAACTAGTGTAGATGCATACATTTTAAACAACTTATCTAAATATATATTTTGAGTGTCATGCAATTTTCAAGCCAGCACTATCGGTGATGTGCAACAATTGGCTAAGTGATCATTTTATACTTTTTGTATGTTCATTCATCACACACTATATGTTGATTCATCATTAAATTTTTAATTTATCACCACTAATAACTCTGCGAGTCATCATCATTTCTGTGATTCTTTTCAAAAACAAATAAATATATGAATATGTGGGACTTCAGATGATATGGCATGATGACAATGATGAGAAACCTTCAACTTTAAGTATGAGCTACTTCAAGGCAGCACACTGGTAGCTCTCCAGTCAGGGTCATTTCGAAATCTTAGTGGCTGAATTGTGTAAATGTAGTGTACTATTGCAACATTTCATGATTTCCTACACTGCGGTTATAAATGCAAGAAAAACTAGTGTCAAAATATGGTCTAATGTATCTTTTGACCACATGCAATTAAATAATAACAGTACACCATTTGCATTGAAAACTGTATATGTTCCGGTAGTTTTTCAAAATCCAACCCAAAAATATCTTACAGTAAGGTCAAACTGTGATGTCATTTATGGAGTGAGATAGAGGGAAATCCCCATCAGCCTGGGTTTCCAAATGCTTCCCAGAAGTGGGAACAGAGATAATTGGGTTGGTTAAATGTAGGAGGATCCTGAAAAAAGATGTTGATGAGTAGGAGCAAGCTAAAATGGCTTGTAAATGAGAAATCCTTTGTTACCATGTAGTCCTACAAAAAACAACAACCATCTTAAGTCAGCAAATGTATGGTTATTTTATAATAATGGTTTAACTACAGTACCGGTAGTAGAGATTTGAACTTGAACTTGAAAAATCACTAGCAGGCCTACTGTAGCTCAAATAAAGTCAAGTAAGTTTTGAAAAATGTCCTAATAGGCCCCTTAACCAGGGCATTAAAACTGGTCATTTAAAAAAAAGAAAAGTTTTGTGAAAAAAAAACAAAAAACCCCCCACATTATTGGGATAGTTGCAGTGGAGGAAAGAAAGTAAGTACATTTACTTAGGTACTGTACTTAAAGTACAATTTGAAGGACTTTTATTGAGTATTTCCATTTTTGGCACGTTATATTTCTATCCAATTACATTTTTAAGGGGAAAATTAAACTTTTTACTTCCCTAGACCTAATTAAACTTTATATATTGATTTCTTGCAGATTCTGATTTGTCAAGAAATGAATTATGATTTAAAACTGCCTAGCAGTATACAAAGCAGTTTAAATTAGCTCCACCTGCAGTGTTAAAGTGGTACATTAATGTAACAATATTCATATTACAGTGATATATTATTTTGAAATCCGCCATTCTCCATAGTGCGTACTTTACTTTCGACATTTTAAATATATTTCTATCCATTTTTGTTCCTTTACTTGAGTTAAATTTTGAAAGCAGGATATTTATTTGTAACAGAGTAATTCCACCCTGTACTTTTACTTTCACTTAAGTAAATGATCCTCTTCCACCAATGGATAGTTGTAATGCTAATATAAAGTCAGAGGCTTAGGCAGAACATTTGGGCCCTACATATACGTGGTGTCAGTGGACCCTCATATATCAATTCTCAGACAAATAACCGAATAACTGTTAACATCTGGAAAAAGGCTTGAAGCCACAAGCATGACAACAAACACAATTAAGTTCAGGTAACAATAGTTAACTTCGAACTCAGACAGGAGGCAAGGGTCAAACCAGGTAAGCTCACCATTAATGCCACTGGACCAGTATATATAAACACAGGGGAAATAATGTGGAAATAGGATGCAGGTGAGTTGGTGGGCGGAAATACTCAGGTGAAGGGAATGAAGCAAAAAGAGGCTGGAGGGCATGACTGAATCTAAAATGACGAGAGATTAAGAGACGGAACCAGTGGCAGACTACTTTGTTACAGTAACAAATAAACACTTGCGCCTTTTGCACCTTACGTCATGATAAACAAATCTCTTGATGTTTGATGTGAATCTAACCTCTCTTTCACATCATCAGTAACATGAGAAGTGGAGGGAGAGAAATCTTGCTTAATCTTTCAGCAAGATAATTATCGTATTAATACTACTAATCTGTTCAGCAGTATTAAACTAAACTGATAGCTTGATACTTTATTAATCCTATATGGAACTTGCAGTGTTGCAGTAGCTGCTTCACATAAATCACAAAAACATTGAGCCAGGTAAAAAAAAATGCAATTCAAAGCTAAATATACTTACAAGACTAAATAAAGTATACTAATCAAAAGTAAATATAAAAATAGTGATAAATATTGACCCATAACTGTACTATGTGCTGAATATACACTGTAAAATCATGGTAACAAAAAATACAATAAAACATTGTAAATTAGAGTGCAAGTCAGGTGGATATGCAGTATATCTAGAGCTGCAAAAACCTTGAAAGATCAGATTTACCTGATATATAACAGTGACATCAGGACATGGAAAATCTTTGTAGAGAGTGTTAGGAACATCTTGCCAGAACTAATGCAGTCTAAAGCAACAGTCCTGCCATAAATTTCCCCCCTGTGAGCATCATGATGTCCACTTTTTGTTGAAACTTTTTTTTAGGCAGGAGTTAATGATGGTCCTGTAGGCTGAAGTTTGTGGTGTTGTTCGGTTGCATTGCATTGCGTTAGAGGGGCAGGTATTTCTACAGTTTTTGTCTACCCTTTTTCTTTTTATCTCAGTGAGGGTAGGCTAGATAACAGATAATACACTTTTCTTCATCCTGCAATACGGTTCGAAAGTACCACAAAGTATATCCTCCAGAAATGACCACGCGGTCGAATCAACGCCTCTCTGAAACAACTCGAATACAAACTGAAGAGTGCAACCTCAAGAGGGGGATTTATAGCAGGACTGTGGTGTTAGACTGCATTAGTTGTAGCATGGGGTGATAAACTTCCTAATGAGCGCCCATCATTTTACTCTCAGGGTGAATCATATGTACTTTCTCCCCCGGCGCCGAGCTGCTCTTTGCCCTGAGCGCACAGAGCGACTCGTTGCTTCAGCCAATGGGAGAGAGCCTCATTCACTCTACGTGTTACGTAGGCGACTGCTAGCCTGCTAGCCTGCTAGGTCGGCTAACGAGAAACAAGATGGACTCTCCCATACTGGTATTGTTAACGCCCGTATCTGTTTAACATACGAGTATACGTGTAATTCAAGCTCCCACCGGCAACTTTTTCGGACAGTATGTTCGTTGGGATTCGTTTCCTGAAATGTTTGTAATTTAGTTATCGAGTTAATCGGTGTTGGCTGTGTTGGCTAAGCAGTTAGCTTGGTGTGCTAGCTTCTGTATGCATATACTGGTGATGTGGAAGTGTCATGTCTTCCTTTTGACTTGGCGAACAGTCGTTTCAAATACTGTTTGTATCTTTGAAGATCGGTCAGAGTGCGTTTCTCATTCATCCCGCGGTAGTGCCTACATCGCTCTTATCGTATTTTTTTTTTTTTTTTGCCCAGCAAACTTTCTGATTATAACAACACATGTTTGATTGCCGCAGTCACTGATCACTGAGTTAACTTAACGTTACAGTTGTGTGATATTTTTAGTGTAGATTAAAATCAAGGCTTTTGTCTGCTGCCTTCACAGGAACCATCCTTATACACTGTCAAAGCGGTTCTGATTCTGGACAACGATGGAGACAGGCTTTATGCCAAGGTGTGATTAACATTAAACTGAGTGATTAATCTGTTTCTGGGATTGTATGAGGAAAGATAACCTATTATGCAGCTTATGTTAATATTCATGTGTGTGTGTGTGTATGTGTGTGTATATATATATATATATATATATATATATATATATATATATACACACACACATACACATACACACACACTGTTTTCTCTGTGTTGCAAAACAAGTATTAACATACAATTAGTAGTTTCCCTGTATGCTGCAAGATCTTTTTTACTGGGTTTTACATGGGCCTTGTATTTACCTTTACTAGAGGCTGATGAAAACTTATGTAAATGCTTTGATTACTATTAAAATGATATCTTCAGCTTTCATAAAGTAGTCAGTTTTTTTTGTTGGAGGCACAGATTTGGTCGATGGACCTCTGTTTGCCCACCACTGCATAAAAGGATATGTCTGGTGGTATTGAATGTTGCTTGTTTAGTCGAGTGCGAATAGACCTTCGATGTTGTCCATAAACTATTACAAACATACCTAAAGCGACTGGGTGGGTGGCACGACCTGTTTTTGCAATGAAATTGGATAATATAGTTTATTTTGAGTCAGTTCTACATACACCATCCTGATGCTGTAAATACTCATCATAGCATCAAATCTAGGGCTGAAAATAGTCCCAAACAAATGCATTAATTGCTCATGATCAAGTATTGTTTGCTAAACGATGCCCAGTAGGATTAGGAAATTATAAAGTCTTTTTAAGAATATTTATGTCTTCAGTAGGACGAATGAAAGGACTTGGGGCTGAGTAATAGAGATTGCCTGGGGGGAGTCAGAAAGTCCTGATAGAATTACTAACTCGCTATACATCTTTTGTAATTTTTTTTTAAAATAAGAAAGATAAAGAATATCACCACCAGTGAAATTCAACTAGCTAGTGTTGTGTGGGTTTTGATTAACATTTAAAAATATCATAACTTATTTCTTCAATTTAAAATTATCTGCAGTATTATGATGACACATACCCGACAGTGAAAGAGCAGAAGGCGTTTGAGAAGAACATATTCAACAAAACACACAGGACAGACAGTAAGATATGTCATATCATATTAAAGACATTCACTCTTCTTCCTTCAGTACCTGTCTAATAACATTGCCTTGTTGGGTTTTTTGTTGTGTTTTTTTTGTTTTTTTTTAACGTGTTCTCTTAGGTGAGATAGCATTACTTGAGGGCCTGACTGTTGTCTACAAGAGCAACATTGACCTCTTCTTTTATGTCATTGGAAGTTCACACGAAAATGAGGTAACTCTAATCTCTGGATTTTCATCTGTCAAAGGAGATCAAGCAGCAGCTTTTAAGCTTCCATAGTTACCATAATGTGATATGATTTTTCAAAGTAGTAAATCAATTATAGGCCTGTACAATTTTTATCTGTATTTTATGAGTCCTAAATTTGCAACTGTTAGTTCTGTGTCTGTTTTCAGTATTTTTTTTCATATTCTTTTTACCAATTTAAACTAGGTTTTAAAATAATTAATTGTATTACCTGCTGTGAATTTCAATTTTAGATTTGTAAAACTCTTAATTTAATCAACTTCCACATGCCAATTTTTTTTTCTTTAAGTTCCAGGGTGCAATTTACATAGCCAACAAATATAATGATATATGTTCAGATTGAAAAAAACTTTGCACTTGTTACACTGAATTTCATTTCAGTAAAAATTTCAGAACCCTAGAATGCATCAGTTAAACTAAACTTGATGGCTATAATTTATCTTACAAATGTATTCTCTTCCACGCTGTGCAACAGTTTTACCTCTTGGTACAGAAGTGTTGCTTCCTCAGTATTCTGACATATGGTATGTGTGGGTATAGGGTACCATATCAAAGTGATTATCTATTTGAACTGAACTATCTATGTTTAAGTATTACAAATTAAATATTGTTTTTATTTTAGAGGTGTTAGATGGTAATTTTGTAATCATAAAATGGGATGTTATTTTTACATTTTATGTATCAGTCATTTAGATTAGAGCCTCCAAAGGCAAAAAACAGAGTTTGACATCATTGAAATTAGAGGAAATTGTTCCTCAAGGGCCAAACAAAATATTGTGAACACCATAAAAAGTGATAGTACACATTGTTTCTTGAGTAATTTTTTTTTTCAGGTGATACTGACACAGTGGGTCCATTAGACAAGAACGGATTCTGATATATTGTTTTATTCTCAACAGCTTATGCTTATGGCTGTTCTAAATTGCCTTTTTGATTCGCTCAGTCAGATGTTGAGGTACGTTTTGGCAGCTGTTATTTATTCCAAAAAAACCTGTTTTCCACAAATCTTTTTCTGATGTCTAGAAAGTTAAGCTTGGCATGTTTTTTTTGTTGTTTTTTTTTGTCTCACTCTGTAGGAAAAATGTTGAGAGGAGGGCTTTGTTGGAGAATATGGAGGGGCTTTTCTTGGCTGTGGATGAGATTGTGGATGGAGGGTAAGTAAGAAGTGAGCAGCTTGAAACTTTTGATGGAAAGTCTTCTCTTGTTAAAATGCCTACAGTATTAGCGCAGTCTATTTCCCCTTGGATCACTACTTTTTGGTCTGTGTCTTTGCTGTCTCCTGTAGGGTGATCCTAGAGAGTGACCCGCAACAAGTTGTGCACCGCGTGGCTCTCAGAGTAAGTTCCTCTCCACTCCTCTTCTCCCTCTCCTCCCAGAAATATTCAGCAAAGTTTGATGTTGGTTGTATAAGCTGTAAACATAACATAATTGTTCCTGTAGGGCGATGATGTGCCTTTGACAGAGCAGACAGTCACCCAGGTGAGAAAAACATCCCTCAAATGATCTTCTCTCTGCTATAAAGTTTAAAAGCTCCATTAGTTTATTGACTGTTAAAACTTATTACTTCAGAACCTGTGAGAACAAGGGTATTGTTATAGCATCATTCCCCTCTACCCCTACTTTGTTGCTTGCCTCTAGGTGGTCATATATTGCATTGTCTTGTATGCATTATAGCATACATGATTACTAATTATTTTGTGGTAAGGTGGTAGGTAGCCAGTGGTGGTTCCTGAGATTAACTTCTTATATGAGTCTGCCTGTGTGTGAGCTCCTCTTGATTAATGTTGTCATTTAAGAGGCCTAAGACTGGCTACCGCCATCCCTCCTCTAGCAGTGATTAATGGCTGTCCCCAATCCCCATGCTTTATGGTTATGATTCAGCTTTCATTCAATGAATTAAGATGATTAATTTGATCTTTTGTATTTCTCTTCATTTCAATCACCAGTTCCTCCTTTTTATTTATTTATTTTTTAATCTGTTATATGTAACTGTTTCCTCTTCCTTCCTTTTACCTCTCTGACAGGATGCCACTTTTTTTTTTCTTTTCATTTTACTTAATCGATGCTTTTTCTCCTCAGGGTTAGTCTCATTTCACAGTGAAAGTTTTGTTGCTGGAGTGACCTGCTTGGTCTAAACTATTTTTCCTCCACAGGTTCTTCAGTCTGCCAAAGAACAGATCAAGTGGTCACTTCTACGATAGTCCCCACTGTCTACCAGTTAGCCGCTGTTGAGCCCAGTCTTCATGGCACTGATCCACATATTCCTTTTACTCTGTTTTCCACTTCCTCCGTCAAAGCTGTGAGGAGTACCACTGGCACAACCAGTCACACTCCCAGGACTACTGCTTGATAAAGTTTCATTTTCCACTATCTTTTTCTTTTTGAGCAGGCTTGCATTGCATGAAATGATTCACATGAGGATAAGATATGGAGTACATTCCAGTTTCAGGGCTGGCCTGTTTTGTAATGGGTTTTTTTGTTTTTGTTTTTTAAATCACAGAACATGGGTGTTTGTTAACCCAATGCTCTATAAAAATTTGTAAATGTCATCATAGCCTGTGACAACATTCCATGTGTCTCCTAGAACAAGATTTCTGATTTCTTTTAAAAGCAACATGTCAGCACCTCCAGATGACTGTACTAAGTATTCAGGCACTATCTCTATCACTAAATGTACATGAATATTGTGATTAAAAAGTGTACAACTAATACTGTAGTCATACCCATGATCAGAAGTATCTTTTGTGTGTTTTTTTGTCTGGGGATCTTCCATCATTAAATACTATTAATTAATATTTGTTAACACTAGCCTGTGAAGAGCGGCGATATGTCGAACACTACCTGCTGTTTGTTGAACAACAGCCTCTTCACCATTGTCTTATGATTGTCATACACACCATATGTCGTGCTTTTTTACCTCTGCAAATTTAGCTCTTTTTAAGAGCAACTGATGCCTTATTTCAAAGCTACCACAATATGTGCTCTTTGTTCTTCAAGACCCCAAGAGCTGTAGACACTAGAGCAAGGGCTCCATCTCCTGGTGTCTGCAGCAAAGTGTTGAGGTCGAGGTACACAAATACTAAAAAATAAGGACATACAGCAATGATCCGGGGCTTACGTCGCACAGTCACATGCGGATAATTTCTATGGAGTCCTACTTGATTCATTTCTTCTCTGTAGAGAGCCACCGTGTACATCATGAATTTGTGTGCTTCCATGTATGGACCCCTCACAGTCACACACTAACCTCATACACTCATTTTAATGCAAATGAAGGAAACATGCCGGGGTGAAATGGATGTGAGATTAGCTACTACATCATGTTGATACCTGATGCATATTACAGGAGAAGAAATGATTTATCTACATTCTTCCATCTAGGTATCCCCATATGCTCTCATGCTGATCACTTGAAGGTATTTTTTGCTAGCAGAGATTTGTGTCGGTCGCGCATGAAATAGATCCAGCCGTGCCTAATTTGAACCACATTAGGTAGCAGGTCTTGTTATGGCTCATGTCTCTTCCTTCTTTGTCCTTACAATCAGACACCTGATCCTACTGTACTTTGCATGCTGTGACATGTCTGTTGGCTGGAGTTAAGAGTCATTAATCTAGTGTTTGTAGCCTTTTTACAAATTGGCATTTTTAAGAACTTTGCCAAATTTTTCAGTTTCTTATCTGTGTCTAAGTAAATTTTTGGCTTAGACATCAAAATGTGAAGCAGATTAACTGAATGCTCTTGATGTAGGATGTCTGTGGCCTGGAGCTGTTTGTTGAAAGGATCACAAACATTAGTGGCAATGTCGGAATGTAGACCATTTATTTGCCCTGTGGGAAGTTTCATACCTCTTGCACTGGCAAATAATCAGTTAAATCTTGTGGGAAAATGGCCTTGACAGTATGAAATGCAGCCATGGTTTCCTAAAATACTTAGTGGAAAAAAATGACAAAATAGTGCAATTTAATATGTTTTGTGTATATACTGTATGATTTGTGGAGCATTAAGGAGCATAAAGAAAATGCGTTTTAGTTATTCTGGGCCAAAGGTTTCTATTGATTTCAGCTGCTCAGCTCGATAGAGAAAAAAAAAATATCTCTGGGTCAAACAATAAATTATAAATGCATAAGGGCTTGAAACAATTTAAAAAATTTTCTCTGCATGTTATGTAACAATCACTTTGAACTTCTTGGAAATAGCAGTTAATACAAAACAAGGTAACAAGTGTGTCTGTGCCTGGATGCATGCATAGAAAGCAGTGTAGCCAATAAAACGGTTGTAGGCTCTGACCGCTGGACCTATTGTCTTGGCTTGCTCCAGTTTGATTCAGCCCTTGAGTCTATGGCTTTTTATGGCTTCAGAGATGTAGCATGAATTGGGGCTCTGTTGGTGCTATTTTCTAAGTATTTTACTGGAGAAAGAGTAGTAACAAAGGGAAAGGTAACGACTATAAATAGATTCCTTTGTTTCACCAGTCCACTTTTATCACACCAGTTTGTGGGTATAGTGAGGACAGCTTCTGTCTCAGTGTATGGTTTCAGTTAGAGGCAGTGAACATGAAGGTTAAAGAGGACAAGGTTTGCAGAAGGAGAGAGCAGTAAATATGATTAGATGAGATCCCAGCAAGGGCACAGTAGGGAAGAGAGAGGGTTAAAACAGATTCCACCCAAGGTTCCTGTCCAGACCCTCACTCTTCATCTAGATAGCCCCTGCAGCACCATCAGCAGCTCAGTGACTTGCTTTCATCCGCTAATTACAGTTGCACCATCATAAAAAACCAGCGAGGTAATTTATATTAATTATACAGGAATGAGTATAACAGTATGAAACACCATGGCTTGACATGCTGTACATAACATGCAGTAAAATTGTCAGAGACGTGTGGGCTACAGCCTTGTAATTGATCAATGTATACAGTGAAAGAGTGGCTCTCTTTCCCTTATGTGTGTGTATGAGTGGACTGTGTGAATTAGAGTCAATAAATTATCATCATCTGTAAGCTTACAGAGCCTTTATGTCATAGTCAATGGGCCTGAGCACCCATCTAATGCCTTGCCCTGCTAAAGAGAAACAACGCAGGGGAAAATGTTGACAGTGTGCTGGATCCAATATAGTAAACATATTAAAGGAAGTGCAATTATATTGTCTGAGTGGGACAAAGGGCAAGACCCACATGATGTTTAATGACTCAGTGTATTAAAATTAACAAGGGTATTTTACCCCTACTGCTCTCACATATCCAACTTGATACTAAGACTTAACATAATGATATTAACATAATGTTTGGGAAAGCAGCCTAATTTGAAAGGATATCAGCCCTTCCATTTTCTGTTCTTAAACTGCATTAATTTAATCAAAACAAATGAAACCACTGTATCTACAGAACCAGTGTAAACGTATCCTTTTAAAATAGTTTATTAAAGACAGCTCAAATGCACGTGCGGGGATGTGTGTGTCTCTGTGTGTGTGCATGCATGCAGAGAGAAGACGAAATGGGCCCAGGCCCGCTTCCTTTGCCTCAGCAGCATCTCAACAGTCTGATATGGTTTATGGCTGCAGTTGCCCTCTCTGGGTCTGTTTATGGATTCCCATAGAATAGAGAATAATGGCCACTCCAAGAAAAACCAGCCAAAAACAACACCTTCACCACTGCACTTTTGCCTGCTTTTGCCATAACTCAACGGGCTATTTATGTTTTTGAGGAGGAAAAAAAAGTATTCATAGTAATCACATAAGATGACTGTAAATTCTGATGTTAATGTTTAATTTTTTTGTTGATGTAAGATAAAAATGTCACCACAAATGTGGCTGGTTTATTGAATGTCGTTGGAGGTTGGTGAAAAAAATTGTGGGCTTTGTTAAGGGAAAGCTTTTTTCTTTGGGTAGAAATAGCACTGCTTTCGAAGGACCAGCTATTTTATGATACCTGTAAGATTTATTTCATGAAAATGTTCAACTTTGATAGGATAATGAAAGTGCACCACCAAGGGCATTGTTAATTGACGAAATATTCTACCTGATGTGTTTTCCCTCTGCTGTTTTCCCTACAGTTCTTCTGTGCCAGTGCAGTGCATTACTCTTTTCTGAAAGCATACTTCAGAAGAATGATGGTGGAGAAACTCTGGGTCTGAAAATACTCTGCTTAAAACTGGTACTGGTTAGAGGGAGCAGGGCCACATTTTGTTTCTTTGTGGTTACATAGCAAAACACAGTCGCTTGCTGTGCCGCAGGGGAAACTTCATCATCCTCTTAAGCTGCACAACTGGGCCACATCTGGTTAGAGGATGGACTCAACTGGACCCTGGCCGACCCCTCCTCCAGACCCTTACAGACAAGGCTGTAATCCTGGGGGCAGCGTGTAGCTAGGGTGCTACTGATGGTGCTTTGTTAAGACAGTCAGAGGTTACTGGGTTAGGGCTGTTATCAAACCGTCAACACTAAGTTTTGGTCTGGCAATGATGCAAAAGAGCACTAAAAAAGGGCCATAAATCATTTGCACTGTAGACAGTCAACATCAGACACAGCCCCTGCTGGCCATAAAGCATTATGAGTGTTGCTGTTGGTGCTACTCAACTCCCACTGCATCTCTCAGTCTGTTCATTCTTTTTTCAGCCATGTTTAGTCTTGTTTTGCTCAAACAAATTCCTCGGCTTGCCCTCCATTCTTTTATACCTCAATATGAGTATATGGATTTTTTTTTTAGCAGGAGTTAAAGAATGCAAAGAAAAGCATTTTCTGTGGCATACCTCTGAAAGGCAGTTTGTTCCCCCCTGCCTCTGTCATCTACTATTTCTCACTTTCTCCCCTCCCTCCCCGTGGATTCCCCAACCACACCACAACACCGTTAACAGACGCGCCACTGACAGATTTACTGCCATCGTCTTTCCATTGGCCGCCAGACTGACAGCCAAGATTTAATGCCACCTTCTCATTGGCCAAGACTTGACAGGCTAATTTATGGGTGCACTGTGATTTGATGCCTCCTTCCTTTGAAGTGAGTTACGGCTCTGTCGCTTATAGGACACAGAAACGGTGTCAGGTTGCAATCATAAAATCTTATCCCTGAAGGGAGGTGGCGCTGGAGTATAATAGTCCTGACGTCATGAGAGGAGAAGAGACCTTCATGTTAGCACAGAGGAAGAACAGAGAAATTTGTGATAGGATAAAATGCCTGGTATCTCTCCAAAAAATGCTTTGAATGCTTCAAAAAACATTCGGCCAATTCCAAAGAGAGCCATTCACTTGTGCTAAAGAGGGAGAGGAATGCAAAAAATGTAGAAAAACCTCAAATAAGGGGGATCCTGCCCAAATGTGAAAATGCATTAGTCAAATCTGTCTTATCTCTTGTTTGGTTGGTTGACTTAGAGGTGAGAGGATCCTAAATGAGTGAGTAAATCACTATATCATATAGATCAACAGCAGCAAACCACCTAGGTCACATTGGTGTCTGATTTTTGTATCTGCTCACTGCAGCACCAGTGTTTCGTGCAACACCATCATCTATCTGCAGCCTATCTCTTCATCAGTCTATTCTGACAACATCAAGAAGAACGGGAATGTGGCCCTGTAACAGCCTTGACCCATGGAAATCTCTAAGGGTAAATAGCACGGCTGCCCCTGCCCTGTCTATCAACCCCTGGTGAATTCATGCACCGTTTCCCTTGGATATCATATCCCTCTCTTTACTCTTTCACTTCACACTAGAGGTCGTCTGCTAAAGTGGAAAATTGCCTGAAAATGAAGAGATAGAGGAAAGCCCTGGACTTGCCTTGTCAAGTGGGATTGCATAATTTCATGAAAGACCCTCTCATAAACTTGATAACTTGAGGTTAGACAGCATACCCCCTGACAACGTGCCATGTAAGAGAAAGAAAACAGGTTTTACATCTTTAAGTGACATGATCCCTCTGAACTCAGGGGAATGATGGATAGTTTGGCGGTATGTCAGAAGAGGTTGAGACAAATATATCTGTATGGGATTAACTGTTTAAATTAGGTCTTTTCTGTATGATCATGCTCCATTTTGAACCTTTGTCTTTGTTGTTCTGCTGTTCGTATTGTGTCTCTCATATTTAATTCTGATTCTTTTTGGACTGGCGAAATTATAGCCTTAGAGAGGCCTCTTTAACCAAATATTCAGTTTTGTGGTCATGGAAAAAGCATGGCTGAAAAAAATTGATATTCTGATAAACTCATATTAGAGAATAAATGGTTTTTCACTCTTGCTAAATGTGTTTCTAGTCTGTGGAACGTAAAGGTCGTGGCTCCCACATAAATATGTCTTCCGAAAGTGCAGTGAGCATCAAGAGCCTCTGAAGCCCAAATATGGACTCTTCACTGTGGATGAGATTGTGATGATCCATAATTAAAAAGAAAACTTATTTTGCTCCTGGTCTCCTTATTGTGTTGTAAATGTGGATATTGATTTAACGAAACTAAGAATCTACAGCCCTGTTTGTGCCCTTGTGAGACTGTGCTCAGGCACAGTAAAGTTTTGACCTAAATTCCAAACCCAGAGTCATATTCACAATGTCGGGGGCTCATAAGAGTAAATATCATTAATTCTAATGAGGGGACATGAAAACTTGTATTAATTGTCATGTCTATCTATTTTATATTTTTTTGTATGAAGTTAGAGAAAACCGTCCTCAAGGCACATTGCCCCTTTTTAAAGACTATGGCAGATGTGCAATAGCCCTGTACAGGATTACAGGAAAGCAAATTGTTGAAGTCTGAGTTGGTGCTTAAACTCAGGACCCACATTGCACATGTCCCAACAAGCTACAGATTAATAGGGTGGCGTGAGGCCAAGGCATGTTAATGTATCTGTCGAGGCTAAACGCACCTCTGTTGGAAAGTGATTTTTACACAGTCGGCAGGGCGCCGGGGTGTCCATCCTGTCAAGGGGAATGTGGATGACTCTTGGGCCAAATAAATCTTACCAACAAGGTCCTGCACGACTGAGCTTGATCATTGTAAATGCATCTACATGCTGCAAAGGTGTAGATGGCAGAGTAGGGAGCCCCCCCCATACTCAGTAGCCTCTGGGCCTCCTTTGTCCGTCGTCTCTTTGTCAGCTCTAAATATTACTAGAATTCTTGCACTAGCAGCAGAAAATTGAATTAATGAAGAAGTATTATTGTTATTGGTTTGAGTTAAGACCATAAGCTACGAATTCTCTCGACTGGTTAATGTTACACTTTTCCTTTTAAATCGCCAACGTCTTTACACTCTCACATTTGTCTTCCAGTTCAGTCCTGTGTAGTCTTGCACATTAGAAATTAGGATATAAGTTGTGCAAGAGCCCTATTTCACAGCACACATTCTGACTTATCATAGCAGGAAAAGCATAAATAACATTCATTTTAGCTCAGTTCTACTCAACTGTAGTGAGTCATGACAGTTTGACTAAGAACTTGTATGCATGAGACCAGGACGCTGAAACTGAAGCAGCTACGTGGATTTTAGCCATTATTTATTTTTTTATTTACTCCTCACTTGTCAAAAATCTCTTCCATGAAAATGACACCATTGGTCACATATTGAAAAAGTTTCCAAGCTAATAATCTTTTTTCCCCCATTTCCTTAAACCTCCCATCCAATCTCTCTCTTAGATCTTTTGGACTTCACTGGATTAGGCAAAACTACAAAAAGTGGATTTAGAAAATTCTGGTTGCAAATTTCACTGGAGGTTCATTTTTTTATTTATGGATATTCATGATTAGAATTTATCAAAACATAAAGTAGGCCAAACTTTTACTTTTCCCTTGACAGTCAGTGGGTGATGGCTGTTGCTTCCCTTCTCCTCAGTGTTATATTCCGAATACTAGGAATGATATGATCAGGCTAATTAATCTTGTTGTGTAAAACCGATTACAAAATGAGTGGCAGACACTTTAATATAGGTAAGTTTGATGCCTGATATGACAGAACATTCCCGACAAGAGACATTTTGTGGGGCAGGTGGCTGGCAGACCTCTCCTCTGTAAATTCCATACATTTACTACATTTTGCTAACAGCAACAGTAATACCCAAGCATTCCATGGACATTGTATACACCAACTTTATGTTCACTTCGGAGGCCATTTTGTCCATCCCAGACTGGTGTAAAATGGCTGCCGTTCGCTAAGACGCCCTTCACTTACCAAGCTATTCTTTAAATTTGCACCACTGAAATTCGCATATTGGTACATGATGCCTGTTGGTTATAACGCAGACCAGGATTCAGTTACATACATAATTTATTTTTTAATAATAGCCCCTAGGATTGGAGAATATTACAATATTTGGTAATCATTAATAAATAATGCATGCACACTTTCTCTGCTCATTGTTTGACAAGAACTTTAAATTTATGGAAACATTTTTCATGTAATATCAAATAATTATCGAGCAAGTGTGATAACTCAAATTGATGTTTTTACATTCATGCTGCCACAGTTAGTTTAACATAAAAATTCTTGTAAGTAGAAAGTGAGTGCACCAGCAGGCTCATGCTAACAGTTAAGTAATTTAATTTCAGATTTCCTCTCTGGCTGATTTTCACATCTCTGTTTTTCATTTCAAGGAAAAACAGCCCTTGTCTTCACATTCATTGTCATGTGTTGATTTCACCTTGCATTGAACACCATTACTAAGTGAATGTTTGAGGACATATTCACTTCGGTGTCCAGGAAAAAGGGAGTAACCAGGACAGATGAATTGAAATTTTAATGATGAGCAGCACCGACCACGCTGACGGCCACGGAGCACCTCAGACAGCTTAAATATCACCACTAATTAACACAGAGAGGTGGGCTGTCACAGGCGTGATGGATGTTCAGGGAGGCAGATCGCTGCTTTCAACCAACCAGCGATTCCTTTATTAATCAAAGCCTGAGATGAAAAGGCTCTCCCACACCTCGGGGAGAGGGAGATAGCGGCAGCTATTGTTGGGGGGGTTTCAATCATTCGCCGTGAGCCTGTGATGTATTTGATCAGGGGTATCCAAACATTTGTAGGAGACAGAATGTTTCTGCTGCTGAGAGCTTGTTTTTGTAAACCTCTGAACCACCCATATGTTGACGGGGCCACAGTATGTGCAGTCAGCTGAGATTTACTGGTTGTTGGGGAAATTTCTGTTTGGGGGACCTATTTTTTTTATCCCCCTGACAGGAGAGGTGAGCATTTAGAGAGTTGGCTATCAGTCTTAAAAAACGCTCTCCTCCCTGATAAAGTGAGCCAGACTGAGCACAAGGCAGCACTCCTACACTTTACCTCTGGATTGACTCCATGATCAGTCTGTCTTGCAGAGATGATTTCGAACCTAGATGATTTCAGCACTTTATATATGAAGATGGAGTGTTATCTCCCTCTCTCTGATCTCCTCCCCATCTACCTCACTTAAGGAGGTCCATTGTTAAGTGCCAGGGGCCTATGGGTGCTGTAAATCAGGCTGCAGAGGGAGGGGATGTCTCCCATGGGGGAAAACGCACACTCCCAGCAGCCTTCAGGCTGATCTCATCCTGCCTTTCCTAATGCTTTAATTAAAGAACTGGTCAGTAGCAAAGAGGAAGGTGCTCAAGGGTATGATCTGCTCTTCCCTAACAAACGACTGATGTGGCAATACCCTTGCAGGCTAAATGACGGGGCAGTGTACTTGAAGAATTTCTTTCCCTCTGCCTGAAGAATGTGGATATCAGCTGTTGCCACATGGATGGTTATGTCTGTTTGATTGCCCACTTTGACAATAATACTTAACATTTTAAACAAATCATCTTTATGCAGGATGGACTGATTGTTATGTTTACATTACTCCACTGCAGATGCTTTAGCAAGTTTTTTCAATCAAATTGGATTTGCAAACTCATAAAATGACTTTTTTGGGCTGGAATACTTTTACCTGAATTTGTATATTTCTCTGCAATTCCAAATAGTGGAATGCAACATCATATCCTGGTCATTAATATTCAAGTCCAGGGCGTGATTTCAGCGATTGCTTCGGGGATAAGGTGTATTGATCATCTTCTGCCTTTGCTTTTATGATTACTAAAAAAGAACTCTGAAAACTACAGAATACTGGGCTTTACACATTGCAAGTACGATCTGTGTCTTACTGTGAAGGAATGTTGTGAGCAGACAGTACCTTAGTATACACCTCCCTCTTGTGGCACAGATGAGGTCATGTATAAAACTACTAAAGTGACAAAACTGCATTGCAATGTGTAGTTGTTGCTTGCTAATTATTGACAATAAGGAGTTAATCCCTGAGGATTTTCAGTTGAAATTATTTGTTCTAAATCTCTTATTAACATAACAAGTGTTTGTTGGTCAGAGCTCAGACTCACTTTAGTTGAAAAGTGGTCAGAAAAGGGGACTCTATTTTAAGACTCTGGGCTCTGGTACAAGGAGATTTGTTACTATTTGCATTTAATTTATACAATTTATTGATTCTTATTTCTCAGCATCAGTTGTTAAAATTAGTAAGTGGCTTTTCTGACAAACATTAATACAGTGTATGTTGATTCATTGGTTTGCAACCCTTACATAAACCTGTGTATCTAATGTGATGTTTTTGTTTCTCATAACTTGATGGTTCTCTGACCAAAACTTTGTATTCAGGACAACCGTGAGTGACTCACTTTCTGATACCAGTGTCAGAGGTTATTTTTTACACCTGCCTGCCTCCCAATATGCATTTATATATGTAGTAACTTTTTTTTTTAACCATTTAATTATGTTTATAAAGCCAACAGATTCATTACCATTCGTGGAAAGTTTGGAATATCTGCTTTTGTCTCATTCGTGTTCATTATTTGTAGGTATTTTTCAGCCGGCACACCAATCTTGGAAAACAATTAAAAAAAAAAAAAAAAAAACTGTTTCAAAACCTTCATTATCATAATGCTAGGGGTGAATTGGCCCCAATATGGTCATGGATGCCATCTGCTGACATGATTGAAGAATTACATAAATGTTCTGCAGTCGTTTCTAGGTAAGTAATCTGCTGACTGAAGACAAGTAATGTAGAATGTAATTCATAGTTTTTTGTAGATTGAGGCTAAGTGGTAGATAACAGTCAAAATAAGTCAGAATAATTTATGGGTATATTATGTCACTTAAGTCCCAAGAATATTCAGAAATTCCCACTGAACTTCAGTCTTCCTTTCTAGAGAATAAGTGAAAGGTGGAAATCTGATGTAGAATATGTGAACAACTTGCACTTATTTAAAAAGTCTAACAGCTTTATTGAGAATTGGGGCCCTAAAACTCCATTCACTACAGTATGATTGACTGTGTCTGTACTTCACACCATTGAAATGACTAAAAAAAAAAAAGAATAAAAGAAAGAAAAGTTGGGGCCAACATAAAAAAAATCTCTTTATCGAAACAAAAAAACTCATACTAGTTCCTTCAACAAATACATGCAAAAGAAAAATTTAAAAATATGCTGATTAATCATGGCTGCTATACTAAAAGGGTAAGAGTGTCAACTCTTACATTACTCCTAATTGCAAGTTGAACAATAATTCGTCATGGCCTTTTCAGTTGTCATAAGAAATCATCAGACTAAGGATTATACCTTTGTGAATACTCTGATTCACTTTTGGAGTGTAGGTCCCATACATACTATTTCCTACCCTAATACAATTTTAAATATATATTAACTTCATAAACAGTCAGAGATGGGCCCCAAACTCCTTTTACATGATCTAAAAATCTGACAGCAACAGAACTACCAGTCTACTATAAAACAAGTTTTAGTCTAAACAGATAACAAATGTTAAAACTTGAGATACCATCTTCAGTCCAGTGTTTACAAACTGATTTGATTTTACAGAGGCCAGATCATAGGGGATATATAATATAGGCTATCATCACAGAAAACACCATCCGGACCTTGTATTCTCTTGTCCAAAAAAAGCACAATTATCATCTCCACTGAAGATCCTGAAGGTGAAACTGGAGATGACATGGCACTGTATTGAGATCACATTCAGTCAGGTAAAGACTGAGGTCGGCTCTCAAAATCTGTGGATGAGCCTAATTGTACTAACTGTTTCAACTGATCTGGACATTTTAATGAGCACTGACTTAACATGTAGCACCAAGAAAATGTTCCCAGTACCAGCAGTGAAAATGATTTAGGCCTTGGACTAGTTTTTATCTGCTTGTGTGCAAACACCAAAAAAATAAAAATAAAAATAAAAATAAATCAGTTTTGAGATTTCACAGGCTAATGTACTCTCAGGAACTTCCATGTGAATCTCAGGATCACAGAAAATATGCTGACCCAGGCTCACTCATTAAAATACATTGAAAGGATGGAAGTCTTTCAAAGTCAGAGGAATCTAAGTGGAAAGCAAAGTCTGAACATGTTTCTTGGAACAGAGATGGTAAATGCATTGGAACACTTTCGGAAACACCTACATCCAGCTAGAATTTATATTTTTATATATATATATGTATATATATATATACATATATATATATATAAAAGCTCACCTCACTAAATTTGTTCAAGAGCATCAAAAATCTGGGCTATTCCCTCAAAACCTGTCAGCATTCTACTGTATTTCAACAGTGTAACCTATCAACAGTCAGGATATCACCCCTTTAAAACAAGGTACAGCAGTGAATGTGTGTGCCAATGTCTGCTACCCAACTTAACTGACACCAAGATTACTTGAAAATATGACATCTAATTAACCTTTAGTGTATTTCAACCTGTCTTAAGTGTTGTATACTCAAGCTGTTGTGTTCAGGACATAATACGGTGTGGGATAGATGGCTAATTACTTCCTTGAGGCAGCAAAGACCACAAATCTGCTGTGATGTTTCATTTATCAGCAGTAGCTGGTACATGATTAGCAACCAAAGGAATGCAATATTAGTAGGACTTGTACACTGAAAAGCTAAATGGTTCAGTGTTTGTGTCCTTTAGGGAATTGTCCATATGTAGTAACAGGGAGCTCTGGGACTGATTGCAGGTTAGCAGGATACCAAAGAGGCACTGCACGATACATTAACAGTCCATGCAGTCAAAATATCTTGCACTCTCTTGGCAGTGATACCAAAAAATACCTGCAACCCTTACAGATAAAAGGAAATGTACCCATTTTTCATTAAGTTATTGCCATAATACCATCTGTTGTCCAAGAATTTTAATTAATCCATCCCCTTTTGTGTGTATCATGAATTTAACAGTAGATAAAAAAACGTACAAAAATCCACTATCAAGCTCTATGAATGAGCTGCTGAGAGCAAACTAAAGTTTGGTTGTGTTTAAGCTAGGTGACAGTACTGTCAAGCTCCAATGTTCGACATTACTGAGCTTCAGACTGCTGTAGGGTCTCTGTGGGGGTCTTGGGAGGGGGGGAGGGAGGCTGTGGGTCAGACTGTCAGACTGTCAGACGGTTGTTGGACGGCTGTAGGGGGCTCCAGGAAGCTGGATGGGCAGATGCGTCCTGGGAGTACTGATTTTCCTCTTTGCTCATCCCAGCTGTGCACAGCCGTCGGTGCCTCAGCAGCCTGTCTGTCCGTGAGAAGTTCTGAAGAAGACCAAGACGTATGTTTCAGTCAGCAGAAAAACTCTGACAAGTGCACAAGAGTTGGATTTGTTTATCGCTGTAGGATACTGACAAAATTGCAGAATCTCAAAAGAGCATGTGCTATAAAGCTAAGCAGACATTGTAAGGATAAAGCATGATTTTGTCCTCAGGTTGGTTGTCCCCGACTAATTTTCAAATTTGGCCAAACTTCTGCCAGACTTGTTGTTGTCTGACTTACAGTTTGAATGGGGTCACAACATCAGATTAATTGCATGGTCTTTTAACCATCTGGCTCAAGCATTTGGAATTTCTGGTATGTCAGAAATTTTGGTTAGCTGTCTTGCATTCTGAGGAGTTTCAAAGTCAGATTTTTCTCATGATTGCAGTCGAAAAATCTGTTTTAAACTTTATGCAGTGTGAGTTAACACACCATTAATAAAAACCTCACAGTATCTGTACAGCTTAAAAAATTTCGGCTAAAATGAAAGAATGAATGACGAACCTGATGACAGCGATCACACTGGTACGGCTTCTCTCCACTGTGCACCCTCTTGTGTCTATCCAGGTGGTAACGCTGAATGAACCGCATATCACACGCATCACAAGCAAATGGCTTTTCCCCTGTCAACAACCCAAAGTGCATCATTTATCAGTATTTATCAAGATATATTTCAGGCATATTACACTGATACATTCGTCCCTTGCTTGCTCAAAGATACTTTTAAATGTTATTAAATTCCTTTTTTTAATTAAAACCTTTGATTTTTTTGAGAGTCCTGGCTGCAAGAGCCTCACAACTACATGACATGGACTAACACAGTAAGGAATAAGTCCCACTAGTGGAGTGTTGGCCACAATACTCTTTATGCCACCCTGTTTCCCATATCTTAATACTAAATACAAATGAGAGAAAGGCCACAGTTAAGTGAGAAAGTGACCTGTGATTTCATACCTGTATGTGTAAGTATATGTCGCTTGAGGTGGTAGCTACTCCGGAAAGCTCCATAGCAGTGGTCACAGATGAAGTTCTTCTGGACTTTCAAGGAACTGTCATCATCCATATCGACTGGTGGATGTATATGCTACCAACAATAACAAAATGAGTTAAAGCTGAACTAAGCATCAATAGATCTTTGTACTTATACTTAAAAGTGCAGCGTTGAAAAAATCCTTACCTCCACCACTTTCTCTTTAACTTTGCTGGATGATTTTTTGTGCTTTTTTTTGGGTTGCATATTCTGGTTTGTCTGCATGTCCTTCCCATCCATTATTCTTGATGAGTGATAATCACCATCTTTTCGGATAAGCTTTTGGAGGGAGTAAAAGATAGGTATAAGTAGGTAAAATCACATATACAGGATAAAAGCCACAAACACACACACACACACACACACACACACACACACACACACACACACACTAACATTGTATTGTAACATTGTTCATTTCAAATAGGTCCTCATAGGAGAGAATAGATTTTTACAGTTATTGTACTTTAATCTTAAAATGTCCTCGTATCTGCTTACGTTATAGGTACGTTAGTACGTTATAGTGTGTTGTAAACTATAACTACAAATAGTGTTATTTATTTTTCATTTATCAAAGTTTATATAATACTTACAATATAATATACAATACAATATACTAAATATTGGGCGATTAAATATATAAATAAATATATTAAATATATATAATCACATCATATAAATCCAATGCAAAAATAGATGTATTTCTCCTATTGAATCCTATCAGAGAATTGGGGCTACCTGAAGTTTTAAGTTTTATTAAGTTTGCTTTGAATGGATAACAGTCTATTAACAACTCAAATTTTGTTCATGAAAGCAAAGTTTAGAAACAAGAGATTTAGCAGACTTTCTGAGTGATCCTGTCCATTTTTGTCTCCATGCAAAATAAACAAAGAGGCTCCTGTGTTGAGCACTGAGCTGTGGCTGGCATTTCTCTCACCAAGGGTGGACAGCTCCCAGCTGAAGGATGGCCCATGTGGCTGTGGTGTGGTTGTCCATGGTGAGCCTGGTGTCCATGGTGGTTGTGGCTGTGCTGCGAGTGGGTTTGCTGGCTCTCAGGACTGGCCCTGTGCCCCTGACCCAACGGTGACATCATCTTCTTCTGGCCTGGGATGCTGTTGGCTTGCATCAGGGCCATGCTCGACAGCACCGCCTCACAGCCCAGCAACCCAGCCTGGCAACACAAACAACATGTCAGAGCAGAAAGAGGTGACCACAGGACTCCACACAGAAACAAGGAGTTATAGAAAAGGAGGGGTTTGGGTTGGGAAATGGCACCAACAGAGAAATGAACTGGCATCAGGACACACTAAACCATGATGGTGATATCTGGAGATGAAGACTTCCACTGACCCATTTCATATGGTCGCGAACAGAGCTGTTGGAATGGTGTGTCATCGTCGTGGTTTGAATGCGTGTGTGTTTGGGGGAACAGAGGGGGCTTCACTCAGGATGAGGGGTGACAGAAGAGACCACACCCACCCAAAT
Organism: Istiophorus platypterus; assembly: GCA_016859345.1. Classification (NCBI taxonomy): domain Eukaryota; kingdom Metazoa; phylum Chordata; class Actinopteri; order Istiophoriformes; family Istiophoridae; genus Istiophorus; species Istiophorus platypterus. The sequence goes on from CM029111.1 coordinate 6,923,240, forward strand.
CATCAGGGGCCAAGCCTGAAAGTAGAGGCATGACAACATAAGGCTAATGGTTTCTACATGCTGGAATCAGAAGCTGGAGATCCAGACCAATCTGTTTAGAGTTAACAAATCACCAAATCTGGACATATAGTACGACCAGAAATTTAGCTCCAGCATTAATTATATGTAGTTTATCAGGCAGTAAGCCCCAATGGTTTGGTGCACACCACATGTTGACATGGTTTACAGAAACAAGACACTCAGATAGAAGAAAAAAGGAAATCTGATGGAAAAATTAAGACAATCTTCAAAAACAAAATACATCTGTGCAGGTATGATACATCAATCAAACAAATGCTTCATATATGTAGTGATGATAAAAAGTTTAAATGTAAACTATCTAAATTTTGTGATTGGAGCTTTTGTTTGAGAGCAGCAAGTTTACTGTAGAACACTGCAATATCTTGAATCATAGTTATAGACTTCTTAAAATGGGATACTGGCAAAATGTGACATTTTAAAAACTGATTGAAAGCTATAGTTTGTCTTAGTATAGCTGAGGAAATAAGCCCAGTAATATGGTGGCTAAGGCATATACATGCATATAAGGACTGAACTGAATCTACATCTGAGCAAGTAATGAGGTCGCAGATGCAATGAACATCTGTTCTCAATCATCTCTGATGCAACTCTAAGGCACTGTATGATAATGACTAATACCCCAAACTTATTTCCTTGGTATCAATAGGTATAGTGAAGAAATAACTAGTATACTGTTTGCACATAAAATACAAACAGTTGTATGTGACTTTGTTCTGTTTTCTTCCGTGTTTGCACTATTCTCTTCTAAAGTGTAAGTATAGTGAAATTAAATGTAGTTGTATAACATCCACTCTGTCAGCTCTTAGGTTCTATCATGGGTATTTTATATATAGCTGAAAATGCATTAAGATACCTTTGAAAATATTTCATTTCTTGGGTAATTAACTACCTAATGAACTAATTATTATAAACATGTCTGTTATCAAAACTTCAGACAAAGTGCACAAGTATCCCGGTTATGATGAGGTTTCTGGATCATCCTGCTGATGTGTTACAAATGTAGACAACTTATCCAGGTTTTTGACAATTCTGTACCATGTTTGCAGGTGCACTCTTAAATTGAGTTACATAGTAGTCAGCAAAAGAAAAAAAATATGAAAAATGATGGGATGGTGATTAACTTGCTGAAGGGGAAAGTCTGTCAGTGCATGTCATGAAACATGTTATTGCTCGTTTCCAACAACCACTGGTGATCAGATATAGGAGCCAAATCAAACATAATAAACGCAGCAGACTTTGGATAGCCAGAAACCAAACTGTGTTTATTCTCAGTTGTTGAGGTAGCTCAGTCTGTATCGAAAAAAAGAGGCTAAGATCGTAAGGAATTCAGACACTTACACACAAACCAACCATCAGAAACCTGTAAACTGTTATGGACATGTAAACAGGGATATGAATAACCCGGTTTCTAGTAAATACCATATTCTGAATATGATCAAAATCAGCATAATAGTGTGCATTTACATAGAGTGTGTATATGTGCTTTAGTATCCAAATTATGAGTCGTATCCTGATTTTGATCTTTCTGAGCATACAACCTTTACACTGGAACCGAGAAATGTGGTTTTTCATATCCCAGTATTTGGGTTTCTGATCATCTGTGAGCGGCTATGACATTATTTCTCAAACTCTCAGCTACTATGAGATAGGTCAGAAACCTGGATAAGGTGTTTACATGCCACAGTATCCTGGTATCTATCTAATTACTCCAGGTAGTATATCCAGGTTTTCTCAAAACCGGGATATGGTTTTTTCCAGGTTGCTAGAACCTGCATAAGCATGCACAGAACATAACCAGGAAACTGCACAAAGCCAATCATAGCAAGGATACTAATGTGCATGTAAACACATTCACACACTCATCGTCACAATACCAAGTACTATTGCAGAATAGGAAACCGCCTCTCATGCTGTAGTATTTCTCACAGTATGAGAGAAAACAACTAACCCGGGATCATCGAGTCAGTCTGGGATCACACGAAGAGATGGAAGAAACTGAGACAGCCTCAGTGCACAGAAGAACTGAGGCCGGTTCTCAAATATGTCTGTAACCTCAAAAAAAAACTGGGCACAAATCTACCGAGGGGAACTGGTCCCGTTTTAAAAGCAGAGAGTGGTCAGACCAAGCGCTGATTCGATTTAGACTTTTCTCTGTTTACTGCAATTTGCACTTTTAGCGCCTAATACGTGTGCACAGTACTGAATGCCAATATAGGCCAAGCAGAAAACCTTTAATCGCACAGAAAAAAACCGTTCAACAATCCGAAGTAGCGTATCCACCGAGTATCAAAAACGAAAATCTGCGAGCGTGTGGCTCTATACGAACGCGTTTACAAAACACCAAACACGTTTATGAACCGATGCGTCCAGCGATAGTGCGCTGGCTAGCATCTCGTCCTTAAAAAAAAACAAAAAAACAAAAACAAAAAAAACGACCAGTACCTCGTTGAAAAAGTGACCATCCCTGAACAGGTGAGCTCGTGTAGTCAAACGGGAACGTATCCGGAGCACACCGGACGAGCAGCCATGGAGTATAGTGTATTCAAAAAAGTGTGCAGTGTGGCGAGGGTCTCTGTTGAACGAAGCAGAAAAGGCTAACCAGCTAGCCAGCCGGTAGTTGGGGTTTGGGGACAACTCTTGTATGACTGGACCCCCACCCCCCGCGCCAGACAACACAACAGCCAGGCAGGGCGTGCGGGCTCACCGCCGATCACCAAACACCATCTCCCCCGCCGGTTTTAGCCGTTAGAAACACGTACGCGGCGGATTACAAACGCCTAGAGAGCCGTGAGCGAAACGTGCTGGAAATCCGACCGCTTACCTTTGGATTTCTACAGTTTTGCGGGTTATTGTTTTCTTGTCGCACTTCCAATTTTTTTTCTCAGTTTACAAACACTGACAGGAAACGCCACCGGAAGCGCTCCGCGGGGAGAGCGGCGATTGGTCGGGCGGCCGGTCACATGACCGAAGCGAGGCGGCACGCATATTCCGCCATGATGGTGAGGGAGCGGCGGAGGCTGCGTGGATGGGGGAGTTACGTAAAGTTACGAGGATGAGTTGATTGATCGATTAGTCGACGGACGGACGCTGAATTTCCAACGATTTTAATCATTTAGATAAGATTCGGGCCATTTTTTTTTTCTAGACAAAATAACAAACCTCCGATGGTTCCAGGATCCTAGATTTGAGAAAATGTTACTCTCACTGTCTCATATTTCAGAGTTTTGAGATCTTTGGCCTTTAGACTGTTGGTCAGACAAAAAGAGAAAACCGAAGCAATCATCTCGGGGACTGAAAATTGTGATAGGCATTTTTCACATGACTTCTGATGTCTTATAGACCAAATGATTAATGAAAAATAAACGTCTACTGTAGCTCAAGAATGAAAAGGGCAAATGATAGGGTAGACATAAAATTTTCCGATGAGACTTCAGGGGCTTTCCATCCAGAAACTTGAAGATGGAAAAGAAAAAAAAAAAAGTTTAGCTCTGAATTTTTTTTTTTTTTAAAGTCTGGTAAACTGATTTCAGAATTGTTAATTCGATGGAAATGTTTCAAAACACCATCAAAACAGAGGCTAGAGACATTTGACATTATTCAAGAATTATGACACTCATTTTATTTGTTCATTAGTTCATTATTAATTTACTGGTCTATGGTTTTCAAAACTCATAGCCTAGTATCTTTTTTGCACCAACTATGTTATGATTAGTGACATTACAATGGCAGGCTTTGGGCAAAACCTCCTGTTCTAGATGGACAAAGGGTTCACATCTGATAAGCTGTGATTTCAGTCACAAATCGTTTCCCAGCCTTTCAATTTCATTGAGAAAGAAGTCCATGTCTTTCTGGGAAACAAGGGGAGAGAACACAATCACACGGAAAAAGTTGACCCTCTTTCCCAGTGGTTGGTAACCAACCATCATTGTGCCTTGTTTCATCATGCGTTCCTTGATGACTGGAGCAACCTTTTTAATAAAAAATGAAAAGTAAAAAACACAGTTAATTTTAAGAATATGATGTGGTAAACACTTTGAAGATGAAAGATGTGGTGTCTTCCAGCCTCTGTCTTTTTAACAAATAATTAAGAAGTTGAACTTGAGTATCTAATGTGTTTGTACAACAAAGTGAAGAAATTAAAAATCTCAAACATGTAAACTTTAGACTGGAAGTAACCAGTCTATTCATGTAATACAGAACCTTACTTTTGCCAGCCTTTCCTGGTAATCTGCATTTCCTTCCTTTCCCCTCAAACTGGGTGGTATATACCAGAAGCACACATTCACAAACTCTGGCTGTGCATAGAGACAAATATAGACAGGTTATCACAATTCTGCAAAGAAAAACACCTTATCTTTCTCAGTATGCTAGAGATGTTTACTTACCTCACCCAAAAGATGGAACCCATCTCTTTTCTTCATCTGCTCCACCAGATACCTGTGAGAGTAAGTTTTGACATTCTGTTGGCCCTCTGGATAGAACTCAACTATAGGCCTTAGTTACAAAAAGCTGACGATATTGCTGTTATTTGTTCAAGAAAACAGAGATGGGAGTAGGTAAGTGAAAAACAGATGAATGAGGGGTTACATGTTAAGAGTCACCTACAAGTATCTTAACCTGCTTTGCAAAATGGACCCACATATTCCTTCTTCCAAGATGATTATATTGAGAAAAATGAATGCTAAATAGCCAAATCACTGAGAGGGGTTAATACAACTTCAGAATAGTGAAAAAGAAAAACAGTAGTGCTCATGTTGAATTCACTACTTCACTTGAGGTATGTGTCGTGGTACAGCCATGTGCTTTATTTACCTTACATGGACAAAAGCTCTGTCTATACGTTCTGCCAAGCCATCACTGCCAACAGCTTTCCACATCAACCACAACTTCAGACAGTCCACCTTGCGGCTGCACTGCAAAGACTTATCCCCAATGTCAAAACTGACATTGTAGAATTTGTCTTGCTGGAAGAGGTATGTGGCGTCAGCGCTGTGGCACCGCTTCAACAAATTCTGAGATAAAGCAGTTTAAATGACTGTCAAATAAATATGTATTTTTTCAAGTACAAAATCATTCAAACATTATATGTATCAGGTAGTTCTGTAGCATCAAACTATGAAGCCAAACCGTAGTATCCTTCAGCAGCAAGGCAGAACACTGCAGGCCAGCCACCAGCATCTTATGTGGATTCCAGGCTACTGAATTTGCTCTTGTCACACACACACACACGAACACACACACACACACACAAACACAAAACAATAAACATATGACTATATCCTCCCTAACTTTGACGCATCACTTATGCACAGGAAAAATGTTGCCTTCCTTATAATGGAAAATGCATCTTCCTGGCCTGCATATTAATACCTGTCAATCCCTTTCATCAGGTGTCTGTGTTGCTTGGAAAAGAGCACACTCCCTCCCCAGGCAGCCTGAAGCAAATGACAAAACGGACAGACCTCTGCATGTTCCTACATCTCAACCGAATACAAATAAACTTACACAAAACATGGGGTTGTCAACAGACGTGGATTTTTCTACCACCGGAAGGACTCACGTCTACGTGCATCCAGAGCTTGTGTTTCTCACAGACATCAGCTATGTGGTCCAGTGGGTCAAAGGCTCCCTGAACTGTGGTTCCTGCTGTGCAGCTTACAAAGAAAGGCACTGCACCCTGGTACAAACAAGCTGAAAGTGAGTATAGTTACCTTGCATTCTATAATTCTGGTTTCTAGGCTGAACAAAATGCAGTAGTTTTATGGTTACTTACCTGTGATTTTGCCAGCTTTATCTTTTCATCCAGGTCATCTGGATTCATATGCCCTCTACAGTGCATGAGAGAGTATAGATAAAAGGTAAAGAAGTAACTCAATTAATTTATAGATGATTATGATGATGATGATGATGACAGCAACAACAACAACGATGATGATTATTATTATTGTGTTTATCATTTAATCTATGACATGTCAGAAAATAGTGGAAGAATATCCTAACATATTCACATAGCCCCAGGTTATGTCTTTTAAATTGCTAAATGGAGAAAAGATCCTCACAGTTGAGAATCTGGAATCGGAGAACTTTTGGAATTTTTGCTTAATAAATCACTTCAATTATTAACTGATTATTAAACTTGGTCAACTAATTTATTAATAAATCAACTGTTTCAGCTCTTACAATGAAAATACATTACCCATCATCCACTTTCACCAAAATGACGTTGTCTGTCCCAAAACCCAAAAATGTAGCACCTTTCTTCACAGAGTAATGGCTCTGGGAAAAACATGGGGAATGTGTATTTTAATCCTATTTATGTAGAGACAAGACAAAACCACAGCATAAACACCTTTTATAAAGCTTAATTCTCTGTCAATAATTTAAATCCCTCGGATGTGCAGTGTTAAACAGCCATTCCTGACCTCTGGAGATGTAAAGATGGTTAGTCGTGGGAGACCCCACAGCCCCTGGCTTTTGACCTCTGGGAAGAGTTGGTAGCGTGCAAGATTCATGGCATACATGTTAGAGGTAGACCCCCCAGGGCAGAAAATACCATCACCTTCTGTCCAGCCCACCAGCTGACGCAGCCCTCTCAGAACCTCAGTCTCCATCAGCACAAACACAGGGGCAACCTCAAAGGTGAAACTGCAATTAACACAGAAAAAGCCTGGTCATTTTTAAGGAGAGTTGAATAAACACCTGCTGACACTAGCAGGGGAAATCAATTTGGTATATTTTCTAAAGCACTATATTAGAGTATTATTTCCTTGAGTGTTTTAATTTTCTACTACTTTATACTTTACTCCACTACATTTATTTGACAGATCTAAAAACTTGTTACTTTCCAGATTCAGATTTTATGTTCATGTTGTGACATGTTATAAAGTTAAGCAACACAATAATATAAAATATTTAAAATTACTCCCATCTTGACCAGCAACATAAACATGCTCTTTACATATTTATATATCAATAATAATCAACCACATAATATGGCACTGTGAAAACCGCCTTTTTGCATGACAAATACTTTTACTTTTGATACTTTCACTACATTTTGTTGCTAATAGCTCTGTACGTTGTCTGATTCTGACAGGTTAGTGTTGAGAGCCTCGGTGAGAAATCGTCCAGCCAAAGAATGGTAGTCTACACCAGCAAACTGCTGATTAAAAAAATGTGGATGACCTGAAATAAGAAAAAAGAAAGTCTCATGATGAGTGAATAAAGTTCAGTCTATTTAACTGTTTCAACTTTCTCCTGCAGTCTTACTTGTCTTGACACTGTACTTGGCGACATCCTTCACTCTCTGTAGGAGCCTGTGCTGTGGTTCCCCTGTCGCCCTCAGCTCCAGATCCAACAGCAGAGCCAGCTCCTCTGGCTCTTTCCACTCACAAACCTGCAGGAAGAAAAAAAGGGAGTGTTGTTCAGAATATTCAATGTAATCTGACAGGACTTTTTTTTTTAGCATCACGAGAGACCTTTTCTTTCACATCTGTGCCCTTGCAGAGCACCTCCTCCATAATAATTTTGAAGGTTTCACTCAAGAAGAGTTGCCCGCCAGTGTGATCAATAAGAGGCTCATTCAGGTCCTGGAGATTAGCTGGTCCCTTGGTCTGCCTGTCTGCTGTTGTAGCATAAAAATAAACAAATAATTACAAATGTCAAGAGTTACAAACAAAAATAGACATATACATCGCACATTGTACTCACCTGAGGATGGAAACGTGTTTGCCATATTCAGTTTTAAAAGGCTAGTGAATCTCTCCCTCTTTTATTAGTCCCTGCTGACAAAGCTGAGCACAGAAAATGGCTACAAAGAAAAGATTGTGTGTAGAAGGAGTGGGAGGAGTCACCCTTTGTCCCAAACTAAGTTATGTAATGTCGTCTGAAAAGAGTAAAAAAAACAGGAGAAAAAAAGGCGAAACCGGTGACATCTGATTTATGAGTTCATTTAATGTTTCTCAACCAGCTGATTTTCAAGAGTATGACAACCCATTATATTTTCTAAGGTGAGACAATTCTTAGAGTTAGCAACTGTTATATAATGAGATTGTTCAGGGTGTTTTGGAAAATGGGCACTGCTTGTCTACCCTCCTTTGACTGTCGCAGATAGGTTGTGAGTTGTGACACATTATTTAAGGTGTGTTTAATCTAAACGACCAAGATATGCCGATCGATACAGAAAATGTCAGTGTAACTGTAACTCATTCTGTTCATTCAGTGCTAAAACTGAATGTTTATTAAACGATGAGTTGAGAGAAACAATAAAGAAAACACAAGCCAGAAATATTATTTTTATTCTCATCTTTAAATGTCCCAGTGTGTTTGAATCAAAAATGAAATGAGAACTGCTCAGGTGTTTTCCCAATTTCCTTGACTCTACGGAAAATAAAAAATTCCTATTGCGACATCATAAACAGAAAATAAAAAGACTGGTTTCAAAAGAAATCTCAGGAAATAAAAATCTATACATATATTTCAATTATAATATCATTATATCAAACTGCATAGTTATAAAAAAGTAGAAGATAATTGTGAAAAAGAGACTTCTCGCTCAGTGGTACTAAAACCCATGAAAAACATGTTTGACTCTGGATTTATCCCATAAAATAATCTTCTGTTTTTTCCTGATATAGAATGACAGTCACTCTGATGAAAAATATACTCATTTGAAAGGTTTTCAGTCTCAGCAGGTAACCGGACAGTGAAGGCCTCAGGCAGTCTCCAACAGAAAGTCAATTCTATCAGGTTGCAGTGCCCTGTCTTCATGACTGAGCAGGGAGTGCAGGTGAGCTGCGGTGGCTTTTTCCCTATGGCAGATACGCCAGTAGCACAGCATGGCGAATACTCGTTCCACATGGAGAGTGTGGTCCTCCTCAATCTGCTCCAGTTTCACAGAAGGGATGTCCAGAGCCAATCTGCCAATCTCCCGCCAGCTTCTGCCAATGGCACGAGCCACGGTCATTAACTGCCGCTCCGTCACCAAGCGAGAGCCTGCGCAATGAGACAGAGGCAGATAAATTAGGTGATAATCATACATCGTTTTAAGGGGAACAGCTTTGAGTGCACTGTGACTCACCATTGTTGCAGATCTGTTTTGCTGGAATTATCTCCTGTAATTCGGGAACTCGCCTTTTCTTTCTTGTTCTTTCTTCTTGTGTGAATAGAAAAAAACTTATAACATATAAATCCAACATTATTTAATCATGACATTTTATAAAATATTTAGGAGACTTTATTCTACCTGAATCTAACGTGCTCACTTGCAGATCCTTAATAAAATGAAGCAGTGGGAAGGTTTCCTGAAGAGCCTGGTCCTTCAGAAGCTCCAGTAGTCCCTGTGCTGCTTCAGGTCCTCTCTGGATGATATGATCCAGAAGGTCTGTCACTTTCTCACTTGGCTTATGGCATGCTTTTATCTGCTGGTAGCCATGAGAAGAAAGCAGAGAGCGAGAGTCTGCATGCTGCAGCACAAAGTCGGCGTCGCTACTTAGAATTTCTATTAGCTTGGCCTTGTGGCTTCTGAGTAGCTGGATTTCTGCTGGTGATTCTTCAGCCATGACTGAATGTCATTTAAATCAGTTCCTGAGAAAAAAAAAACCCAAAACAAAAAAAAAAAGTGAGAATGATTTTCTTTTAATGCAAGCACAAATCAAATCTGAAATTATTGCAGGACGAAACATTGAAATAATTTTGCAGTTTAACAAGACTAAGTCCTCTTTGGTCATAAAGTCAGCTATTTTCTATTTAGATATACATATAAACATATTCCTTAAGGACATTTTTGTAACTAGAATGATAGTAGCCATCAGATACAATAATATTCTCATATCTATTTGAAGTAATACATCCAAGGCCATTGTAGTATACCCCCCCCCCCCCCATGAGCTGTTTATGACCAATGCACAATAGATTACGAGATAATTAAAGCTAACAATATGGTGGTAACACTATTTGCAGCTACTGGTATTGTGTATATTGTCAACTTAAGTGATGTCATAAATTGTTCAAAGGATAAACTCCATTACTATCTGATCTGCCAAAGTACTGCCGACTACAGCGGTCAGGAGGTTGTGAAGCTGATGCTTTCTGTAGACGCAATTACTTGTACGTGTGTGAAATCTCCATCCAATAGCTTTGCTCATGAGCTATGCAATGTAGTAAAAGTATTAAACCATTATCTTGTTTAAGCTCAAGTATGTGGACCTATTGGCAATGCTTTATTTAAAACCATGCTTTATTAATGCTAAAGGCCCTCCAGGGGCCCCAAAACAGCTTTATTCAGATATCGTTTTGGTTTACATGACTAGGTTAACTGCGTATTTGTTAAAACTTTGCACCACTTGAATAGAATATTACCCATGAATACATAGTTCATATTTTTTTTCTTTGTTGTAATGTTGTGTTTTATCAGACTGCTTTAAATTCTTCTGTGTCAATAATTAACACAAATCTATCATAGAAGTAGAGCGATTATTTTCCACTATCAATTCATCTGTCAGCCTCTTGCTTTAATAACTGATTGTTTAGTGTCTAAGATGTCTTTCAGTGTGTAAAATGTCATTTTTCTCCAGAAGTTAACATGTTCAAATTATTATTATTATTATTATTATTATTATTATTATTATTATTATTATTATTATTATGATTTTCGATGTTGAGTTCACAGTCAGAGGGAATCGGAGAGAAAAGTGAGGATGAACGACCCGCACTGTTTTCATCCGGCTCCAAATGTTTTACACGCTCACTCTCCTCCGACGAGTACGGTAAACCCTATCTAAGACACACATCTGACTCACAACACTCTTACCGTTTATTGTAACACCTTGGGTCCTACGTTAAACAAGGACCCAGGCAAAGGCATTTCCTGTGTTTTTCCTGGGTCACACACATCGGACTTCCCTCCTTCTTTGCGCCCTGTGCGCCCTCTTCTTTGTTGTTGAGAGACAACAGATGAGCGCGTCGGAGCGATCGGCCGCTACCAGCGCTTTATCAGCGTGCTTCCATCCAGCGGGTGGATGATTCAACTGCAGCCGTCTCCCCCGATCCGAGGATCTGGTGACATCTGGTGGGATTGAGCGCACGTTGAACTTCCGCAATGAAAAATGAAGTGTCCGAGGGGTCTTTTATTGAAGAAGAAATCGTAATAACACAATGTTTAAATAAAGATAAGATGAGATGAGGTGAGACTTTATTGAGCCCGGGGGGAGGGGGCTGACGTCGCAGAAGCAAAGAGACAGGCCGAGAGGTGAAAAAAAAAACATATGAAGCGCTATTTGAGTGAGTTAAATAAAAAATACAATAGGCAATTCAAAAAACTATAGAAAAAAATGCAATATGTAATATGTAATATTTTTATGTCAGTGAGTTGTGAAAATATTTGTGCAAAAGAAGACCAGTATTAGGAAACTGATGCGTGAACTAGTGTATGGTACAGAGCAAAGTATATAGGTACAGGAATAACTGGACAATATACAATATTCTGATATATGTAATATGGACATTTTTCAGTAATAATGCAATATATATGTCAGATAATATATATATATATATATATTTTACAACTGGTAGCACAAATTTCTCAATACTGAACTCACTTTTTCACAGTCAGCACAGCAGTAGTCAATATGGACCAAGTTTTGGTTCACTTGTCATTGCTTTTACACGAAATGCTTTTGATTGCCACATCTTTCAAAATTCATGAACTGTTTTCTCACTCAAACTCAGCCACCACCAAAAGTACACCACCTGTGTACTTACACCCCATTTTGCACATTCTGCTTCCTATGCACCTAAAAAGAAATCTGTCTGTCTATCTATCTGTCTATCTATTTATCTATCTATCTATCTATCTATCTATCTATCTATCTATCTATCTATCTATCTATCTATCTATCTATCTATCTATCTATCTATCTATCTATCTATCTATCTATCTGTCTATCTATCTTTCTATCTATCTATCTATCTTGAAGAGGACAATGCCATGTGTAATGCCAGTTCATTTACGTGACATTAATTCCTTAATCAGGAGACACTTGCTTTTGTTGTTATTCATTTAGATTGTTAAACTACATGGCTTCTCCGCCTTGGTACACTTCCTCTAACCAAGAAGCTCAAACACTCATATCAACACTGAGAAATGTGTTGTTGTTCATATTGTTAGAAGTAGAGTGCCGTAAACAAGGGAATAAATATTTCATTGTTTTGCTCAAGCAGAAAAACCTCTGCAAGAATACCAAATAGATGATGTTTGTGTTCATCAGATGTTCGTGCATTTGCAGGTACATGAAAGACAATGTGAACGACAGAGGCATACAGCTGTTGTAATTGTATAATTTCAGAGAAAAGGTCCTCTGACTGTTACTGGACAACAATTATCATCAACCACCGGTCACATGTCTGCTTAGCCTGTTTACTCAGCTTCAGGTCTGGTAAATGACAAATCAATATCTTATTCCTGGACCGATATTTGCTTTGTGTGTGAGAAGAAAAGCCTTTCAAGCACATTTCATCAAAACACAGTATACACCCTGACTCACTGTTTGTATTAGCTGTCTGAATAAATCTTGTAGTTCCCTCTGCCTACAATGGGTGGAAAGAGTGGAGAGAATCATCATTTATTCCTATTATTTTTTTCTTACTACCCAGGCGAGACTGCTCTGTAGGAGAGGAATGCACAATTCATCCTCTTTTATGTACTTCTAATGACTTTATTATACTATGAATTTGCATTGTATTCAAATTCAATCTTGAGAAGATGCACTGTTAAGACTTTCACAGAGCTGAAATGCATTGATCTACTGATCTAAGGAAATTACACACATGTTGACATTTTGGGGGCTTTCAACTCCAAATGCTGTATAATGTGCCTGTGAAGTGTGCACTTAGTCATTTTTTGCATTATATTACTGCAACACAAGTGGAGCATATTTTGTATGGAAAATGAAAATGAACTTACTTTGCCGGTGATCGAGCACAATCCTGCTCATACCCTTGTGCTTTTTAGGCCCCATCACGCTCCCTGTCAAGTGGTAAACTCCATTTGTATGTTCATGTTAGCAGTGGATGGTTTAATAGCTCAGACACTCCACAGTGCTGATGGAGAATAATGCAGTTTCCTTATGAGTGGCTCTGGCTCTATTCTATAGACCTCTGCACCTGGAAAATTGGAATTTTGTAGATGAGGGTATGCATCTGTGTGTGTCTGTGTCTTTGTGCATGCATGTTTATGCATGTATACAATTCAATAGTGAGCCAAAGCAGCAGCTTATCTCCTCCATGCCTTAACAGTGAAATTTTATTTACATGTAAAGTACCGTACAAAGGAAATCGCTCTTACTGACAATCTTTAGCACTCTGAGCCACAAGGGACAGAGTTGAGATGGGTCTGCATCTGTATGGATCAAACATTACTTTGTATGCGCTTTGACAATACAGGAAGGACTTTTATGTGTATCCAAAGACACAATATGAACATAAACAGATCCCCTTTTGAAGTAAAATCCTTGATGGAAGAGCCTTTTCTCTTTTGAACAAGCATCCACTTTACAAACAGCTTCAGACACCAATCCTCAGTTACATATCCTTGAAATTTAGGGCCAACATGTGCAATGATTCAGCAAAAAAGCCCCACTCTCAGAACAAGTGAGATTTTATATGATAAAACAATTTATAAATACAATCTGGTATAGAAGCAACATTGATTTTCCTCTGTAGAATGCAAACTTTTGATTTGATACCGAAGACTATAATTCAGCTTGGCCTGGCCTGCACACGAGGGCCTTTGAGACATGCCCCCCCCCCCCACACACACACACACACACACTCAGGGCGGATGGAGCAGCAGCAAGGGGACAGCCGTGCATCTGAGTGACTCTGGCATATCTGTTTGTTTAACATGCATTATATATGAAAGACCAGAATGAGGGAGGAAAGAGTATGGGAGTGGGGCAGCAGAACACAGTGATCGAAGAAACAGACGTAGAGACGAAGAGAGTGAGTGAGAGTGCAAAGGAAAAGACTCATTCCCAGTAGAGAGAACACATTCTGTAGGTAGAAATCTTCAGTTTCCTGCAAGAAGAGGCTAATTTTTATATTTTAAAAGAAGAACAAGAGCAAAGCACAAAAAAGTACAATAGTAAAATAAGAAATTTCAATAGGACTCTGCTCAGAGCACCTAAGTAATGCAATTCGATATGTTATAATCCCTACTTTTAGAGTAAAGAAGGTTTTAATATGATATAAGTCCAGGATGACTATCCATTGTCATTCAGCATGTCATATACATACTCTCTGATCAAATAAATATGTAGCTGTCGTTCATTATGGGAAGAAAGACTGCAGAAGACTTATAGGTTGAGCCTGCATTGTAGTTGACAAGTCCATTAACGCTGATAGAAGTGTAAATAATTTATGTTTGTATTTGCGTTTATGCGCGTGCGTATGTGTGCTCCTCAGCACCTCTGCTTAGAGTGGGTACTGAAGAATGGCAAACACTAAGACATTTTCCCTCTTTTAACTAATGAATGGAAAAGACAGTGAGTCTGACTGCCACAGCAGACATGTTCTCAGAATACATTTTAGGAAGCTGCTGGAGAAAATGGATGAGAGCAGGAGAAAGACTTTGTTCGTGTGTGTGTGTGTGTTTTGGTGGTTATGAGGTGAGCTGGACAGAGAGAAAGGGAGTGTTCCAAGTAGGAAGTCAAAGAGGTGGAAGGAGGAGCACAGAGCTGAAGAGTTCAAACAAGTAAAAAGGGTCACTGCACGAAATGATGCTTTTATTGCATGAGATCATCATGACTGAAGTCACTGGACCCCGGGAGAGGCAGGTGTCAGCTGATGTCAGCATTTCATGCCCGCTGCAAATCAGCAAAAGCAACAGCCAGTGTTGTTTCCAGACCCAGCTTACAAGATTCACCAAGCCAAATGCATGGACCGGGGGAAATCTGCATCATTACTAAAGAAACAAAGGAACAAAGTGAACAAAAGAGGGGAGAGGGCAAACAGATGTGTGTCCACTGCAGTGTGAGTCGACCTCAAGAGGGAGCTCTTATCATTCTAAAATGTCATTTGAATGTTCTCAACACTCCCTAATGCTTAGCTCCTCATCTAAGCACGCCTATTGTATCATTTCAGTCATAAAGCTCAAACCTCCCTTAATCCAACAGTGCTTCAGTTTTTGGACATTAGACGACACCAGCTCCCTCTGGAAGAAGAGGGCAAGACAGGTGTCCTGAGCAGAGAAAGAAACCCTGCAGCAAAATGGACCCACACTCTGCTGGCTTTTGGGGTCGGACTGGACTGTCCTAAACCTGCTGTCCTCTGCGTAAGAACTGGAGGGACTCTGGACATTGTGAGGCCTGACTCTGAAAATGTAATGTTTTCTAAAGGCATTCCACCTGAACACCACTGGGATATTGACTGAACATCGAGAAACATCTACTAATGCATTTAGGGTCTCTGTGGATTTACAGCAACATGACAAAACTGGACTGGGTTAAACTTAAGGAGTAATGTGTCTAGAATGTCTCCCCACTGCTTATAGTTCTTTTCCTAATTAGATATTTTAGTGAAGAATAGAGCAACAACTCTTCTCTACCAGATCCAGTCTTTGTTTCTATGGCTTCGTAACAGGTTCACTGCTAAATGTATCACAAACACGAACCAGTAAATAGATCTCTATGGCATAATGGGACTTGCATAGTTTGCATAATGATTAATGGTATTAGGTTGGATCCAGAGAACTAAAACCAATAAGATTAAAATTTTCCAGTTACATACTGCACATAGAGACAAAAAGCAATAATCTATATATACGAACATATTTAGATTGGTAATAGTTTTAAGGCTCAAGAAATAAAAAAAAAAAACCAACAAACAAACCTATTTTTAGATATTGCAGACTTCATGTTGGAGCACAATAAAACCTTTTAGAAGCAAAATGGGATATGCAAATAATAGAAAGGAATTATTATTGTAGCTATATTTCCACCCATTCCATCAATTGAAGACCAATAGCCCCCCCCCCAACACACAGACACACACACCTTAGCCACCACCATTACCTGCATATTGTCTTTTAAGTTGCAGTAGCCACATCCTAACAATCCCATTAGTGGTGGAAAAGCAGCGAACTCTGAACACATCACCTTGCTCTATATCTATGCTAATTAATGAGACAGAAGCGAGACTTCTGACTTTGAGTGATTTAAGTATGTGTGAGTGTGTGTACGTGTGAGAGTGTTTGTGCGTACATCCAGAGCTTTGAGATGGTGTCTGTGACTGTGTGATTCCAAGTTTTCGAGGCAGCCGTCATTCTCTTCTGCTGTGTCTTGTCTACATATTGGTGTGAATATGTTTCTTTTTGCCAGGGTGTGTGTTTGTGTATAATAATTGGTGCTAGTGCGGATACAGCAGTGTTTCGTATTTGAGTGTTGCATCACACCCCACATCCCCAGCGGGAGGAAGTTTTCCTTTTAATTCAATTGAAAAAAAGCTTTGCTTAAGAGCCTTGGAATAAGGATGAAGTAGAAAAAAACACTCGTGCTTAAATACATGATTGCTAATCAGAACGGTGAGAGTGTTTGATTTATCTTTGTCTCCATAGTTATTTGAATGTTCTAACTAGTATTTGAGCACTATTGATTTTTGATTGCTGAGGCTAATGCAGATATTTCTAGATCAGTTTGCCGATTTGCTGTTATTTTATGACAAAATTTAATATCTCTAAATTTAAGTGTTTGTTAGTGTTTGTCTCATTAGTGGTTCCTTATAATGGCTCAAAAGCCTCTAAAACAACCAATGAAGTCTATTTATTTGGGTTGTAAGCTCTTTAAACTGAGTCATAATCTCACTCTAAGTTGTTGACACCTGTCAGTGGTAAGGAAACTCTTCTATGAACCCTTCTAGACATCTATACGTACCGGAATATGAAATTAAATGGGGGAAACACAGCTGTTCAGGGATTTTCTCTTGCTGTTGAACACAATTAGAATGTTTTGTATCTTTCTGGATTTGCTTGTTCTCCTTCATATTGCAGATACTGTACATGTGGGCCAGGTGGTCTTGACTGCAGTCGGTGTTTCTGAGTGTTTGTCCATTTATATCCTTAGCTAGGTGCTGAAAATCAGTTCTGAGTGGTTCCCTGCTTCCCATCATATCAGCAGTATTTTTTGCAAAAATAGCCACGTGCCCGTATGTGCATTAAAACAGGCTTTACTTGCTGTGATTGCTCTGAGCAAATTCATTTTTCACACAGACCAAAGATTGCAGATTGTGTCCCCCATCACTTGCTATACATTGGAAAAATGTTCAGAAGGGATCCTTCAATGGCCAGTATGAACAGAAGCAGGCAAAAACAGTTTAAAGCACATGTGGGCACATGACTTTTGTTAAGATTGACTTGAATATTTGGAAACCTGTCCTTTAAGTGGTCCAAGGCTGATGTAAAGAAGTGTATTACACATGCGGTTTACATAGATGTCTGTGTAGGATTTCTTACTGAATACAGTTACATTTGCCATGGCAACCTTTCCGTCTCCATAGATCTCCATGCTAAAACTAGACAATCATTTAGTGTCTGGCTGCAGCCTGCAACACACAGATTGCACTATTCCTCCCATGGCCACAGGAATGGAGGATGTTACGAGTGGCCTACCTCAGGTCATTAAGATGCCCTCACTCAGCAAAACTGGAACATCTGCATGCGCTGATCAGCCTGGTTCTGTGCTTGGTGGAGCGATGATAACTGTGCGCTAATTAAAAAGCCATTCATTGAAGTGAAAGGCCAATTAAAGGCCTAATATTTGATAAGGCTCTCAGTTCACTCAGCAGCAAGCCCACCTGGGAAGTATTTATTAAATGTTAATGGAGACTGTAATTAATAGATTAACATGGAACTGAATATCATTCACAGAGAGGGGAGAGAGATGGTAAGTCCAAATGAGGGACAGATATGTAACTCAGCCTTTTTTCTCTAGTAGGCTGCTGTCAACACCCGAGGCTGTTATAATGGTTTGTCAGCAGTTGAGAATTGCATGAGAGTTCCTTGTTGCACAAACTGCAAAAAATTGTAGCAGAAATGTCCAGATTCCTTGTCTGTGTTCAAGTTTTCTGACTGGATGTATATAGATATTTACACTTTTGGGCCATGTGAGTAGAATGCAGTTGTGTTTGTATTTGTAAAATTAGCTTTGTGTGTATCTGTAGCTGTTTCTTAGTTTATACATGCATAAGCTAGAAAACAATATGTACTTTGTAATAAATAAGAATGAGATGTAAAATCTGACTTTCACATTTTCATATGCTAAACTCATGTTTTATCCTGAAATGAAAAGTGAATGTAAATTTTCCAACGTGGGCCAATGCTCCTCTCCTCCTCCTTTAACCAGGTTGTGATAATGAACAAGCAGTTGCAAAGCATTGTGGGGCAGTTTTGATTTTTAGAGATCATCAGCTCCATGCATGCCACGATTCAGATCTTCAGCCATGTTCTTCTCTCTTCCAGCACCACCAGTGTCCATAGGGGAGATGTTCCTGGGCTTCTTATGGTGTTACTAGCCTCATAAAGTAGTGATGTCTTGATAGGTGTGTACTTACCAAAAACTCCTCACATATGTCCTCAAACTTTCTTAATGTGCACACTATAAAATAAATTAATTTGACGACTCTGTAAGCTCTCAATCAAGTCTCCAAGTCCCCTGATTTAACTATCACTGTACATACTTTAAACTGCAGCATTTCAACCCTCTTACTTCAGTATGTTGTAAGGACAATTCAGATAGAGCCCGTGTATGACCCTCCCCTCTATCAGTCTCGGCCCGGTTGTGACCGTGTCAGCGTGTTCTGTTAGAGTGACTGTCCTTGTTTCTGTCCCTCAGAGGCTGCCCTCTATTTATAAGTTGTACTTAAAAAAAAAAAACAAAACAAAACAGAAAAAACCCTCTGCCTTCCTGTTGTTCCCGAGAGGGAGAGAGACACTCAATGCGTTCCCCGGCCTCTCAACAACAGACGACAGACCAAGTTGAACTGTGGACAGCATACCTGGCAATGATTTCCCCCAAGAACAGGGCTCTTGCTCCTCACTTTTGTTTTACTAATAGCTTTGTTTGTCATGGCTGCTGTGTGCCGAGTCATATCCTGGCTGTGATGATGGTTTTCTTTCATTTTCATTTTCTTCTCATTGTGATGATCTGTTTTGGTCTTTTGACCTTGTTTACATTCATTCCACAGGCCATTACACACTATGCAGTGTGTCTTCATTACTGGTGGCTGCTCTATTTGCCAAGACTAATAGACATGGTCACAGAGGACAGACATGCCAATAGCACTAAATACTGTATGCTAAAGCTTAATGATCTATCTGATTGGTGGCAGGATTAAGGGTATGGCTTCTTCAGGTGGAGGTTAGAGATATATTTTAACACTGGAAAAACATAGAAAATAGAAATTGATAGTGTTCTGTGATGCTTGTCTATAGTAAATTGTCAAGTAGTCACTATCAGCTGTTTACCGGTTGCAAAAGGAGGTAAGTCGATGATGTAGTTAACAAACGAACACACACAACAGGTGCTATCTAGTTGTTAATCTATGCCCAATCTGTGTCTGATGGCTCACATGTGTACATACCTTTTTGTGTGTGTGTGTGTGTGTGTGTGTGTGCGTGTGTGTGTGTGTGTGTGCGTGTGCGTGCGTGTGAATGTGATTGTGTGCATCTCATGAGTATGATGCTGGGAGGATACACTGTGTGAGGTGAGTACTGATATTGGTACCATGAATAATAGAAATGCCTCAACCTGTGTTATTTAAAAGTGCCATCGATAACAAAGAGACACTAATCACTGATCATGAGCTTTGCACCAGTGCACCTTCACCTGAGCGGCACACACTTGGCAAATAGATTGCATGTTGGACTTTTATTGATGTAAATATGCTTCGGTGTATATGTGTGTTTGTATGCAATGAACTGGATTGGTGTTTGTAGTTGCAGGTCACAAAGTCTGATCAAAATGGACATTGTTTCATTAAACTGAATTAGAAGACAATTAGCTGATTCATTGCCTTTTAACTGCTAATCCTTGAAATGTGACTCTGTTTACTATAAGTCTACAAACGACAGACTCAGCAGCAGCAAACCAGGCGGAGTATTACATGCCTCCATGTGAGTAGAATCAGAGGACCCCATAGTAAATAGCAATCATTTAAATAATAGATATATGTCCGTTTGTGTGTGTGTGGGTGTGTATGTATATGCATGTGAGTGTGTGTGTGATTGTGTTCTTTATTGGTCAATAAAATACTCAGGCCTGGGCTCGAGTGTGAATTTATTGTTTCCGTGGTCAGTTAGTTGTATGTGCATGAGTGTGGCTGTGAGTATGTGTAGCAGTATTAAGGCCACAATATCAAGTAAATCAGTCAGACACAGCAGACAAAGCACTATGTTAAAACTTCACTGTAGTTCAGCTAAGATGGATGGGTGAAGTGGAGTGGCGCTGTGGTGGAGTAGGGGGGCCTATTAAAGGTTATAAAGTAAGAAAGGGAGGGAGGGCGAATGAGAGGGAGTCAGCAGGAAACAGGCTTTTGAATGGCGCTCAGATCAATACTAATAACCACATACTGAAAATGACTTCCTCTCATCCCTAATAACTCACCCAGAGGAGGAGAGACATGGAGACATGCATCGAGAGGAGAGAGGTGAGAAGTTGGACGCTGGTGGAGGGGAGGTTGTGGAAGGAAAAATGAATGTGACATTCAAATTTGTCTGTTTTGAAATCTTTGTTGGTCTTCTGCATCCTCGTTCTTCTTTCTTTTTGTTTAATAAGGAAAAATGAACAGACGGCCATGTTTGAGGATCCAATTTATAACTGAGGAAATGTGGTGCCGCCCATTTCCTCCTCCTACGGCCCTCCCTGAACTCACACAGCCTCAGTCATATTTGGAAGAGATGTGAGATGTGTGTGTAAATGTGTGTGTGTGTGCGTGTGTGTGTGTGTGTGTGTGTGTGTGTTTTGCATGTTGAGTGTTACAGTGCCAAACAATTTGTATTGGATTAGATTGTTCTAAAAGCATCTTGCAATAAGAAACCCAGCGAATGCGTGTTCCCTAATGGCCTGCCATTTTATATTTCTTTAATGAAGTTATAGAGGAGGAGAAAATGGTCAACTCTGCTGTGCTCCTCCACACACACACACACACACACACACACACACACACATTACACACACACACAAGCACAGGGCGCTCTCCATTTGCTGAGGCACATATATTAAACTCAGCTAAAGCTTACTCTGTGTGCCAGAGAGAAACTGAAGCTCCATAATGGTTATCTTCTCTGCATTCTTCTGCATTTGTTTTGTTTAGGGTGTGTTTGAACATACAAACATATCTGAAGAAAGGACTTTGTCAGCTGAATTTTGCCAAAACTGTATCAAAGCATGATAATGTAATCTTAGTTTGCTTTTGAGTGACGATCCCATTTCACACGGGTTTCAAAGCTTTTTCGAAATTTTAACACCTTGATCAAACTCAAACATTACGACACTGTTGAGTTGAAACTTCCCCATGTGAATGTGTGTGTCAAAAACAGAGGGGCAATAGAAAGTAAGGGCTTATCTGATGTCAGATAAAAAGGCACACATACAGATATTTCAATGTCGCCTAATGCCTGACAAGTGGAACATTGAATCAAGTTTCTCCTTTGTGGTGCCAAATATGAGAACCAAAGGCAATAGATCTGTCCAAAGCACAGGCCTTTCCCTGTATGTTGTGTGGTTGTTTTTGAAGAACCGTTCAGATCACTTCCAACGCAGCAAGTGTTGGAGAGCGGACTTGTTATGATTCCCAGATGGCAGACGGTTCATTGTCTGCTGCAATATACATGGAGCCAAATTTAGTACAGAGCTTTCAAAAGCTGGTCATTATGGTGGAACTCAAGAGCAGATGGTGCCCTAAAGCTTAGGAATTTTCTTCCTACAACAACCACTAGGACATATTGTCTATAATATTTTTCATGCATTACTTTGGTAGGTGTTGACCCTTGGGTAGGGAAAAGCAAGGGATGACATGAATCTTAAATAAAAAGTAATAATTTGTGCTTGTTGAGAACTTTTTTATATAACCAAGGAAATCTGCCAAAAAGGCCCCTTGTATTGATCAATAAAAGTTGAACTTGAATGGAAAGTTAAAACTCTTGTTGGACTGGATTACTGACAAAATTAAAAAAACAGACATGAATGACTCTTGACCACATTTTTATGATATGCAACATTATAATAGTATTATTTGCAGCAAAATGGAGTTGAGCTTAGTCAGAAAATCCCAGGTTTAGTAATAGGAATTGATATGCAACTTAACAGTTTCCCTGCAAAGAAAAAGGAAATCTCGAGATCAGAAAATCTCCTCAACTATAACCAAGTAGAAGTTGAACAGGTCATACTTCTTTTGGGTAAGTGATTAAGAATTTTATCAAACTGAATGAGGCATAAGAGGATTCCCTATTGATTTATTTCAGTGAATAACACGATTCTCTTAATTTCACTGACACACATTTAGTTGTCATCAGTGCAATCTTCTATAAAATATGTGCCAATCAATAGTCTACCCTTACTTATAGATTTTTCTCTAGGGCTATCTTCAGATGGTGCTATAGCTTATCAAACAACAATGATACATATCACCATTGACCCATCCTAATCAATTATTCAGTCCTAAGACCTAGGCCATACCTGTATATTTTACAGCCCCCAATGGCCATATCAATCTATTCCTGCCCTTTCTGTCCCTCCATCTCCTTCTGATATAGACTTAGCCAGAGCTTTCCTTTGCAGTCATCTCATTGTAAAAGAAAACCTTTTCTGACTAAAATATGAATATTTTAGTTAAACTGATGTGAACTCAAAGAAGAATTTGATGGTGGCCCATAAGCAAAGGAAATGCCGTGACAGTGAAAAATGATTAGACTTTTATTTCCTCGATCCTAGAATTTTAATCCTGTTTTTGTGAAACACTTTGAGGTGCATAATTGCATGACGGATGCTATATAAATAAAGATGTCATTAGTATGATGATGATTGTTATTGTTATAGGCCCAATCATTGTTGATAGTAGTAGCAAACAGGCCTGGAGAAGTAAAACAAAAACAAAAACAAAAACATAAAAATCAGCTTAAAACAAAGGGAAGCTGTTGATCATATTATTTAATGGTCATCAGCACTTGGCACTGTAAATTAATAAAAAAGGTTTATCATGAATAATTCTGGATTGTCTTTAACTTCAGTCTAATGGAATAAAATTACACAAAGCTAGGGGCCGTAACATATGAATGGATGAGTAGGAGTCTACAACCTACAACATATTCAACAGAGACCAATCAGTAATCACACTATGGTTTTGTGTTGGCAGGTGTGCCATTTGCTGATTCTAAGCCTGTGCTTATTTTGACCTGTTGAATGTGTGGCTATGAAAGCTATGGCATATTTCAGCTGCTGATGAGTTGACCTTAGCAACTATTGCACTGATGTGTGGAGCTCTCGTTGACATTAAATAATTCTGTAGACCTTCAGCTTTGTATTTGTGTGTTAGAGCTATGTTGGTTACCTCTTCATCAGCACACCTCGTGATTTTCCCTCTCTGACAGCTTCATAGAAATAATCAAAATCACAACATGCATACAGGTAATTTGGTCCTATTGGGGTTATTTTTTACACTCTGCAAGGGGAAATCACTGTTTACTCTTTGCATCCTGGCGTGACTTGCTTCAGTGGAAAAGACATATTATTATGTGTACTACTAAGTGGTCATTGGGAAATTTCATGGACATAAGGGGCTGGTATAGACCATTTTCATGGTAAAAATTTTGACATGTCAATGAAGAAAAACACAATTCCATTAGGTGTCCCAGGGAACTATGCCAGTAAAATATCAGAGCCCTTAAACTGGCTGACCTGAATATAGTTGCAATTAATGTTATTAATTACACTTCTAATAATGAATAAACCTGTATTACAAGGTTTATGATGAATAATTTTTTCTTCTGTTTCACATTTAATGCGATAGCTAGATTAGTTTTCAAAAGATTTTTGTATTACAAAAACATCAATGTAAAAAGTCAACAGGGGTGAATGCTTTTGTAACTCTTTCAATTGTATGTGTGGTGGCCAGACCAAACAGAAGAGAGAGCTGAATGATTTGGGTGGCTTTTGTGTGAGTGTGTGTGTGTGTTTGTGTGTGTGTGTGTGTGTGTGTGTGTGTGTGTGTGTGTGTGTGTGCATGCATTTGCTCTCACTTACATGTGTGAAGTGGGTGTGGACACAGGAACTAATGGTGACTTATTAACATCATAATTCAGCCAGGCAGGACAACTAATCACTGAGACCTCAGATAGACCAGCCACAGGGGGTGATGGATGAAGCCTGCGTGTGTGTATATTTGTCTGGGTGTGTTGGGGTGTCTGTGTGTGTGTGTATGTGTGCAACTGCATGTGTGTGAGTGCCTGTGTGTATCAGTGATAGATGGGTTCTGTGGGGGTCCTTTCACACTGAGATGTCTCCTAATCAGTCTTAATGATTAGGCTCCATTGATTAGGAGCATTGATGAGACTGGGATTGAGGGTGTAGGGTGTGGCAACATCCCAACGATATCCTGTCTTCTACAGAATTTGAAGAAAGTATAGTTAGACTGGAAAGCAAATCACTATGTCTCTGCTTATGTGTAGGTGTATGTTTGCGTGTGTGCCACTGATGAGCATATTCATATAAGTGCTTTTGTATGTGTTGGGTCTGTCGTCTGGCATTTAGCTCAGGGACGGCTGAGCTGAAGATGTTTGTCACAAGGAACTCTATAGAGGAGTGTGAGGACGTTCCCTCTCCTGTCTTCTCCTCCTCTGTCTCTGTCTGCATCAATATCTCGGCCTCCTCCCTTGGTGATGCCACTCATCCGTCTCTGGCCCAGTCAGGGCTGTTTACACTCATTTAGCTCCAGCTGAGGTGCAGCTAGGGCAGGCCATGAGGTATTTATAGCCAGCATGAGAATAATAAAGTAAACAGGAAACAAAAAGAGAAAACAGGAAAATTGTGTTGACATAATTTGGGCTGTTTTTTAGAGGACTGCCACGGGACAGGCAAAAACAACCTACTCATTTTCGAATCAAATACCTTGTCAGTGACCAAGAACCATAGAATGAGAATGAGATTGCAACGGTGGCTTCTGCTCCCTTAAGCCTGCAGTTATTGTAACCAGTGTAAGCAGTGAAATTATACAGCAGAGATCATTTAGTACCTGTCTGACAGTATTTATTCTTAAGTTATTCTTAATGCAGACATTTCTCCACCCTTCCTCTTTCTCTCTCTCTATCCTTTTGCAAGTGGCGAGGGCCAGCGGAAGAGAGGAAGAGACAAACTGAATTACTCTTCTTTTCATCATCCGTGACCAGCGAGCCATCTGATAACCCTGATCTCATTATGATGCTAATTGTCAAGTCCTCCCTCCTCTTATCCTCTCGTCCTCTCTTTTTCCCTATGTACACTTTTAGGACCATCCTTTCTCCCTCCCTCGCTCTCTCTCTCTCTCTCTCTCTCTCTCTCTCCCTCTCCCTCTCTCTCTGTTTGTCTAAGTATTTACTTCCTGCCTGCTAATGGCACCAACTTCAGGGAGAGGCCCAATATCCACTTTTAGCATAATCATTCTCAGCACAGGCAGCAACATGAGAGATTTATGGTCTGCTGAATATAGTCTGGCAAATCTTCCAGCTTTCACATAACTAAAACTCATAACTGTCTGTTTTCCCCAGCCATCTCCATCCTGCCTCCCCCTTTCTCTCTTTCCACTCATTCTCGAAGTCAATGTGTTCATTTCTGTATATTTACTGGATATGTGTAACTGAATGTGCATACATTTATTTTTTGCTGAGTGCTTATGCATGTATATTTGTTCTTTTGTTTTTTCTCAAACAAACAATCTTCAAATTCTACCTAATTTTTCTTTGTAATAATTTGTTATAAAATATAATCAACATATCTGGTGTCCTTGGTTTAACTGCCAAATGTCCTAAATATGGGACAAGACAGCGTCAGCCATGTTTTGATTATTGGTTTCCTCTATGTTCCTGCTGTGAGTAATGACCACAACTTTTAATGGGGTCTTACCAGTGTCCTACTATTAATTAAAGCTTGATTGGAAGAATAAATTAATCTAACTGTGGTCCGCCTGATCAATAACCCATATGAGGGCTCCATTAAGCACCAAGGGCTTAGTACTCTGCATGTGATATGTGTATGTTGAAGGAGTTAGGGGAGTTAAATGGGCCTCTTAGATTACGAATGACTTTCACCCCTATTAATCATAACAACCTCATCAAGTCATGGGAGGTGTGCATGTGCTTGTGTGTGTCTGCAGCCATTCATCCATGCAGCAGTATGCTTTTTTTCTTTAAGTACAGTCTTTAATTGATCATTGAGATCTTAATACGGACAGTGATCAGATGATATTTAGAACATATAGATCAGGGAAATCTGACATTTTTCAGTTGAATCTCTACAAAACCTCTGCTATGAAACAAAGGCAAATGGTATTTTCAGGGCTTGATACTTACCTT
This sequence comes from Istiophorus platypterus, assembly GCA_016859345.1. Taxonomy (NCBI): domain Eukaryota; kingdom Metazoa; phylum Chordata; class Actinopteri; order Istiophoriformes; family Istiophoridae; genus Istiophorus; species Istiophorus platypterus. The sequence continues at coordinate 6,949,911 of CM029111.1, forward strand.
TTTCCCAAGGAGCACATGTGCCCCTAAGTTGAACAAGACTAGTTCAAAATTTACTCTATGGCTGGACTGCCCTTTATCGGCTTTTCTCATACTCTCTGTTCACAGAAATACAATATTCTTATACAGCAGAATTCCCAATAGAGTTGTTCTTATTTACATGTTTTTCTCTTTCTGTTACTAGACAACAGAACAAGTATGAAATATTGACTTAAATATTGACCATTAAGACGACATATTAACCAGCAGTCACTTCATAGGCAATTTCCAAGCAGCTCCCCTGCTGCTAAAATCCTGATTTTTATGACCGCAACCTTGTCAGACAAAATCAGCATACACATAAATTAAAGACAATGGCTACACTGTGATTTTGGCTAAATTTACTTGTAAAATAATCAAACAGAAAGAAACTTAGAAGCTCATTCATGTCTATGCAGCTGCTGTTAGGTCAGTTGAATGAGATGCATAGAAATTTGCGCTGTTAACTGATTTTAAAGGTCAAATTAAATGCTAATCCAAAATCCAAGTCAATTTAATATGCGGGCCCAACTTATTCAAAATAATTCTGCTGAGGAGCCTCATAATAAAAAAAAGGGGGAAATATCAAACTCACTAATGGTGAATCCTCAAAAATGGGTTAGGAGAGTTATTATTAAAGTTATATCATTAGTAGGCTTTGGTGTTCTAGCAACCTCTTAAATTAAAAAACTTAATATGAAACGTGTCAATACAGACCCGTGAAAATGGTACCTGTTTGAAATATAATTCGTTAATTCCATTTGATTCAAAATAAATGAATCTTAAGCAATACGAGTCCATGGAAAATGGGAAGTTACTGCAGGATTTGTGTTTAAACAAAATGCAAGTTTGCATTCTAATTGAGCATGTGTTTAACACATGATTGTCAGTGTCCCATTTTTGCCTCATAGTAAGGAGTTCAAAAACCCATTTACATTTTGACTCTGGTTCAGGGAAAGCTGTATGTATGTGTGGGTTTTTTTTTAATTTTAATTTCTTATTTTAAAGCCAAACAGGGCTTTATGCCCTTGAGAACATTAATTTGCTTAGAAAGGTTTATGGCAATCTGCCAGTAGGATCATTGTTACAGTATCTTCACCATTGACATCATGGGTGTGGATGATGCTGTAATACACCTTCTCCACAGATCCTACTCCCATCTGGAGAAGCATGGATTTACTGTGAGAATGATGTTCTTCATTTGTGTATTCAAAACCATACAGTCCTCATTCCTGTTGGAGAAGATATATTGCGTGGGGCTGGATCACTGCCTCACCACCTGGATCCTGGACTACCTCACAAATAGACCACAGTATGTGAGGTTACTGTATGTCTGACACCATACACCATGCGCAATAAATCCCCATAACACTTGCAACTTCTTTCCTAACCATTACTTGACATATGTGCAATATTACACTTAAGGTAATCAATGTAAAATAAGTATTATTCTTGTAAACAATGTGCAATATTACACTTCATGTAAATACATTAATGTTGCAAATATTTTTTTTGTTTTCTTTCTGATCACAGTGCAAGAGCTAAGATCAGAGATCAACAGACTTGAAGATTCATCATCTGGGGACCATAAATGTCTTTAGAAAATTTGATTGAAATGCACTAGTTAATTTTCATGATACCAAAAAAAAAAATCAACTAAAGTTTTTGGGACAAGTTTTCATGTAAAACTGGATAACTGCAAACTTCATGTGCTCTATGAACAGTAGGACAGACAAATGTAATAGATAAGCTACAAAATTATTTAATATGTGGACAAAGTAAAATTAACACTCAGTCAGTTCTTGCATTTTGTATGGCTTCAGTGCAAAACTGATGCGAACGATAGAGACATAAATGACTCACAGGTTTCCAGTTTCTTCCTGAGCAAGCACTCAATTGTAATTTTCATTTATCTTTACAAGTGTGTTTGATCATTTTCAAAGAAACTGATATTTCCTGTTCCACAGATTAAGCCAATATTCCCCTTGTCTAACTTGGATTACCTTTCTCGGATTTCTTTCCCTGCCACCCCGAAACACAGACACAGGGAGGACACACATTCACACACACCATGCAGGTCTCATTTGGATATCCATTAGACTGTTTCAGCATGAGAGCTTAGAAATCTCAAGTAAACAGCAGTAGGTACTTGTGAATGCACTCTTGTGTTTTAGGAAGTGCTGCACTGCTTGTTAGTCTGGTAAATTGTTTTTTGTACCCCTCTTGCTAATGATTCATTTGTTGGTGGGGATGTTTTCCTTGCAGCCCGAAAACACTGATAATCAAAATCCCTGCTCTAATTTCATTACAGCATTTTAAATATGCCCCATACTGTTTTCAGATGCAAATTGTGAGCTCGCTCTCTTTTCATTCTTCTCCCTTGCTCTGCATTGCATTCCATTTCAGAATAAAGAAACCAATAAACCCAAGTCCATCTTGGGCCACGCACAAATGAATTTCTTACATAAAGATGTCAGAACAACTATACTATTCCCCATTTTGCTCCCTCTTTTTGCATTGCGTGTGCCTGTGTGTAAAAGTGTGTGTCTGTGTGAACATCTATGCTATTGTGTGGCTTTCCACTGTCTAATGGAAAACCTCGCTTGGTTTCCCCTATCTCATTATTTGATAGACCAGATGAGAAATAGATTTATGATTCCGATTAATAACGTTAGCTAGAGTTCATTGTTTCCGCCAGTCAGCCGAACAACTTCATATCAGTCCCACTAATGCCTCTGAAACACCAGTGCTGTGTGTTTAATAATATCATTGTTAGAAAAGCCATTTGTTCTCATTTGAGCAGCAAGTCTCATTTGGTTGGATGGAGTAGCTCTCCACCTCACCAATCCTGCTTAAGACTACAGGGAATACCAGGCAAATGAAGGATAGAAAAGCAATATTTCTACTATCTAGGTTTGCATATCTCTAAGAGTCTGTCTTGTTATGTTGGAATAATATATATTGAGAGAATATATTGACGACTTTATGGAAAACAGTGTAAAACAAAATTTTCTCCCAGTGTGCCGTTTTCTTAGTAGTACATATGCAATTGTAAGATGTTTTTGAAATTAGAGCTGTCCAATATATGTAGGGAGAGCATGAGATGAGATAATGAGACTGGTTCTGTAATCTCAATGAGATATATTTTAAGTGCTGCAGTTCAAAAAAGGAGAATGTGATACATTGTATGTATAATAGCCACCAATATGAGATAGGACGTGCAGGTCCTGAAAATTCTTAAAGTTTTAAACCAACTTTAAATTTAACTTACTTACTTACTTAATTTTTTTTTTCGATTTTGAGCTATTGGGAGACATTGTACATATATACTGTAAACTACAAATGAGATTATAAGTTCTTACAAGTGTTTTTTGGATTTTTTAAGGAAGTACTGAAAAAAAGCTATGTAATTATAAATAAAGCTAGGCCATATCATCCCTACTGGTTTTGCATCTGTACTTTCACACTTATGCTGGTATGCCTTTCAATAAGGTATTACATTTCAATCTATGTGATATTAAAAAGTACTTAAAAGTCTTGAATTTCAGTGGGTGAATCCTACAGAAACCCTGGATAAAGCAATAGTGTTATTGATTTTATTTGTTGAGCAAGAACACTTCTGTTTCTCAATTGCAGAGTCAGAGTTAGAGTACACGCCAAGCAGCCACAACATTAAAACCTGTAACTGGTTTTAATGTTATTGCTGATTGGGTTATCTTAAGTTTGTTTGTAGTTAGTCCAAAGTTTTTCTTGTTGGGGTCAGATGCTTCAGGAGAGTGTGGGCCCAAGGTACATCAGTGAACAGGGGTGTACTCTAACAATAAATGAATGTGGCAGCAAAGGAGCTAATCGGCCAAACAGTGCTGGTCACAACGGGACATCAGCGACCCTTAATCATCAAGCTGCAGCAAATTAATTACCACAATCATCTACCTACGGCAAATTAATTATCACAATCAATCACCACAAATTAAATTGGGCCTTAAAATAGCCCCGCGGTCAACTGGCAGTCAGCAATTCTAGCCTGCACCCAGGGTGGGAGCAACACATGCAAGCAAATATGCCTACATGCAATGGAAGACAAATATGGGAGGCTATATGTACACATTACACATGAATTTTAAATATATGCACATACGAAATTATAAACACACCTACTCACACATGCCAGCAGGCAATAGGAAGAAAAGGACATGAAACTCATTTAAGAACAAATGTCATCTAGACAGCCCACTTAATTAAAGCTGCAGAAGTAAAATGGGGAGAGGGGAAAAAGTTGGGGGTGAAATGAAAAAATGAATGAAATAAGAGAAAATTTGCCCACAGGGGAATATACTGGCATCAGGTTAACTTAAAAACAAAACAAACAAATGTATTAAATGTAACAATCTGTCACAAAAAAATTAACAATCTGTATCTCTGTGTTTACCAAAAAAGCTTGTGAACATTTTTAACATTTCTCAGTAATAAGTACTTGAAGCTGAGTAGATAAGCTGGAAATATTGACACAGTTACTGTGTTGTTTTTATTCAATTAATGTTTTGTACAGTGCAGTGGGATCATAGATTAAAATAAATTCAATTTAATTTACCGGATAAAGATATTTTTAGAGCTGCAATGTCTGTCATGCTGATATATTCGGTTTCTAGAACTGCTTTCTTCCTTTTTTTCTCCTATTTTTAACTGAATCATCTGTTTCCTTTAAGTTTAGAGTGTTTAAATTGTTGCAGTTGCTGAGTGTTTTTTCAGATGTTAGGATGAAATTACCGTTCGTCTCAAACTCACCCACTGTATTTCACTGATCTCCTATGCTATGTACGTATGTCCCAATAAGGGTAGGCGATCTTTCCAAAAAAAATCATATCCACACTCATGATCAATGGTCTGAATTGTGATCTCTTATTCCAATTTTGAAATGTACCTGTTGAGATTATCCAGACTCGAACCAACCTATGAGTTCATCTATATTCACCATTCAAAACACAATACTGCAGTAAAGACACTGTTTTTAAACTATTCATATGAGGCAGTTTTTTAAAAGTTGTCCGCAGCTTTGAATAGCACCATATCCTTGGCTAGATGGAATGTGACCACCTCAGGCACCACCTTTTCCATCATTTATTTTTTTCAGCTGTTTAATGAATCACTCAATGTTAATTATGTTTTGAGACCTTGCATGATATAGATGAGAGGGGCTCGTGGAATTCTCCTTTGGATGCTTTGCTTTAAGGTGGTTGAATAAATTTGTCGTGTTATGTTTGTCGTAATACGATTTATCGTATTAGCTTTGAGAAATATCTGACTATTCGTAGCTGAACCACTGCCACACTACTGATGTCAAGTCATATGATATGGTCAGTCAGTACTGCCGTCTAGTAGGCAATCATTCTGTTGGTTTGTGAACATAGTGTAGCTCCACGTTATTAAGGTAGAGTGAGTTCAGTTGGTACCATTGTAAAATATCATGATCTGTAAAATTCACTTGACAAGTGAATCATGGACGTGTTCAAGATCAATCATAATATAAAATCATCAGATCGCCTACGCCAATGTCCAAAACTTGTTTAATGAATCAGAATCTGTAACAAAGCATTTTTTAGTGGTTTAATATTGGCTACAGTATATAAACCTGGATCAATTTCCAATCCTTTCCCTAAAGTCACCTTGGTTTCCAGGTAGGCTGTAAAAAATGCTTCATTTTGGTCTGTTTTATCACTGGAACAATTTTCTAATGCAAAGTATTAGGAGCCACTGAACCGCGAAGCAGCACAAACAAGTAAATAGCAGCAAGCAGCCTCAATTAATGATGTGTGCACTGACAGCTCATGCTGGCAAGTGATGTGAGCAGAGGTGGTTTGAGTGAAAAAAATATTTTAGTATTAAGTTGACCACAACTCTCAAATGCTGCGGCTGATTGGAAACTCAACTTGAAATTCAATGTTTTGTTCATTGTAGGGATGGAAAGAGGCCATGTAAATTCTCTCCAAATCTTTCTGCCACAGAAATTTCACATCAGTATCCCTCTCTCCCTTCAGGATACAAGAAAATATAAAAGCAGAGTTTTTTTTCTCAATGCAGAGGAGTTTAGCAGTCTAACTTACAAAATTGCTTTACTAACTGGAATGTTAGTCATCTTTTGACTAAGTGTGCACTTTGGAGTCATATATTGTATGATATAAACATGATAAAATAATATGGACTGTCCATATTCTTTCTTCTTCTTGTTAACTTACCTGTATTTGGTCATAATTTGTGTTTGTTTACTAATCTCTAAGAGTTGAGTGATAACTTTCAGTCATTTTTTAGGGCTTAGTAACTTTCTAATCAACTTTAAGGTTTATGTTTAGATTTTCCTCGCAGTGCCTTGAAATTCTGTATGTACAGAAATTTATTTAAGAAATACAAAAGACAAACAAACTACTGGATATGATAAGCTGGGTGGACTAATTATTATGTTTTTGGTATATACTGATTAGCTACATTATTAAAACTACCAGCTTTAATGTTGTGGTTGAATGGTGGATGCAGTGCTTTCAGCAAGTATTCAGAACCCTTCACTTATTTCAAATTTTATAATGTTGCAAACTTATGCTAAAAAGGTTCATATCAATCTTTTCTGCAATCAATTTACACTCAATACCACATAATAACAGAGTGAAAACAGAATTTTAGAAATCTTAGCAAATTTATTAAAAGATATTCCGATCCTTCACTATGACTTTTATAATTTAACTCAGGACCCTCTCGTTTCTTTTGATCACTTTTGAGATGTTTCCACACCTTGATTGGAGTCCACCTGTGGTAAAATTTAAGTGATTAGATATGATTTGGAAAGGCACACACCTGTATATATAAGGTCTCATAGCTAGTAATGCATATCAGAGCCAAAACCAGTCATGAGGTCGAAGGAACTGACTGCAAACCTAAAAGACCAGATTATGTTGAGGCAAAGATCTAGGGTAGGCTAAAAAACACAGTGTACAGTGATCTCCATTATTCTTAAATAAACTACCAGAACTCTTCCCACAGCTACTCACCCCAGCAAACTGAGCAATCGGAGAAGGGCCTTGGGAAGAGAGGTGACCAGGAGCCCAATGGTCACCCTGGCTGAACTCCAGAGATCATGTGTGGAGATGAGAGAAACTTCCAGAAAGACAACTGTCACTGCAGCACTCCATTGATCTGGGCTTATGGCAGAGTGACCAGATGGAAGCCTCACCTTAGTGAAAGACAGAGCCGCTTGGAGTTCGTGAAGGACTCTCAGACTTTGAGAAACAGGATTCTCTGGTCTGATGCAACTAAGATTGAACCGTTTGGCCTCCGTTCTAAGTGTCATGTCTGGAGGAAACCATGCACCGCTCATCTCCTGCCCAATACCATTCCAACAGTGAGCCATAGCTGTGGCAGCATCATGCAGGGACAGGGAGACTGGTCAGGGTTGAGGGAAAGCTGAACAGAGCAAAGTACAGAGATTTCCTTAAAGAAAAACCAGGTCCAGAGCGATCAGGACCTCAGACTGGGCGAAAGGTTCACCTTTCATCAGGACAATGACCCTAACCACACAGCTGAAACAATGCCGGAGTGGCTTATGTACAACTCTGTGAATGTCCTTGAATGGCCCAGCCAGAGCCCTTGGTATAACCCAACTGAACATCTCTACAATGGCCCCCATCGAATCTGACAGAGCTTGAGAGGATCAACAGACAAATGGCAGAAAATCCCAAAATCCAGGTATGCAAAGCTTTTCATGTCGTACCCAAGAAGACTTCAGGCTGTAATCACTGTCAAAGGAGCTTTAACTAAGTACTGAGTAAAGGGTCTGAATACTTATGTCAATGTGATATTATATTTTTTCTTTTTCAATAAATTTGCAAAAATTTCTAAGATTCTTTTTTTACTTTCTAATTATGGGGTATTGAGTGTAGATTAATGAGGGGGGAAAGATAAATGATTTATAATATGGAGCAATGTGAAAAATGTGTGTTTGTGTATATATATATATATATATATACATATATATATATTATCAGATTTGCAAAAAATTTGGTGGAGTGATGGGGCATGGGCCAGGGAAGAACTGATAATTTCTGGTGTGGATATGGTTAAAGGGATCCAGGAATTTTTTAAAAACACTTTCCCTTACATTGCGATCAAGAGCATTTTTTTTTTCTTTGAGGAATTATGCGCTCTACCATTCTCTGGCATTCTAGTTTTATCTGTCGCTTACTTTTTGTCCCTGTCATTCTCAGTATCTCTGTCACTCCTCCCCTGTCGCACCACTTTCTGCTCTCTGCCTGGCTCTGCTGATCTCTTGGAAGCTGGGCAGACACTGTTCAGTTCCTGTGGGACCTGGGTTAGCCATATTGTGTGACACCCTGATGGCGCCTAAAGGCAACTTAACACACACACACACACACACACACACACACACACACACACACACACACACACATTCAGTGCAAAGACATGAACACACAAAAAGCCTTTATGCATTTCTCATACATACACACACATGCAGGCCTAATGCCTTGAATACCTCTGGTGAAAAATGCAAGTTCAGTTTTATGTAAGGTGACTATGCATGTCTTTGTGGGTTTTTTTTTGTTTTGTTTTATAGTATATATAACCTTTGGAATGTATGTATTTTTATGTGTGTGGATGTGTGTGTGTATCTGTGTCTAGGATTAAAGGGAGTACTTCATTGTGTGGGGGGTCCCTTGATGGCCTTTAGCCCTCATCTGGGCATGCTCCAATACCACAGTCTGATTGGTCTCAAACTGTCCTGACAGAAAATCCATCTGTGTGTGTGCGTGCATGTGTGTGTGTGTGTGTGTGTGTGTGTGTGCGTGTGTGTGTGTGTGTGTGTGTGCGTGTGCGTGTGTGTGTGTGTGTGTATGTGTGTGTTTGTGTGTTTGTGTGTGCATATGGCGTATGTGTGCAGAAAGGGATGCATCTGGATGACAGCTAAATTGAATGCCAGGGCCAACAAGGCCACAGGATCACAATGAGAGAGATGAGGAAAACACTTCACAGGGAGAAAGACTGGAGTAGAGATGCTGGCATTAAGCCCAGGGATGACATAGAGACATAGTTGTTTGGAGGCTAGTGTGCATATGTGTGTGTGTGTTTGTGTATGTGTGTGTGTGTGTGTGTAATTGAGTTTTAATGTGGTCCCTGATGAGGAGTCACTGACATCGGGGGAGCATAAAAGAGGAAGGAAGGGGAGCAGGAGACGGGAAAATAGTGTCTTTTTCAAAGAGAGATAAAAATGGATCATGCAGACTGCTTTGTCGATGCATCCTTTTTTATCTTTTGTCCTGATGGTGGTTTTACTAATGCATCTGTCGCTCAAAACTTTAATGAGAGTGCAGGGATAGGCTTCCTCTGTATTTAGAGCTGCAACACACCATCTTAGACCCGTGGCTATTAGTTCATTTTTCTTGATCGTCAGAAAAAATTATTTGCAAATGTTTTGATCAATTAATCTTCAGGGCTGACCCAAATGCCTCGAAGCCTCTACCACTGTTGTGGTAATCAATGCCCAAATCAGTATTCGGATGTGTTTTTAAAATATTTTTTATATTATTGTCTACTTTCAGCATTACTCTAAAAAACGCAAATAGCCTGTGAAATAAGAAATGATAATAATTCAACATTTTAAACTTTAATAATTTTTAATTATTCTCCGACAAGGACATTTAATCTTACTAATAGGTTGGTTCCTTCACAACTCTCATATAATGTTAACAGCACTGACAACGCGACAATGAAACGTGACCACCTGAGAGTATTTACAGGTTACAGCAATGATGGCAAGACTTTCAAAGAGAAAAAGGTCTGGAATAACTTTCTAATGTGCAAAGATTACCCCCAAGAAGCCTTCTGCTAGCTATGCCAAAGGAAGTGGAAAAGTTTGGCAAATCACCTGAAAACTGTAAGTAACAGCTTAGCCATCTTGCAAATGCTAGAATTTTCTTTTTTCTATAATGGCTGATTGCTGTTTGTGTGACCTGCATGCTAACAAAGTATAACATAGAAGTCTGATTTCTGTCCTAATCTCTCTCTTAGATTCAGACATATCTGTATTTGTCTCAATTAAAATGAGAAAATGAAAATTTTATTCATTTTGATGATTCTGGATTTTAATGTATCCGCAGCATTAATCTTGGTGAAATGTTATGGTTGCATCTTGTTTGCCCTCAGTGTGTTGAAAATTATGTCAGTGGTCCTTAAGAAACTTAAAATAACAAATTACCTTCAGAGTCAGTAAATTGTCATAAATTCATTTAGGTATGGATCTGACTTTAAACTTTTTTTCCCACAAATCTTTCTCTCTTTTCAAAAAAAAGTTATTGTTTTCAAGGAAGAACTGGAGGTTATGCGCATAACTAATGTTCCCTGAGGGAGGGAAACAAGGTACAACACATCAGTATGGAGATTGCGTCCTCCGAAGACCAACCTGAAGAATATTTCTCAACACACCTGTCAAGGCCAATGAGACTGTTGCAGGCACAGGAGACCCGCCCCTCCTAAGGAGTATAAAAGGTTCTGCATAGTCTCATGTCTTTAATCTACACTGCAGCTCATAGAGCTCTTAGGTGGTGTGGGGCTAACCTTTGATGTACCTAGTTACCCTCCCTCAGGGAAAACTCATTATGGGAATAACCTCCACTTCCCGTTCAGTTGGTAATCTTAGTACAGCATATTGGTATTGGGATATAGCATCATACCCTGAGGCATCCACGCAGTGGCCCTGAAACAGCAGTGATGATGATGGTCTTTGCTACACCTCTCTGCTGAAAGGACTGGGCAGTCACGTCTAGGCAGTAAAATTTCATGAATGAATGCGGAGAAGCGGCAGAGCAGCAGAGCATATCTCAGTCACTGAGACACCCTTAAAAAGTGCTCAAGAAGTGGCCATACCTGTGGCAGAATATGTATGCAAACCCCTGGGCCACACCCTTACTGGCACTTGCATGACAAATAGCCTGAGCCATGAAAACAATCCAGTGAGAAAGATTTTGTTTTGAGAGGGCCTTCCCCATCACCAGGTTAGCATTGCACACAAGTTACTGGTCTGCCAAGTCAATATATGTGCATTAAGCTTGAACTAGGCAAAAACCATTGGATTCAAAGGGAGGAAGACAAAAATGCTTTCAACTTGAAAGACAGATTATTATAGGACAAGGCTGGCACCTTAGGGTCATACACCAGGTTAGGGTGCAGGGTCATGTTAGAGCCATCCGGTGTCAACTGGATGCATGACTGAAGAACCGAAAGTGTGGGAATGTCCCCCACATGCTTCGCTGAGCATAGAGCCAGTAGAGGACCTGCCTTTTATGAGAAAATATCAATAGACTCTACTAGTTCCAAGGGGACGTTTCATTGAACATCCAAAGCCAACGTCTATTGATATCGGGAATCCACAATTTTTTTTTTTTCCCACGGCCATTTTGTCTGTGAAAATGTTGCGATCATCAGCAGGCTAAACAATTTTTTGTTAGCTTGGCAAAATACTGGTGGGGATGCAGCACGTTAGCAAGCTAAACAAGCCCAACACAGGAACAATCCTCTTACCAACACCCTGGGCAGGGAGTCAGCTCAACCCCATGCAACCCCATAAGTTGATGACAAGGGTCCCGCAGATCAGGTTATGTGTGGTGAAGTGCAGTTAGAGTGAGGAGATGAAACTGTGCAGCTTCTTCTGTACTTGTTAGGGATTGTGGCGCCTCCTGTGCTTGCAGCAATCTCATTGGCCTTCCCAGGTGTGTTGAGAAAACACGATGTGTGCGGTACATCGCACATTGGGTGCTGCTCTGTGCTCTTATGGATTAGTTCTGCTTTTTTAGCTCTGTCAGAATTACTTTATTCACGACATACATTGATACTTTTTCGGAAATTATGAAAAACATAACTTAGGACCAAGCAATTTTTATGGGAATCAAAAATTTCCCCCACTCCTATACTGAAAATATAAAAATGTTTCCTCCCTCAACAGAGGAAACTGTTCACTACAGTTTACCACTGACTAAGGTAAAGAGCTCCGTCTGCATATGAGCTTCACATATCCATATCTTAAGCTTGGTTTGCATTCCTGTACATATGTCATCTCTCTCTCTTTCCTTTCTCTTTCTCTTCCTCCTTGTCTCACTCTGTCGCTCCTTCTCTCTTACTCCTGGTTTGTTAGTAAGTGTCCAAGGTCAACCACACCACTGTTGAGCTGAGGCTTGATACTGACACAGCCCTTTGATGTTCTCAGGGAGGGGGGAGAGAAAGAGGAGAAGAGGGAGAGGCATGAGAGGTTGGAAGAAAACAGACGAGAGGGAAAGAGGTATCTTGGGAATGGGAGAAGAGAGAAGAAAGGAGGGGGGATACAAAAAGAAAGGAGAGGGAGGAAGATGAAGAAAATGAAATAAACAAGAGGTAGAGGCAAGAAAAGAGAGATGGTTCGAAGGCAGGAGAAATGTGGCATGCAAAAATTTGAAATACTCCAACTGGTGGATAGAAGTATGTGGATGAGGGCTCATATACAAGTGTGCCGTGAATATTTACAGTTTATATGGACCCATCGCAGTTTAAATGACTGTCATCACTCAGGATTGTTAATTGACTAAGGATTGTTTCAAATTTAGATACCAAATCTACAAGAGAGATAGGCTGAAAAAAGTCTCTGCTCACTGATCTGAGCTGTGTTTGTGTTTGTTGAAGAGATATTATCTCTGGCTTTTGTGAAGCCGCAGGTATTGTGTGGATTCTACTACTACCAGTAGACAGTAATTCATCTGCAACAGTGTAGATGAATTAGGGAGAAGACTTTCTGTTTCTGTCTGCACTCAAAGTTATCATTAAAGTTGTCTGTACTTAGTTGAATCATCTGCAACTGAAAGTCCAAATGTAACTGTATTTGATCGCACATTTTCTTTGTATGATGACACAAATGGGTGTCATCATCGTTTTATCATTCTTGGTTAACTATTTTGCACACGTAGGCCTAAAAAAGATACATGTGTCATTTTTTAGTCATTTTGCATTTGCCGAGGAAAATGAATCCTGGGACCACAGTTTTATAGCTGGGAAATATGTTTACAGTTTAGCTGAGAGTGTGCACTTTAATATTCAAGGAAACAACAGTATTGCTCACTTGTTGAATGTGGAGGAAATTTAAGTTCCAAGGATAAATTCTGAGAAGTGCCTCATACAACATTGATATTTATCGGATTTAACTGAATGATAAAGATTCAAACTGAATCAATCAAAACAAAATTATTTAATTCTGGACTTTATGAATATCTAATATGTGGGGATGAGAGAAGTATATAGATGAGAGAAAACCCTTAAGAAGAGTCTTCACCTCATATTTACTAAACATTCATCCTCTGTAATTAACGATTACATGGTTCAATTGAGAAGGCAATGTAGTGACTGATAGTAGGAGAACAGTGGTGACAGGATGAAAAAGAGAGGAAAGAGAGTGAACTAAAGTAATCAAGATAAGAGATAAGACAACTGAATAAATGGAGACAACCAGAGAAGCAAAAATGAAAGAAAGATGAGAGACACAAAAGGCTACAGGAAGTGAGAGAAGTACAGGCAATAAAGTCCTGTGAAAAAAGGCAAATGGCAGCCATTGTGAGTGAGAAAGAGAAACAGGTCATCTGGTTTATCTGTCGGTGAGGCAGCTGCCTATTAGAGTGTATTAGCCTGTGGCTGATGTATGGAGTGTTGTCAGGGATATGAGGTTTAGATAGGCCGCAGTCTGGGTTCGATAGCATTTCTGTAATGGAATCCAATCTGATATCACCCGCGATGGGCCAGAGAGGGTAGGGTTAATTCAATTGCCCCCTTACGCAACTTAAAAAATGGTCTGAGGCTCCAGGATAAAGGATGGATGCTTTTACAGGTGAATGCATGAGGTAAATCTATCGGTCAATCCAAATGCTTTTTTCATTCTGATAATTTGTCATCCAGTGTGATCATCCAATGAAAAGACACAGCAACTGTTTTTCGTTGTGCTAGACCATCAGAGGACCCCTGACCACTGATTGACTTAATTCTGATCAAATATAACCTTCGCCTTCCGTAAGAAATTACATCCCTCTGGTACTTCAGGCGCTTCTTATTGTTTTTACTTGTCTGTTTGCTTGTACTTTTAGTCAGCTTAAAACAAAATCAACCACAAAACAAAACATTCTCAACAATCAGTGGGGGTTTCACTTCACTCTGAACCTGCCTGTAGATCTGACACACTAGACACTTAGAGTAATGGCTGGGCTATTCTAGAAAAACAAATGGTTAAGATGATGTTTTGTGTTTCTGGTCGGAACAACCAGAAACAATGGTCAAACAAGTCCTCGAACCTAGACGACCATGGATATGACCCATGGTAGTGTTCCAGCGACAGGTAAACCAGATCTTTGTCATGGTTACAATGATAAATAGCCTCCCCCTAATGCAGACTCTGTTGCCACTGCATGACCTAACTTCTTCCTTTGCCCTGGTAATTATGACAACTGCTAGAGGTTTCAAAACAATAAAACTGAGCTGTGGATCATAATAAGCTGCTTGCACAAATGAGATGTGGGGTTGTTTTTTGCAGGAGCACAGTCTCGAGTGGCCCTGTCCCAAGGTGGAGTGTAGAGCCAATCATAATAGAGAATTCAATTGCAGAAAAGGGGTGTGTGAAAAGTTCTGAAGCTATTCGACCATCCAACAAGCACTTCTGAAGAAGCATACTGTCCACTTGAATTTTGGTGTACTAGAGGGAGGACTGTGTGCTAGTGTAGAAACACCTAAAGCATTCACTTGAAGTTCCAACACTAAGCTTGTCTCCATTTTGATGTACTTTATAAGCTTAGAATAGCAATAAGCAGGTTTACACGGGTTGCTCTTCTTACAGTTCTGTGAGAGATCAATCGCAATACTATTTTCAAAAAAACAAGTGTTGAGGTAAAACAAGATCCAAATCTCTCAGTGAGGGCACAGTTATATATTTATCAGAGATAGGGCTGTGATTTTTTGTGGTGGACTGGGAACTTTTTAACTTCAGTGTGCAAGGGATGATATTGAGTGGTGCTTAACTCAGCTTTGCACAAACTACAGGTGTCTGGAGCAATGATGAACAAATGAAATAGCAGCCATCTCTTTCATTATATTTGCTTCTTCACAGGATGAAAACATAAAGGATTAATTATTTGCTACAGTTTCTGGTTTCCCTGCTTTATATAATTCTTCAAGTTGAGACATGTGGAGGTTGGATAAAGAGAGAACATTATGTGATGTTGTATTATGTTTGGCTTTTGGTTTAAATGTTGTGTGAAATTGAACTAATCTTCTTGGCAACACAAATAGTATTTTTTTCTACTCTAATTAAAAATGATTATAATATGGCAACAAATTAGTCGGCTTAGGAATGCAAAGCAGGCTGAAAGCAGCTAAGTGTTAGTTGTCTAGCTGAGACCAAGCACTGGTGGCCAGTAGTGGTCAAACTATTTTTGTGTTTGATTTAAAAGCCTTTATTGAACTGTACAACATGATGGACATTCAGTTTCACCGTACAAGGTTACATGACATGAATGCGTTGATATTAACGGGGGTTAATGCCCACACATTTCATACAAAAACCCAATAGGTAAGTGAAATGCTGTTCTTTGTACCTCAAGCAGAGCAGAGAAATCTATAACTGCATTACATATATTCACTCTAAACCTGTTCTAAATTGCTCTGAAACACAAACTACTCTGACGACAAGACTTAAAGATTTGTTGCCTTTGGACAGAGACAGGCTAGCTGTTCCCAATGTTTACAGTCTCTATGTAAATCCAAGCTAACCGGCTGCTGGCTGTAGCCTTATATTTGCCGGATGGATATTCATTGTGATAAAAATCTTCTTATCTAACTCTTGGCAAGAAAGCAAATAAATGTAGTTTCAAAAAAGTATATTCGTTTAAAAATGGCACATGAAGGAACTTTCTTTTTTTTTTTAGAGAGAGAAAGGAGTTTTTGGCACTTTCTAACTTTATTTCATCAGACTGTCTTTGTAATTTGGTAGAAATGCCTGGAAAATAATGAAGATTTATTAGAAGTATTAGATATTCTTTGTTTTTTTTCTAACATATCTAGCATCTTACTCCTTTATCAAGATATATTGGTCCCACAAATAAACCACTGAAAGCACACAGTGGGATAAGAGTCAATCGAGATAAAGCAGGTTCAGTTTATTGTCTGTGTACACTGTCATGGCTTCTGTCTAATGAGTTTGTAATTAAAGTAAGTAAAACTACTCTGTAGATTTTAACAAATAATGCTGAAAGTTGGAGCAAATCATGCTAACACCATTTCTGCAAGCAGCATTAAAACACAAGGCTAAACATAACTGTAAAACATAAAGATTACAGGAGGTAGGAAACATCTACTCTCTAATAAATTCGCAATGAACAACTCTACATTTGTAAAGTTCTCAGGTTTCTTAGGTGCGCATTATGTGAGCAGCTTTCTAATTGTTGTCTAGTATTTGCTTGCAGCAAGCTGTGGGGCACAAAAAAGCAAAACCAATCCAGACTCTGTGCAAGAAACTCTGCTGATTGTATTACTGGGGCAGGCCACATTTATAAGTAATGCACAGGCCTTGGGGATAGGCAAACCTGGCCTAGTATCCCAACTAGGGAGGCTTTCCACATTGAAATATGTGACTGTTTATGCACGCACACATTTGAGACAGAGACAATACAGTGGGAGATTTTTTTTTTTTTTAACAAGGCCTAAAGTTGTTCTCTGTTGTGTATTTTTCTCCTTTGTTCTCAGAGTCTATTGACTTGGGTACACCCAGGCTGTCCTCTCCTCATTGTCATATTGATCAGTGCCACCGCTCTCCCTTCCCTCCCCTAAATATTCCCTGGACACACCAGTCTCCTGTCTTGACCTCCATTCCCATCTCATCCTTCTACTCTGCTGCTCTTCATCTTTCTAAGAATGCTTTTTTCTATTTCACCCTTCCATCATCCCCTCTCCCTCTGCTCTCCTTTCCGTCCTCCAACCTCTCTGCTTTCTGCCCTCATCAGCTCAGTGAAGGAGAAATCTGTTTACGACGAGGGCTAAGGGACTATCTGCCTCCACAGTAACCAGAATTTATTGTAACCCCCCAAAAATCAAGGAAAATGGGCTAAGGATGATATACAGTTCTTTGTATGTACAGTTAAGCTTGTTCTGAATTTTCTTCCAGCTTATATGCTTGTACATGTACTGCTTGTACACCATGTGTAGGTGCTAGATGCTAGTGTGAAGCTTCTACTACTGATGTTAAAAGAACTGAGAAAGAATGGACAAGCAGTGGTGCAATAGAGAGATGGAGTGAGCTGCAGGCAGGAAGACAGCTGAGTAGGGAAGGAATGGAGCCATTAAATACTAACCCTTATTCTCCACATCCTCCGTCTCCCTCCATTATCTCCCCCAATCACTCTCTTCTCCCCCTAATCAATGAAACTCTGAGGGACCATTGGATTCTTAATGGAGCTTCAGATTTAGGTCCCCAAATACCCTGGACATATCCCCTATCTTTATGGACATGCACACACACACAAACTATATACACAAATCCGACTTCTTTAAATGCCATCTGCCTTTGTAGTGGCATATGTGCAGACAGCAGAGTGTCAGAGCTTTCCGACAGCATAAAAGGTATCTGCTTGAGCACTTGAACCCCTTTGATGGTCAAACAGCACTGAAAGTGATCCACTCACACTCAGAGAACAAGTGTCTGGTGGGTGCTCTCCAGTGTATTGTGTAGTTATTCAAGAGAAAGGGCAGCCGGACATCATAGACAGATCTTACAGTGGGTGGCGTATGTGTGTGAATGTGAGACAGACTCAGAGACATACTGATAGATGGAGAGAATGACAATGCACATGAGAGAGTGAGCAAGCAAGCATGACATTGCATCCTTAGCCTATTTTCCAAAACATAATATGACAGCATGTCCACTTGAGCTACATTTCCCTCTGCGGGAGAAAACCAAACAGACTCAAAGAGATGTGCTGTTCGCAGACAGCAAGTCTCCCTGGATCAGATCCATCAGGTCATTGACTTCAAAGAGGGAGAGAAATACACCTTGTCTACCATGGGCTCATCTACCACCAATGATTCTCCCCACTTGAGAAGAACAGGTCAAAGCTGCTGATGTTACCACAGGGAGCAGAGATGCTAATCTGATTGGATACAGAGCAGAGAGATGCTAATATGATTAGACAGCAAGACAGAGGGTTGCGTTAGAATATGGAGATTCTCCGTAAGCTTTGAACATATTACAGACGGCTCAGCAGAATTAATTTAGCACACCGTGAGCGTGCAACTGTGTATGGATTACATGGAAATAATAAAATAACCATGCAGCACAGCTGGCATGACTGCAGGTTTTAGGAGCTTTGTTTCAGACACAGTTATGGTGAGTGGCTTTAAACCAAGAGTCACTGATGTAGTAATGCTGCCCTTTACTAGTTCAGCTCAACTGAGAGTGATGAACTCATCAGGGTGAATAAATTTGGGACGGTTGCACCATCCAATTTTTTCCAGCTGTACGCAGAGCACAGCAGGATAACAGCATGGCAGGCTGAACACTAACAAACCGAATCTTTCTCAAAGTTATCCAACTCCTAAACTAACTGTAGTGGAAATAGGAAAGGGTGGTGGAAACAGAGGGCCGCAAAATGCTGAACAGTGTGA
The DNA here is from genome assembly GCA_016859345.1 of Istiophorus platypterus. Taxonomy (NCBI): domain Eukaryota; kingdom Metazoa; phylum Chordata; class Actinopteri; order Istiophoriformes; family Istiophoridae; genus Istiophorus; species Istiophorus platypterus. The sequence continues at coordinate 6,968,640 of CM029111.1, forward strand.
CTCGTTTCTGTTCTCTGCTCCAACGCTCTCAGCTGCGTTGTTGAATGCCAGCAAAGTTGGCTGATCTACTTTTGAACCAATACACAAGTGTAACCTCTACTGCTCACCTGTGTGATTGACTCTTTGGCTGACAGCACTGTCAGCAGCTATGCAGTGAAACACTCCATGGTGCGCTCAGATTTTAAAATGAAACTATGACCAGGACACACACACTGCTTATTTGTCTGTGTGGAAATGGTTTTCATATCACAAATAATGAATAAAGTTATTAAAACAGAAGATGCACAGGTCATACATGAGACTTATGTAGGAGTTCAGTGTGAGGCAGCTCCTCTGCAGGTATGCTAATGTATTTTTCAAATATAGGTAACATGTATTGAGGAAGAACATTCATAAAAACATGATAAATCAAAATACTCAAGTCAACTAACTAATGATAAAGTAAACCGTCCCTGACAAAAAAGTCAATCGTTCAGCCTAAACTGGCAACTCAGAGCGGACTTGGAAAATTCTGATTTGGATACATTCCCAGAATTTTTAGAGATGACTAAACAACTGACCAGCAGAATGAATTATCTTTAGAGACTGATATATCAGTTGGCCAATCTTATCAGTTGACTGGCCTATCGCAGACACATTGGTATGTTGGTACGTTGTCCGATATGTGCTTGATGATGCTTGGGGTAATTTAGAAATGATGTTATCTCAATTTGTCCAGCAGAGCTTGCACCAACTCAGTCAGGCTCAAGATATTCTAAATGCTGGCCACATATCAAGTAACAAAAACAAAAATTTGCCATGGTAAAACTCTGAACTAATGATACTTCGCCATACGTTACCGAGATATTACTTTCCCAATATGTTTTGAATGATAAATGTATGTGCCTTTTATTTGGCTGGCCTGCGGCTAGTCTCTATCTGCAGGTGTGTGTATGTGTGTATGTGAGTATGTGAGTAAGTTGGTTATGATGAAGCTGACACCTGCTGAAGACAGTGACCTAGCAATTGACTTACGGGCCATTTATACCACATCTTGTCAGAGGCCATTGGTGCAAGTGTCACACAATCAGCAAAGGGTGTGAGTTTTGTAAGAGTGCGTGCTGTGGGTCACTGCAGTGGAGTGTTATAGCCTGAGGGAGCAATACAAATATACACACAGTCAGAGATGAACATCTGTTGTGTAAGACCTGGGATAACCTGACAGGACACATGGGCTGCAACCAACTACCGTGTTTAGAAAAGTGAAGCATTTGGGATTTGCAATCTTCTTATCTAGATGTATTAAATATGTGCTGATTTTAACTACTTTAAACACATATTATCGCTGGTAAGTTTATGCAACCATAATGTTGTGGATTAAACAGCTCATAAATTGTTGTTTTTGGCAATATGACTAATATAAGATTAGTCTAAAAGGTTCAAATCCTGTTGTGCCTCATATGTAATCACTTCTAACATCAACTATTCAGCATGACTCGGCCATCCATCCTTCATTCCAGTATTAGCAAATGAATGATTGGAGAGGAGGGAAAGGCTTTTAGAAAATGAAAAGATAAACAAGAGATGATTCTGGGTAAACTGTAATTCAAGTCAAATAATCGGAAGCCATGCTGATAAGCTGAGTGGTCTGTTTCTGTTCCTGTGAATGGTTTTCAGTGAGGATGACTTGAATTTCTCTAGAATACACAGAGTGCGAGAACTACTTAGAGTCATATTTCTATATGACAATTTGAATTCATGATAAACTATAAACTACATAGGGACATGTATTGAAAAAATGTATTGATATAATAGATAATTGGTTCGGGTGAATATGATTTAAGCTGTTGGAGTGTAATACAGCCATGATGATATAACTTAACAGCTATATATAATTATAAAAATTATAAAATAAGTATAAAACCTGACAGGTTACTTATTCAAGTCAAATACATATATATATATATATATATTTTTTTTTTTATTTTTTTTTTTTTATTCTGATTCCCTCTGTTTGATATATATTTGAGTATAATTGTTAGTATTTCAGTGGGATGACTTGTTTTGATCTGCTACTGTTTCCCCTTTTAAGGTTACTGCATCTTGCTGTTGATACAAATGCAACACTTCATAAAACATTTAAAATTAAAAACCTTCTAGCATTTCTGTGGACAGAAACCCTTCCTTTATTAATAGAGCTTTTATTGTGAAAAATCTGCAGGCATAGTATTTGCAATAACAGCCAGAGAAGATTAAGGGACGATGAAGCAAAGTCGATCAGAATGAATTAATTAGATGCCACCATTCTGTCAGTTTTAACAGGGTGAATGCATCATTAAATTTCCTAAATTAGAGTTGTAGAAATGTAAACTGTGTATAATTGGTATGCGCATTATATGGAAGACATCAGGAGGTTATCCACTTTTATTTTTTCCCTGGCCTGTATTTGTGGGCACGGCTTTGTTTGTTTATTTCAGAGACCCAGCTTTTAAGTGACTACCAGTATTTATTTGAGAAAATACGGTTGGTCAATCTTGGAATTCGCAGAACAGATGTTGACTGTCGGTTATCCACGTGTTAACGCTGAAGGAGTTTTCCTGGAGTGTAAGGATTACTGTTCTACTTGGATAGGCCCAGCATTGCTGATAAGGCCATCTGATCAATAGAAGTTTGAAGCAGATGCTTAAACATTCATTAATACTTTCACTTTAATATCGATTTTTTTCTCCCTCCAGAGCTCAAAATGGCCCCGTGGCCACAGAATTGTAGTCTCTACATCGTAAGTCAACAACAAAAATATGATTATTTAAGTATGAAATATCACTGTTTGAGCTTGGATGCATTATGTGTAGTCCCCCTTGAAGTAAAACAGGTGTCACAGTCCGCTTTGTAAGATACCAAGCACAGTTGTGATAAGATTTATTGTAAACATAAACTGCGCAGATGATAACAGTGGAGGATAAGATCTATATCTCCTTCATTGAGGTAATTAGCATAATTTCCCTTGACATGACACACAAACACAGAGATGAATATTTAAACACACACACAGCAACATGCACACATAAACACACACACACACACACACACACACACACACACACTCACACACACACTCACACAAGCCTAAATCCATGCACATAATAAATACATACACAGCATGCAGACAGAGTAGTTGCTGTAATGATATCATACTGTGAGAGCTTCTCAGACTACGATCATATCTCTGCCCATATCAATACTCTGTCCTGTGAGGAGCTCTTTAAATATGTACCTACCACCTAAGGCTTGAACAGGTAAACAAGAAACACAGATAAATGTGCACTTAGGTACACGCACACTCACTTACTCACATACACCAGCATACACACACAAACACACAAACGCACAAACACACAGACACACAGACACTCACACACACTAAAAATGTCAAGTGTACTGTTGCTTTCAGGAAAAAAACTGATGATTCATCTAAAAGGATTAACCAGAGTTGCGGTGTTGACTGATTTGCTCTAATGTATAAGATTAGCATCTTAGACCACTGAAGTATTACAATAACCACAAGATCTTTTCTACTTTTGTCTTTGATTTTGGACTCACAGGTTTATCTGTGAACCACTTCTTTACAAACCTTTGAAGACTGCAGTTTATTGTGGTTTTCCTGGAAGAACGAACTTCAACACATTTTTAACCACTGACACATTCCCAGTTACGCTCAAAGAAAAACAGCTCTCCAGTCTTAAATATGCACAACAGTGTTTCAATGCAGGGATAAGATTTTTGGCTTGGTGACCATTCTCTTTCATACTCTTTCTTCATTTGAACCAGCCTGTATTTGCAGTATGTGTCTTCTGACCGTGCATCCCAAGTTCTAGTGTTGTCAAGCAAACTCACCATCCCCATTGGAGACTTGGTGACCTAACTATCTGCAGAAACTCTGCAATTTTGGTCCTTGGAAAAGTGTTTTAACTTGTGAACTGTCCTACTTTCTGTGTGTGAGGGCAAAATCCTTATATCCTAGTGTAGAGGATATGAGCATATAGCCAAGGGGCTGACAACCCCCCCCCCCACTACCCTTTACGCCCCTGTCCCACATTCCTTTTAGCTTCCCCACTTGCAGGGAAAAGGGAGGGACCAGCAGAGCCAGTTCACAAATATACAATAAACAATGAAACATGTTAGTACTGTGTATAACAGAAGAAGCATTGTTGCGCATGAAGGATATTTAGGATTATAGCAGGTTTAGGTGCATTTACAGACCAGCCTCCCTCCTGCCAAAAGCAAAGTTTGCCATTACGCAAAATATATGCGTGGTATCAATAGGGCTGTAGTCAACCAATGAAAATCTTGATCTACTGAAAGCCTACCTATTCTACAACCAATCGATTGGTAACGGGAAAAAAGATAATCTGCAATTATTTCTAGATTAACGAAATCAGCCACGGTGCACTGAGCACTCTTTACCTGGTAGCCTTATTAGCCTAAATGAATTATAAATATCCATAAAATGCTAGGCTTAACAGCATATTAAGTCATTTTAACCTAATTATCTTTTATCCTAATTAAATGATAACCACCTATGACTTCCTATGACTTCTGAAAATAGAACTATAACAAAAAACACCCCGTTTTCAGTGGTACCCCCCCCCCCCACACACACACACACACACACTGCTGTAGTAAATTATTGATTAATCCTGGAAGACTATTGTTGTAGGGCTTTTCTCCTTCAACTTTAGCAACCAATGAGAATTTGTTTGGATAAGAGCATAGCGACCAACCGATCAACCATTCGACTGGGGAACTACCGCCCGAGGTTTCACTGACGTCTCCACATGCCAGTCACTCATTCTGAAATTATAACTGGTAGAGTCCAAACCTAATTTAGTCAGGGCAAAGTAGCACGGCCAAATGACAAAAAAACGTTTGAAGTTACATAAAAAGCATGACTTGAGGCTTTATCTTACTGATAACATCATTCATCGGGGTCTGCAAGGTGCTGATGTCCTATTTTTTACCAGAATTGTAACTTACCGCTGCGTGCTCAACTGCAGAGAACCTAAAACAAACTCTGCACCTCTCTTATGTTCAGCCGAGTATCTGAAGGCCTGTACAGCACCATGTTGCCTACCAAATTCACAATCTTGTGGCCAGCCACAGATGATACCCGCAGAACCAGGTGGCAAACCGGTGAGAGGAGCGTTTTCCCGTGGTCTCTGCAGCAGCTGGAAGTATGTGAGCTCAGCAGAGAGCCATGCATAGAGCTCCATATACTCAACAAAAAAAGTAATGGATGTGCAGTTCTACATGGGTGGCACCCCCCCCCTCGTTTGATGGCGAACATGTACATCAGAAATCCAATCCCTTTCTACAAATTTTTCTTCCTTCTTTTGTGTGTCTACATCTCAGTTGTTTAGATTCATCTCTGTGGCCTTCAGACTTGGCGGAGAGGAATCTGTCCAGATGAGTGCTTAGGCCAGCACTATCTGGAATGACAATGATCTCTTGTAGGCTTTTGATTGATGCTCTTAATGAGATACTCTGTTTTGGCTAAATAGTCAAAGCTTTCATTTCCCTGGTGTGCTATTGAGCTTG